>ONZH01030244.1:0-60334 GCA_900303285.1 Rhinella marina
GCAATGGATAGCCGATAGCGCTTCCACACAGTTGCCACCAGCCAGTCATCCACACAGTCTCACTCTGACCCTCCTTCCTCCACACCTGGCAACAGAGTCATCCCACCTTGACCCCTCCCAGGAGCTCTTTTCGGGTCCTTTTTCAGATGGCCGGAAGAATCCAGGAGCTAGCAGAGGAATTTGTTTGTAGTGAGCCCAAACACTTGAGTTTTCCCATCTCCTGCTGATGGGACCCTGAACCAGCATCTGTTATCATGAGCGATGATGATGATGAGACACAGTTGCCATCAAGGAGGCTGTTGAATGTCCAGTGGGCAGGAGGAGGAGCAGAGTGAGAAGAGGAGTGGGGATGACGAAATGACGACCCACTTGGCCAGGGGTGTGTCCAGCGGGAAGCAGTGGAGAGGTGGTGGTCTGCGCAGCACCGAAAAAGGCACAAGAGCAGAGGATGTCCACAGGCAGAGGGATCCCAGTCCAGAGCAGAGGGATGTCCAGAGGCAGAGGACAGTCCAGACAGAGTGTGAGGCCACAGCCAGCACGGCCGAGTGTTCCAGGCAGCGGGCATCGCGCGACTCCCCCTCGAGGCCTGTACTTCTGTGGTGTGGAGATTTTTTAATGTTTGTGCGGATGACAAACTGAGCGCGGTTTGCCACTCTGCCACCTCAAAACTGAGTAGGGGCTCTGAGAAGAGCCAATCTGACCACCTCAGGCATGCGGCTCACTTGAAGTCAAGCACTGGCTGAGGGGAGAGAGCAGAAACAACCTGCGCCTGTCTCTGCACCTCTTCCCCTTGTTGTGCTGCCACTGCGGTCCAGACCTCCAGCCAGGACACCTCCACATCTGCCTTGCCTCGACTACTTTGGGGCCTTCTCCTCAGCCTCCCTTCCCCCGCCTCTTCGCCTGCACCTTCACACTCCTCGTCCCATCACTGTCATCTCGCAGGCGTACGACCGCAGCGGAATACGCCTCGATCACCCCCAAGCCCAAGCCTTAAACTGCCACATCCTCCAAACTGTGGCCCTGGAGATGTTGCCGTTTAGGCTTGTGGAGACGGCAGTGCCTTCCGCGACCATGAGTGGCCGTGCTGCCCGCACCTCGCTATTCCGTCCCCACCGCCACTACTTTCTCCCGGAGTGCCGTCCGCCGGCACCTGCACCAGCACGGTCGCTTAACAATCAGGCGGGCCCTGAGGTACGCAGTCAGCGCAAAGGTCCACTTTGACCACCGACTCGTGGACAAGCGCTTGTGGCCAGGGACGATACATTTCTTTGACGGCACACTGGGTGAATGTAGTGGAGGCGGAGGCGGGGGACGGCGGTCGCAAACAGAGACGGCCCTACCTACCACCCCCGCCCAAGATTGCCAGCATGGGTTCTGATAAACCCCCCTCCTCCTTCCTCCTCCTCCTCCTCCTGCTGCCTTAACATCGCCTCAGCCGCTAGCTGGAAGCGTTTGACAGCACTGGCGCGGGGGAGACGTCAGCAGGCGGTGCTTAAGCTCATCAGCTTGGGCGACAGGAAGCACAGCGCCCCAGAGGTGAGGGACGCCAGTATTTGCAGCAGACGGAGATGTGGCTGTCGCCGCTGCAGCTAGGACCAGGCATGGTCCGTGTGCGATAACGGCCGTAACCTGGTGGCGGCTCTGGAGCTTGCCGAACTCAATCACGTACCATGGCCTGGCCCACGTTTTTAATCTGGTAGTCCAAAAATTTTCTAAAGACTTACCCCAACCTGGCAGAGCTACTGGTTGAAAGTGCGGCGCTTGTGCGCTCACTTTCGGAAGTCAACTGTAGCTGCTGCTAGCTTAAAAAAACTCCAGCAACGCCTCCATTTGCCTGAACATCGGCTGTTGTGCACCTGCCGACTCGCTGGAATTCCACCTATTCCATGTTGGCCAGGGTGTGTGAAGCAGCAGAGAGCATTGATGGAGTACCAGATTATGAATCCACGCGTGCCTCCAACTCAGCCTCCCTCAGTTTGCCAACCACGAGTGGCCATGGATGGCAGACATATGCGATGTACTGCGTATCTTTGAGAGTCCACCAAGAAGGTCAGCAGCGAGGACGCTATAGTGAGCGTAACCATCCCGCTCCTATGCGTCCTTAAAGAATCCCTCATCGCAATAAGGGAGAACGCATTGCACGCAGAGGAGACGGGGGTAGGAGGAGACGCAACGGAGCTACACAGTCAGACCACACTTTTGTCTGCTTCACGGTGGCAGTTGCAGGAGGAGGAGGGATGAGGAGGAGGAGGACGACGTGGAGGTGGCTGTGGAAGAGGAGGAGGATGCTGGCGGCTGAGGGTAGCCAGTCAGGCTGTGTGCGTCCCATTGGTTCAGCGCGGATGGGGCGGAGAGGAGGCGAAGAGGAAGAGGAGGAAATGGCAAGTGATCCTTCTGGTGGGGGCAGTGAGTCATGCCTATTCAGAGTCTGGCACACATGGCTGACTTCATGCTGGGCTGCTTTTCCCGGACACACGTGTTGTCCGGATAGTGGAGAACAAACTGTACTGGGTCTTCGCAATCCTGGACCCCCGGTATAAAGATAACGTCTCCTTCTTTTATTCCGGTAGAGGAGAGGACGAATCGATTGCTGGAATACCGAGGGAACTCGTGCAGAACATGATGAGATTTTCCCACCCACCATCGCTGGCGCAGAGAGGAGAGGGTCTCCCAGAGTCCCACAACAATCATCAGCCCACAGCCACCCAGGGGAACACTCCCAAGGTGTGGGACACGTTCATGGCACCCCCTCGTGCAACTTCCATCACTGCGGGGCCCGCTATCAGCAGGAGGGACAAGTATCGGCGGGATGTTGCGGGAGTACCTGGCAGACCGTACCCTGTCCTCCCCGATCCCTCGGCGTCCTACACTTACTGGGTCTCCAACGTTGGACACGTGGCTGGAACTGTCCCTGTACGCCTTGGAGGGTGCTTGCCTGCCCTGCCGCCAGCGTGCTATCGAGAAAGCGTGTTCAGCGCAGCCGGGGGCATTATAACCGATAAGCGCAGCCGGCCTGTCAACCGACAGTGCGACAGGCTGACGCTAATCAAAAATGACAGGCAAGTGGATTGACCCGGACTTTGCTTCTCCAACAGTGGAAAGCAGCCAAAAGTGAAGTGCCATCTGTATGAAGTGCCAATTTCCTCCTCCCTCCTCCTCCTCCTTAACCGCCGTAGAATTGCTCCGTAAATAAGAAAAATTTATATATTTATGGCTCACCTCTTGGGCCTCCACAAAATGTCACCTTAATAATTTTTAAGAGGGTCTCACCTCTCTTGGGCCTCCACAAATTTTAACAGGTCTCAGCTCACTCTTGGGCCTCCACATAATTTTAACAGGTTTTAACAGGTCTCACCTCTTGGGGCCTGCACATGTTTAATTTTTACACAGGTCTCACCTCTTGGGCCTCCACATAAATCTCACCTTTGGGCCTCCACAGAGGTCTCACCTCTTGGGCCTGATGGCCTCCACAAAATGTTTAAGGAGGTCTCACCTCTTGGGCCTCCACATAATTTTTAAGAGGTCTCACCTCTCTTGGGCCTCCACAAAATCTCTTAAACCTCTGGTCTCTGGGCCTCTTGGGCACAAAATGTTTAAGGGTCTCACCTCTTGGGCCTCCACAAAATGGGCCTTTAACAGGTCTCACCTCTTGGGCCTCCACAAATTTTTTAACAGGTCTCACCTCTTGGGCCCACAAAATCTTTAAGAGGTCTCACCTCTTGGGCCGCCACATAATTTTTCACAGAGTCTCACCTCTTGGGCCTCCACAAAAATTTTTAACAAAATGGTCTCACCTCTTGGGCCTCCACATAATTTTTAACAGGTCTCACCTCTTGGGCCTCACACAAAATCTTTAAGAGGTCTCACCTCTTGGGCCTCCACATAATTTTTAACAGGTCTCACCTCTTGGGCCTCCCAAAATGTTTACAACAGGTCTCACCTCTTGGGCCTCCACAAATTTTTAACAGGTCTCACCTCTTGGGCCTCCACAAAATTTTAAGACCGTCTCACCTCTTAGTCTCACCTCTTGGGCCTCCACAAAATCTTTAAGAGGTCTCACCTCTTGGGCCCTCAACAAATTTTTGGGCCTCACCTCTCACCTCTTGGGCCTCCACAAAAGAGGTCTCACCTCTACAGAGGTCTCACCTCACCTCTTGGGCCTCCACAAAATGTTTAACAGGTCTCACCTCTTGGGCCTCCACATAATTTTTACACAGGTCTCACCTCTTTGAGGTCCTCCACATAATTTTTACAAAATCACGTCTCATCCTTCTGGGGCCTCCTTACAATATGCTCACCTCTTGGGCCTCCACAAAAATTTTTAAGAGGGTCTCACCTCTTGGGCCTCCACATAATTTTTAACAGGTCCACCTCTGGGCTCCACAAATTTTTAAGACGTTCTGGGCAGCCAAAATGAATGCCTTTAGAAATTTCCTCTCACCTCTCCTCCTCCTCTGGTCTCCGTAAAAAGATGTTATTTATGGTCTCACCTCTTGGGGCCTCCACATAATTTTTAACATCACCTCTTGCCTCACAAATCAAGAGTCTCACCTCTTGGGCCTCCACATAATCTTTAAAGGGGCCTCCACATCACGCTCTTGGGCCTCCACAAAATTGTTTCACACGAGTCTCACCTCTTGGGCCTCCACATAATTTTTAAAGGTCTCACCTCTTTAGCCTCCACAAATTTTAAGACGTCTCACCTCTTGTCTCTCCACAAAAATTTCCATGTCTGGCCACTCTTCCTGACGCATCCCTCAACATCCCCACTGCTTTACCTGCTAGACATGACACTGGGCCAGGTCGGGTCACTGACATCTCAAGCGCCAACAATTTGGGCATTTTAAGGCTTCTGCATGTGTTTGAGTTGTTTTTACATTTTAAAGAAGACATGTCTGACCACATCTCACACACACACACAATGACAATTAGGGGTGGGGTCTATTTGCTTTCCCCCTTGCCTATGCCATCTGTGGTTGTCATAGGCAACGTGATTTTAAGGGGTGCAGATTTTATCTTTTTTTTGTCTAGTTTTGGCTTGGGTCCATGGCATGTAAGAAAAGTTTCCTTGTATGGTCTCACTTTACAGAGAGGTTAGATTGTCTTTGGAGTGTATTGTTGAGAGGCTGTGATAGTGGCGTAATAGTGCGACTTGGGCGCATTATATGCACCCAGACATGCTTCCCCTGCTGTCCCAGTTGCATTCCAGCAGTGTTGGCATCCTTTTCTGAGGTTCCAGGGTGGACTTGGTGACCTCCAAGTGGTCGAATTGAGATTTCCAAGTGGCGAGCATTTTTTCCCCATAGACTTTAATGGGATTCGATATCTGGTCGAATAGTCGAATTTCGCGGTCTATTCGAATCGAATTTCGAACTTTCGAATATTTCACTACTCGCTCATCTCTAATTCTTAAATTTGTTTTGGAGCCTTTACTCACAAATATATATATATATATATATATATATATATATATATATATATATAGTACAGACCAAAAGTTTGGACACACCTTCTCATTCAAAGAGTTTTCTGTATTTTCATAACTATGAAAATAGTAGATTCACACTGAAGGCATCAAAACTATGAATTAACACATGTAGAATTATATACTTAAGAAAAAAGTGTGAAACAACTGAAAATATGTCTTATATTCTAGGTTCTTCAAAGTAGCCACCCTTTGCTTTGATTACTGCTTTGCACACTCTTGGCATTCTCTTGATGAGCTTCAAGAGGTAGTCATCTGAAATGGTTTTCACTTCACAGGTGTGCCCTGTCAGGTTTAATAAGTGGGATTTCTTGCCTTATACATGGGGTTGGGACCATGAGTTGTGTTGGGCAGAAGTCAGGTGGATACACAGCTGATAGTCCTACTGAATAGACTGTTAGAATTTGTATTATGGCAAGAAAAAAGCAGCTAAGTAATGAAAGATGAGTGGCCATCATTACTTTAAGAAATGAAGGTCAGTCAGTCCGAAAAATTGGGAAAACTTTGAAAGTGTCCCCAAGTGCAGTCGCAAAAACCATCAAGCACTACAAAAAAACTGGCTCACATGAGGACCGCCCCAGGAAAGGAAGACCAAGAGTCACCTCTGCTGTGGAGGATAAGTTCATCCGAGTCACCAGCCTCAAAAATCGCAGGTTAACAGCAGCTCAGATTAGAGAACAGGTCAATGCCACACAGAGTTCTAGCAGCAGACACATCTCTGCAACAACTGTTAAGAGGAGACTGTGTGCAGCAGGCCTTCATGGTAAAATAGCTGCTAGGAAACCACTGCTAAGGACAGGCAACAAGCAGAAGAGACTTGTTTGGGCTAAAGAACACAAGGAATGGACATTAGACCAGTGGAAATCTGTGCTTTGGTCTGATGAGTCCAAATTTGAGATCTTTGGTTCCAACCCCCGTGTCTTTGTGCGACGCAGAAAAGGTGAACGGATGGACTCTACATGCCTGGTTCCCACCGTGAAGCATGGAGGAGCAGGCTGTGTAAGGGCTATTTGACCAAGAAGGAGAGTGATGGGGTGCTACGCCAGATGACCTGGCCTCCACAGTTACCAGACCTGAACCAAATCGAGATGGTTTGGGGTGAGCTGGACCGCAGAGTGAAGGCAAAAGGGCCAACAACTGCTAAGCATCTCTGGGAACTCCTTCAAGATAGGTCATCAATATCAGATCGGCGGGGGTCCGACACCCGGCACCCCCGCCGATCAGCTGTTTGAAGAGGAGGCGCGCGCCGTATCAGCGCTGCCTCCTCTTCATTGTTTACATGCTGGCCGACACGGGGGTAGTCGTGAGTATGTGTAATTACACCTCACTGCCCCATTCATTTCTATGGATAGAATCGCTTCCATAGACTTGTATGGGAGCGATTCTTCCCATAGAAATGACCGGACCCCCGCCGATCTGATATTGATGACCTATCCTGAGGATAGGTCATCAATATTTATAACTCGGAGAACCCCTTTAATTCATAGTTTTGATGCCTTCAGTGTGAATCTACAATTTTCATAGTCATGAAAATACAGAAAACTCTTTGAATCAGAAGGTGTGTCCAAACTTTTGGTCTGTACTGTATATATTTTAAAAAAAAATGGAATTAAAAAATAAAATTGTTATACTGTTGTCTACCTTCGCCTCCCGTTACAAGTTACATTAACAGACATTGTTATACTCCACCGCAGTTTGTTATATTTACTAATCACTCTCTGCTAATATACCCCGTCCCCTACTACTACTAGCTGTGGCACCCATGAAAAGCCCATATATAATTTTAAAGAATTTTTACAGGCTTGTTGTTCAAACAAGCCAAGCCTTTTTCTCTAACTGTAATCCGTGAACTGGAGTGTGCGTAATTTATTAAAGCTTTGTCCTGAAGACACTCTGTGTTCATTTAAACAGGAAAATGACCTTTGGACAATTTTTGGAGGCTCAAGCGGGCCTAAACAGACACCCTGTCTTCTTCACAGTATTGCGGGCTCTGGCCTATACACAATTTTTTGAGCCTCCGGCCTAAACATACAGCCCTGTCTTCTTCACACTATGTCAGGAAGGTGCTAAAGGTTTAAAAAAAATTACTACACAGGTTTTAGAAGAATAATTTCAGTAAAATAAGTAACAACTTTTAACAATAAATAAATAAAAAAGAAAAAAAGTTACGCTGTCGACAGCCTTTGCCGAGCAGCTCCAGCTGCAGGCCGCGAATAAGCCGGGAGGCAGCATGGAACCTGGGCCCTGATTTATCATACCATCACTCTAGAATTCTGGCATCAAAAAGTCACAAAATAGGGCTTTTGCGACTTTTTTTGCACTACCGTGCGCAAAATTTATGCGATTGCGCAAAATTTTGCAACTTTTTGCATGTGTACACCACTCACTCTAGTTTTGTAATATTGGTGGAAAAGTGGGTGTGGTTAGCTATGTTAACGAGTTTCACTCCAGATTTATCATTGCGACTTTTTTTTTAAAAGTTGCAAAATAGTCGCAATCTCACTCCAGGAGGATGGTGGAGTAGGAAAAGTAGAGGAGCTTCTCTAGACAGAAGTGTTAGGTTTAAGGACAAGCCACATTTATCAAACAACCTGTGACATTTGATAAATATGGCACAAAGTACTCCAACACAGACTGAAGCAAAACTGACTTCAAATATTCTCCTAATGATAAATTCCCCCCCTGGTGTCTAAGCGGCGTATGGCTGCCTCCACCTCAAAGTCTGTGGGGATATCTGTAGGGGTGGAAACAGTAATATAATTAGTATGATCGAGTTAAAGGGGTGGTTGTCCCACAAATAAAGTTCAAAATTTTCAAACCACCACCTGGATCAGAATACTTTAGCAATTGCATGTCATTAAATATTTGGTATATCTACTGGGACGAGTTTTCCAGTGACATGTATCTATATCCTTTTTTTTTTTTTTTTTAATTTGAACTGCTCACTGAGAAAGCCACACATGGTCAGTTTGGGGTTTGTACTTACTGGACACCCATACTGAGTGGTCTTCCCATGGTCCTGGGGAAAACTCCTCCATGCCAGTTGGAGCTACAAAAGATAAAACATAAATTTAGCTTATATTTTGAGAACAGAAGGTCCACCAATTACACTTTTTATTTTACCTACCTTCTATCTCTGGAAGTTGGGCTGGTGGTGTTGGAGGGGCACGAGGGGTCCTCTCTCGCTGTTGTGGTGGAGGAGGGTGAAAGGCGCTCCTCCGTGGTGCAGCAGCTGTCAAAAAACATTAAATAATGGCATTACATTCAACTCTAATGAACAGTTGTAACTGCTGATGTTGATATGTCTGAATAGTTTGGGGCTGGATCCCATTCCTAACCACTAATGCTCTTATATCACTGCAGCTGCACTCCCACGTAGCCTGGATTAAAAATAAATTAAATATGTTTACACTTACTAGAAGCTGCAGGTACTGTAGGGGTCGTCTGGCCTCGACGGTGACAATGACGTAGTTGACGTTGCTCTGCAACATAAATCCATGCAAATTTGTTATGATGACTGTTTTTACTACTAACACTGTATACTACTATGAAGATATTATGAGTGAGAGACTGAGGAGGGCTATATCTTTTTTTTTCTTCTAAATGGGTATTTATTGCAATATATATCGTTATTGCAATACTTTCCTTAATATCGATAACGTGAGAATACTTTTGATATCGCCCATGCCCACTCACATTAGCTGCAGCATGAGCACGTCTTTGAGTCTTTGTGTAGGAGGAGGAAGCGCTAACTATGAAGGGGCATATATTTAAGGGTACTTCCTTTCACACTAGTGCATTTCAATAATGGGCGACGGCGCTGATCCGGCCTCTATTCGGCAAGAACGCCAGGAATTGGCAGGACAAATGCTGCAGAACAGCCTGCAAGATCACCACCACACATGTGAAAGTAGCCTAAGGCAAAGTACTGGGAAGGGGCACGTATCTGAGAATACCTTCACTTGTTTTGGTGGAGTTAGAGGCGTGGCCTAGCATGAAAGAAAATTGCTGCAGCGCACTATGCATGCCCATGTTGTCCTTCTATACGGATTTCATTATTAGCACTGGTATATATACAATACAGTACTCTAATTTTTTAACATGTTTTTACTTTTCAAATATTTTGCTACTCACTCTGCCATATGTCTGCGCAGATCTCATTAAGCCACTCTGGGCACTTAAACTTTAAATCGCACCATTTCCGCTGGATCTGGCCCAGGGTCCATACAGTGTCGAAACGATGGCACAAGCCTCTGATCACCTGCTGCACTATCTCCTTCTTCTCCTGGTTCGGGTGTCGGTGTGTGCCATCATAATCCTGCTGGTCCATCAGCCGGATCATGTATTTAAGCTCTCCAGAGCTAAATGCTGAAGATCGGCTGGATGCCATTTTGCAAACTTCGCTCTGCCTCTGAGAAGTGCACGGCGTGGCCCAGCGTCGTGCGTGCCTGCATATTACGCAATAGCTAGACAATAATACGCTGAGGATTCGTATGCAATTTTGTACGCTCATGCGTACGTGTTCACATAAGTTGCGTACCTTTAACAACTGTACGCTCGTTATTATTGTGCGAATGTTCGCAAAACACCACATAATAACGTATGATTTGTACACAGCTTCGGCCGAATAGATTCGTATGAAGTACGAATCTTTTGAAAAATTCAACGAACATTTTGCAAAGCGAATATTGGATGATTCGCTCATCTCTAGTCTTAACTACATAATGTTCAAGCGCTGTTTATGTTTTTTGGTTCTTTTACTTGAATTTTTTTTTACTAATGAAAACATTTTTAAACATTTCTACTTGTTTCAGTAGGGGACTTGAACTTATGATCCTTTAATTATTCATGTCATATGTTGTACTGCAATATTTAGTGGAATTGAAGGCCATTGTTAGGTACTTGAGGAATGCTATGGCAACCTCTTGGAACCTCACAATAGTGTCCCCTACCTCCTTCTGACACGTAGACAGCACAGTCAACATAGACTGTGGCAGATAAGAAATCAAATGGTCAGAATCAGATTTACTATGGCTATCACTGCACAGTAATGGAACAGCACTATGTTGTTACCGGAACATAATATTACAATATTGGGTGGGAAAAAATTAAAAAGGTAATTGAGGATTTTCTTCCAAGTAAAGCACCATACCTGTCCATGTGTTGTGTATGATTTTACAGCTAAGCTGTACGGAAGTGAAATGAGACCGAGTTGCAACACCACATATGGACTGGTGCAGTGCTGTGTTTGGAAGAAAGCAGCCACATTTTTCAAATCCAAAAAATATTTTTAATCCCTTCCCAACTTCCCACTATGCAATATTAAATGGTATCCATAGAAAGTGAAACTTGCCCCTCCCAAAAAAAAAACAAAAAAAAAACAAGACCTTTTTCAGCTATGTGATAGAAAAAAATATAAAAGTTATGGCCCTGGGAAGGCAGGGAGAAAAAAAAAACAAAAATGCAAAAACTGAAAATTGTCATGTCAGGAAGGTGTTTATATAATGGCATACTGCATATCTGATCACAGCACAACTAGGATTATACCTACAGTATCTCAGAATCTGTTGCCTCAAAAATGTGCCACCAGGAGCTTTCAGATATACCACTACATCCAAACCCCTGCACATTTTTCATGTATGCCCAAAGGGGTTAGACAGAGAAAACATTTTTCACTTTATCTCTTAATAATATAAAAATGAGTTTCTGTCTGTCTGTCTGTCTGTTCTCTATGCGCGACCAAACTACTGGACCGATTTTCACCAAATTCGGCACACAGGTACATCAGGTGTCCGGGAAGGTTTTAGACCAGGTCTGATCTCTCTAGGACATACCGTTCCTGAGATATTCCCAAAATATGATCTCCATTAGCCAACATTACAACTGGGAACTTTGGTTTTAAACTCCAACTGCCATTCTCTGCAAAGGCACACACAGGGAGGGCAGGTTTCCATAACAACCAGGTAATTATCAGCAGCTGAGGATCTCATCCATTTCTATTCACTCCGGTTACCATAAATATAACTTATGTTTTTTTCTATTACTACAGTTCAGTAGTAATAAAAGACGTTTTCCTCCACTGCTGCCTATTGTGTGGGCTCATAAATAAGCATGGTATTGACCTTTAATTCAGGCCACCCTAAAAGAAGTACTTAAAACCTCCGCCCCAGGTCTCACTAAGCCACACCCCCAACTCTGTCAGGCCACACCCCCTTTCACTCCGCAGCCAACAGAGATTGAAAAAATAAAGGTAAAAATCAACTTCTGTCAGCTGCAGGGATGGGTGGGAGGTTGACTTTCTTTCTGCAACAACACACACAAACATTAAATAAAATAGATTAAATACACCCATGCGAAGCGTCTTGCTAATCCACGCCCCTGACTCTGTCAGGTCACGCCCCCTCCCACTCCGCAGCCAATGGGAATTGAAAAAATTAAGGTAAAAATAAACTTCTGTTTGCTGCAGGGGTGGGAGGGTGAATTTCTCTCTGCAACGACACACAAAAATTTTAGATGAAATAGACTAATTATAGACTACAACCGTTCGAAGCCTTTTGCTAAGCCACGCCCCGTCTCTGTCAGGCCACGCCCCCTCTCACTCCACAGCCATTCTGCAACGACACACAGAAACATTAAATGAAATAGATTAAATGCACCTATGCGAAGCGCTTTGCTAAGCCACGCCTCGACTCTGTAAGGCCACGCCCCCTCCCACTCTGCAGCCAACAGGGATTGAAAAAATAAAGGTAAAAATCAATTTCTGTCAGCTGCAGGGATGGGTGGGAGGTTGACTTTCTTTCTGCAACGACACACAGAAACATTAAATGAAATAGATTAAATACACCCATGTGAAGCGTCTTGCTAATCCACGCCCCGTCAGGTTACGCCCCCTCCCACTCCACAGCCAACGGGGATTGAAAAAATAAAGGTAAAAATAAACTTCTGTTTGCTGCAGGGGTGGGAGGGTGAATTTCTCTCTGCAACGACACAAAAATTTTAGATAAAATAGACTAATTATAGACTACAACTGTTTGAATCGTCTTGCTAAGTCACGCCCCCAACTCTGTCAGACCACGCCCCCTCCCACTCTGCAGCCATTCTGCAACGACACACAGAAACATTAAATGAAATAGATTAAATCACCTATGCGAAGCGCTTTGCTAAGCCACACCCCCAACTCTGTCAGGTCATGCCCCCTCCCACTCCGCAGCCAACAGGGATTGAAAGAATGAAGGGAAAAATAAACTTCTGTCAGCTGCAGGGGTGGGAGGGTGAATTTCTCTCTGCAATGACGCACAAAATTTTAGATGAAATAGACTAATTTCAGACTACAACCGTTCGAAGCATCTTGATAATCCACACCCCCAACTCTGCCAGGCCACGCCCCCTCCCACTCCGCAGGCAATGGGGATTGAAAAAAATCAGCTGCAGGGGTGGGAGGGTGAATTTCTCTCTGCAACGACACACAAAAATCGTAGATGAAATTGACTAATTTTAGACTACGACCATTCAGTACTAATAAAAGATGTTTTTTTCCACTGCTACCCATTGCGGGTCCCCATTAAATTACCATTTCATCGACCTGTAATTCATGCCACTCTGACCCCCGCCCCAGATCTCGCGAAACCACGCTCGACTCTGTCAGGCCACGCCCCCTCCCACTCCGCAGCCAACGGGGATTGAAAAAATGAAGGTAAAAATCAACTTCTGTCAGCTGCAGGGGAGGGAGGGAAGTTGGATTTCTTTCTGTAACAACATACAGAAACATTAAATGAAATAGATTAAATATACCCGTGCAAAGCAATGTTTTCTTCCACTGTTACCCCATGGCGTGTCCTCATAAATTACCATGGCATCGACCTGTAATTCTTGCCCACCATCAAAAGAAGGACTTAAAACCCCGCCCCAGGTCTTGCAACGTCACACCCCCGACTCAGGCCATGACCCCTCCCACTCTGCAGCCAATGGAGATTGAACAATTGAGGTAAAAATCAACATCTGTCAGCTGCAGGGATGGGAGGGAGGATGACTTTCTCTCTGCAACGACACACAGAAACATTAAATGAAATAGATTAAATATACCCGCGCAAAGCAATGTTTTCTTCCACTGCTACCCATTGTGTTTCCTCAAATTACCATGGCATTAACCTATAATTTAGGCCACCCTGAAATGAAGGACTTAAGTGCCCCCCCCCCGTGTCCCATTAAACCACACCCCCTCCCACTCCGCAGCCAATAGGGATTGAAAAAATGAAGGTAAAAATCAATTTCTGTCAGCTGCATTGACTTTCTCTCTGCAACGACACACAGAAACATTAAATAAATAGATGAAATATACCCAGGCGAAGCCGGGTCTTTCTGCTAGTTATGTTATAAACGTGATTAGATAGAAATGGAAATAGACAGTAGAAGCTAATAACTGTCCAAAAGATCATCTTCTTAATTCCTAAGCCAATCTTTATGGCTGAATTTCCTAAAATCCTCCAGAACTATCTTACAGTCCAAACTGTGTTACAGCAGAATAATGTTTTCCCCCTGAAACAATAGCAACAGCTTTTAAGTGTGAGATACTACATATATACACAGCCTTTTCTGTGATACAGCCTCAGGTGTTACATGTGAAGTCTAATGTAAAATATTTCTCTGCTGGCTTTCTAAAATCAGATTGAAGCACTAGCCAACAAACTATATGAGTTGTCGTTGCAGCATTTGTTTCACTTCGCTGTAACCCCGAAGAAAGTGTGAAGTGAAATCCATGTAAGATAAAAGTAGTGCATCACTTGCTCAAAAATAATGCCTTCTGGATTCCTCATTATATTGTGTATACTTCAAGAGAGTTACTGTTCTGCGCAGGGATACTGTACAAAGTTATCTGCAGACAACTAGGTATTTTTTAGGTGAACACAGTAAGAAGTTTATTTTTGTTCCCGCTGAATTTTTACCTTACATTTGTGTTATATTTTATACCAACTACTTAGAGAGCAGACCGGATGTGCAACCATTTTTCATTCGCCCAAACAACATAACTATTAACTTACCTTGCAATGTTCCAGATCTGCTGCTGTTATAGGCTTTATGTACTAGTAAGCAGGGCTAGACAATCCTGACCACACACTATAACTGGTGCTAATTCTATTTATACTGTATCTAATAACTATCTGATCATGTTTTGGATTGATCAACCTTAGGGTATGGCCACATGGTCAGGTTTCCTGATGCAGTTTTGGAAGACAAAATCAGGAGCGGATCATAAAATGGGAGAAAGTATGAAGGACAGATACAACTTCATCCTTGGTTATGGCTTCCAACTACCCTTACATTTTTGCCTACCTCCTTATTTTTACATGTTTTATTACTGCTCCTTTATTACTTACCAGAATCCCTGTCTCTGAATGACCTTGGCCAAATACTACTAAACTTATTCTGTTCTGAACCACAACCCAGTGTTATGAGCCCTGGGAGCAACAGAGTAGGTTATTTTAAAAAAAATCATGTTCACTGCAAGATATGTATACCAAATTAAAATTCAGATCATAGACATATTTCAACTTCACAACCTTAGCTATGGTTTTATGAATTAGAGTGCTCAAAACAATTATTTTGTCTTATTTCAAAATACTTACTTTCAACTTACAGATCTTGCATACAGTATTGCTCTTGTCTAATAATGGCAGCCAAGCGTGGCTTACTTCTGGAATGTTTTACTGCACTCACAGTAACCGCACCATCACCAGTTCCTGAGCTGACCATAATAGAAACAGATCTGACCCTGGTAGTTTTTTCTGAGGTTCTGGTTGTACGTTGCCTCTGCTCTTTATTGCCACTGCCACAGGGGCTATCACCCTCCTCTTCTGATGTTACCTCTTACTCAGCACTCCAATCCGACTTCCAGATCACACAATAGTTGTAATAGTCTTCACTCTCCTCGCCACTTTTATCAGACTGTGATATGTCATTTGGGGCTTCTTGGCTCCCTTTCCTGATTCACTGTTCTGTATTTCCCCCTAGTGCCTCTGTTCCTTCTTTCCTTCCTTCTACTGCTCTACCACCACCACTTCGGCTACAAGTGCCACTAGTACCACCATCACGACCAATGCAGTTATGTATGGAATCCTTACCACTCGCTGAACCTCCTTCTCGTGGCAATCCAAATGCTGACTGTCATCAACAGGAAGATTATCTTGGGTATCCTACATAGCACATGGGGTTTTGCTGCCTCTTCTTAGGAAAAAAAAGCACTCTACTAGGAAGGGGCAGCAAGATAGAGAGGATGCAACTGAAACTGAAAAGCTTTTCTGGGGTTTCCAGCAGGAGAAGAAGGTGGACTGCTATCACCCCTGAAAAACGGAGTGGTTTGCGTTAAATTAGCCACAGTCTAAAAATTCCTTTTTTTCTCTCAGTTATATATACTACAGTGCAGTGAACAATTCTGTCGTGTGCGGTATAGTAGCCGCAATCTAGTGTTGACACCAACAAACCAAGTTAGATGAGGTAGCAGGTGAGCCACCCAAAAATTTACCCTGACACAGCATGGCGGTGAACCCAGAGTGACCAAGTTACACTCAGGTAGCAGGTGAAGCACATAAAATTTTACCCTGACACAGCATGGCGGTGAACCCAGAGTGACCAAGTTACCTTCAGGTAGCAGGTGAAGCACATAAAATTTTACTCTGACACAGCATGGCGGTGAAACCACCAATGCCTTGGTCAGACTGAGATTGCAGTCAAATGGCTGTAGGTGAGCCTACCAAAAATTTGTTTTGGAGTGTCTGTAGTTGACCCTCCTGTAAAATTGTTTTTGAGTGTCTGTAGTTGATGCTCCTAAAAAATTTATTGGAGAGAGGGCCTGTAGGTGGCCCTCCGTAAACATTGTTTGTAAAGAGCGCCAGTTGGCCCTCAGAAACATTGGCTCAGCGTTTGTGTGCGAAGAGGAGGAGGAGGAGAGGAGAGGATACATAAAGAATCTTGATGTTGAGCTGCTTTCCCCTGGTGGAGATTTGCATTCCGGTGAAATCCAGGCTTTATTAATTTCAATAAACGTCAGCCTGTCAGCGATGTCAGTTGACAGGCGTGTACGCTTATCAGTGATGATGCCACCAGCTGCACTGAAGACCCGCTCTGACAACACGCTAGTGGCAGGGCAGGCCAGCACTTCCAAGGCGTACAGCACCAGTTCGGGCAACGTGTCCAGCTTTGCAACCCAGTAGTTGTATGGAGCAGAGTGATCACGCAGGACGTTTGTATGGTCAGCTAGGTACTCCCTCACCATCTTTGTGAACAGCTCTCCCCTACTGGGGGACAGGTGACATAGTCTTGCTGGGGTTCCATAAAACTGGCAAAGGCCTTGGAGAGTGTTCCCCTGCCAGTGCTTGACAAGCTGCCTGCTCCCCTACTCTCCCCCGCTAGTTGGCCCACAGAACTACGTCCTCTGCCGCTAATGGTGTCAGATGGGAAGGATAGTTTCAGCTTGTGCACCAGGGCCTGTTCATATTGATTCACTCTCATACTCCTTTCCTCTACAAGAATGAGAGTGGAAAAGTTCTGCTTGTACCGGGGGTCCAGGAGGGTGAACACCCAGTAATCGGTGTTGTCAAAAATGCGAGGGTCACGGGAAAGGCAGCCTAACATGAAGTCAGCAATGTGCGCCAGAGTCCCAACACACAAGAATTCCCTTTCCTCAATAGGCTGACTCTCCATTTCCTCCTCCTCCAACTCCTTTTCTTCAGCCCATACACGCTCAACAGATAAGAAGGAATGAGCATAGGTACCCTCTTCAGTCTCGCCAACAGTCTCCTTCTCTTCCTCCTCTTCCTCCTCATCCTCCTCCAATACGCGCTGAGAAACAGACCTGAGGGTGGTCTGGCTATCAAGCAATGTATCTTCTTCCCCCAACTCCTGTGACAAGCGCAAAGCCTCTGACTTCATGCTGAGCAGTGAGTTTTTAAGCAGACAAAGCAGTGGGATGGTGACGCTGATAATGGCGGCATCGCCGCTGACCATCTGTGTTGACTCCTCAAAGTGGCTTAACACCTGACAGATATCAGACATCCACGTCCACTCCTCATTGTAGACTTGAGGAAGCTGACTAACCTGACTACCAGTTCTCATGGAAGTTGTCATCTGGCAGTCTACAATCACGCTGCGCTGCTGGTAAACGCTGGCTAACATGTGCAATGTGGAATTACATTGTGTGGGCACGTCGCACAACAGTCGGTGAGCTGTCAGTTGTAAGCGCCGTTGCACTGCCCTGAGAGTGGCAGCATCTGGGGTTGACATGCGGAAATGCACACAGATGCGTCGCACCTTGGTGAGCAAATCAGACAAATTGGGGTAGGTCTTGAGGAACCGCTGAACCACAAGATTGAACACGTGGGCCAGGCAGGTTTTATATGCAGTGTTTATATGGGTTGTTGTTACTTTGGGAAATAGTATTGGTGTATAATGGCACATGTGTGAGTCTGCCGAGTTGCAGAGCCGCCACCAGGTTACGCCCGTTGTCACACACAACCATGCCTGGTTTGAGTTTCAGCGGTGCCAGCCAAAGATTGGTCTGCGCCGTGATGCCCTGTAACAGCTCTTGGGCGGTGTGCCTCTTGTCACCTAAGCTCAGCAGTTTCAGCACCGCCTGTTGGCGCTTACCCACAGCAGTGCTGCTGCGCTTAGAGCTACCGACTGAAGGCGCCGTGCTCACAGATTGTATTTGAGAGTAGGAGGAGGAGGAGGGGTTGGAGGAAGAGGCATAATAAGTTTAAGAAAACGTGACCGAGGTAGGCCCCGCAATCCTCGGTGTGGGCATTACATAAGCGGCCCCAGGGTCAGACTCGGTCCCAGCCTCCACCAAGTTAAACCAATGTGCGATCAGGGAGATCTAGTGTCCCTGCCCGGCAGCACTTGTCCACGTGTCCGTGGTTAGGTGGACCTTTTCAGTAACTGCGTTGGTCAGGGCACGGATGATGTTCTTTGACACGTGCTTGTGTAGGGCTGGGACGGCACATCGTGAAAAATAGTGGCGGCTGAGGACCAAGTACCGAGGGACAGCCACCACCATCAGGTTGTGGAAAGCCTCAATCTATACCAGTCTATAGCGCAGCCTCTCCAGACTCAGCAGTTTGAAAATGTGTACGTTTAGGGCTTGTGCATGTGGGTGGGTGGAATTGATGAAAAGACAGCTGAACGCTGCGCTGGGACACATTGGTGTAGGGTGTGGAGGATTGTGGAGGTGAAGGGGTGGTTTTAGGGCGGGAGGCGGTCGTGCCGGGGTCCTGGGCGGGGGGTTGACTCGCAGAGCCAGCATGTGACACAGGGGAAGGAGCAGTGGTGTGACCCGCAGGAGGTGAACAGACTTGGTTCCATTGAGTCGGGTGTTTAGCACTCATATGCCTGCGCATGATGGTAGTGGTTAGGCTGGTAGTGGTGGCTTTCCTGCTGATCCTGGTGTGGCACAAGTTGCACACCACAGTCCGTCGGTCATTCTCACTTTCTTTAAAGAACCTCCAGACTTTCGAACATCTAGGCCTCGGCACGGGAGCTTCACTCCGTGAAACAGTTGCTGATCTACTTGCTCTGGCCCTGCTTCTCCCTCTGGCCACCCCACTGCCTCTTCCAACCTGTTCTGGTGCTGCACTTGCCTCCCCCTCAGAAGCACTGTCTTGACTATGCTTATCAACCCAGCTCGGGTCAGTCACCTCATCATCCACCTGCTCTTCCTCCGATTCCTCACTCTGCTCCCCCCTGGGACCCTGCCCTGACAACAACGTCAATGTCTGACAACCGTGTCCACACTCTCATCACCCACAGACTGTGAAAGTTCTAAATTTTGGGCATCGGGACAGAGCAACTGCTCAGGTTGCTGTTGAGCAGTGGTTTGTATCTCTGGGTAGGGTCCTGAAAAGAGTTCCTGTGATTATGCTGTATCTGAATCCATATTTTCCATGGGGGGGGGAAGGCTGGGGGGAAGGAGGTTGAGCTGGAGGAGCCAGAGAAAAAACATATATTTTGTAGACTCCGGCTAGTGTGCAGCACACGACAGAACTTTTCACTGCTCTGTAGTATATATGACTGAGAGAAAAAACTATTTTGTAGACTCCGGCTAGTGTGCAGTGTTAGGCCACTGAGGCACAAATAAAATAAATAAGTGACTCTGCCGCTTGGCAGAGTCACTGGGGATCACTGGACCCAAACTCTGGGCAGCCGGACAATGACGATCGCTCCCAAAGGGCTAAATGATATAGGAGGCAAGATAACGAATAGTAAGGTAAACACTTACACAAACACGTACTGCGCAGAAAGCGCTTGAGACTGGAGCCAGAGCTTTGGCTTCACAGACCTCCAGACGAGCGATGCCCACCGTGTACCCGTGCTCCAGGAGGGGGCTACGGCACGGCCGCAAGCGTGGCTTACAAACAGTCTGAGTGAATAAATAGTAAGGTAAACACTTACACAACACGTACTGCGCAAAAGCGCTTGAGACTGGAGCCAGAGCTTTGGCTTCACAGACCTCCAGACAAGCGACGCCCACCGTGTACCCGTGCTCCAGGAGGGGGCTACGGCACGGTCGCAAGCGTGGCTTTCAAACAGTCTGAGTGAATAAATAGTAAGGTAAACACTTACACAACACGTACTGCGCAAAAGCGCTTGAGACTGGAGCCAGAGCTTTGGCTTCACAGACCTCCAGACGAGCGATGCCCACCGTGTACCCATGCTCCAGGAGGGGGCTACGGCACGGCCGCAAGCGTGGCTTTCAAACAGTCTGAGTGATACACACACACAAAGACAAACAGAAAAGCAGGCACGTGAAACCACGCACCAGTACACAAACACTCAGCAACATTCAGTGTCAAATGGACTGGACCGTATAGCAGTTGCACATGAACAACAAGGCACCGGCCCTGCCCAGCAGAAGCTCAGGGTTTAAATAGTAGTGAGCTAATTGGCAGAGGCGTGGTTACTGACACACTTCCTGTGAACGCCTGGCGGAAGTGACCTCACCAGAGGTCTCAAGGGCAGGGCGTGGTGCCTGACATACTTCCTGTGAACGCCTGGCGGAAGTGACATCACCAGAGGTCTCAAGAAGCTGGCGCATGACCACTTCCTGTGCCGGACCTTGTTCACTGCAGTAGGACTGTGGGCGCAAGGATATTGCACTGAGATTTGCCCGTGCCCCTTCACCAACACCCGCAGCCCGGGAGGGCAAGCGACCGCGTGCACAACGTCGATGCACGCGCCTTACATGCAGCACAAGACAGAATTTTTCACTGCACGGTAATATATATGACTGAGAGAAAAAAAGTATATTTTCTAGACTCCGGCTAGTGTAACGCACACCACACAATTTTTCACTGGACTGTAGTATATATAAGTGATAGAAAAAACATTTTTTCTAGACTGAGGCTACTGTACCGCACACTACAGAATTGTTCACTGAACTGTAGTCACCGCCATGCTGTGTCAGGCTAAATTTTTGGGTGGTTCAGCTGCTATCTTAGTCTAACCAAGCCACTCTGGAGTTCACCGCTAAGCTGTAAACTGCCATCTCAGTCTTAACAAGTCATCCTGGGGTTCACCCCCATGCTGTAAACTGCAATCTCAGTCAAACTTTGTAATTTAGGGGTTCACCACCAAGGTGTGCTAGACTACAATTTTAGCGGGTTCACCTGCAATCTCAGTCACAGACTATCATTAAGGGGTGCACTACCGTGCTTTTTTAAATCATTTGTTTCTGAGCATCACCTCCAGGCTCTCACCCACGATTTTTTGGAGGCTTGCCACTGCACTGTCAGCCAAAATTGTCTTCAGGGTCACCGGCGGCCTCTCCAACAACAACTTCAAGGACGGTTACTACCAGGCCCTGGAACACAAACATTGTCTTGAGGGGCACTAACAGGCTCTGTACCCACCCACGTGTGGAGACTAATAGGTGGGTGCAGTGTGTGTCTTAGCCCATCTGGAATTAGGAAAGCTGGGCACTGTGCTTGTAGTTCTTTGAATCTGCCGTGGACAGGGTGGGTGGGTGGTGGGTGCGTGTTTGCCCGTCTGGGATGGGGAGAGCTGGGCACTGTGCTGGGAAAACTTTGTGTATGCTATGGACTACTGGGTGGGTGCAGAAAGGGAGACGCTTATGCCTGCGTTGTGGGGTGGGGGATAGGACAGCAGTGCCAGCATGAGCAGTGGTGTCACTCGCAGGTGGTGATGGACCTTCGTTGCACCTAGTTGGGTGCTTTACTAACATGTGCCAGTTCATGTGCCTTGCCCATCTTGGTCTGGGTCAGCACAATTGTCTTGATGGTCAACACCAGGCTGTTGCCCAGAATTTGGCATAATGGTACGATTATCCAGCCTCAGAGGCATCCATGCATGCTGCCCCTGCTGTTTCCTGTCCATTTCCATGGTGTTTCCATCATTTTCTGAGGTTTCCAGGTTTTCACGCAACCTTCCCTGTGCAGAGCTTTGGTCCCCGGCAAAAAATGCTCGAGTATCCCATAGACTTCAATTCGTTATTCGAAACGAGCACCCGAGCATCCGGAAAAATTAGTCTCGAATAACGAGCTCATCTCTAATTAACACATGTGGAATTATATACTTAACAAAAAAGTGTGAAACAACTGATAATATGTCTTGTATTCTAGGTTCTTCAAAGTAGCCACCTTTTGCTTTGATTACTGCTTTGCACACTCTTGGCATTCTCTTGATGAGCTTCAAGAGGTAGTCACCTGAAATGGTATTCCAACAGTCTTGAAGGAGTTCTCAGAGATGCTTAGCACTTGTTGGCCCTTCACTCTGCGGTCCAGCTCGCCCCAAACCATCTCGATTGGGTTCAGGTCTGGTGACTGTGGAGGCCAGGTCATCTGGCGTAGCACCCCATCACTCTCCTTCTTGGTCAAATAGCCCTTACACAGCCTGGAGGGATGTTT
This sequence comes from Rhinella marina, assembly GCA_900303285.1. Lineage (NCBI taxonomy): Eukaryota > Metazoa > Chordata > Amphibia > Anura > Bufonidae > Rhinella > Rhinella marina. The sequence continues at coordinate 22,396 of ONZH01030244.1, forward strand.
GGGGTCATTGTCCTGTTGATAAATAAATGATGGTCCAACATGGCATCTTGCATGCTATTCCATGCCGCTGCAAGATGCTGTGGTAGCCGTGCTGGTTTAGTATGCCTTCAATTTTGAATAAATCCCCAACAGTGTCACCAGCAAAGCACCCCCACACCATCACACCTCCTCCTCCATGCTTCACGGTGGGAACCAGGCATGTAGAGTCCATCCGTTCACCTTTTCTGCGTCGCACAAAGACACGGGGGTTGGAACCAAAGATCTCAAATTTGGACTCATCAGACCAAAGCACAGATTTCCACTGGTCTAATGTCCATTCCTTGTATTCTTTAACCCAAACAGGTCTCTTCTGCTTGTTGCCTGTCCTTAGCAGTGGTTTCCTAGCAGCTATTTTACCATGAAGGCCTGCTGCACACAGTCTCCTCTTAACAGTTGTTGTAGAGATGTGTCTGCTGCTAGAACTCTGTATGGCATTGACTTAGCCTCTAATCTGAGCTGCTGTTAACCTGCGATTTCTGAGGCTGGTGACTCGGATGAACTTATCCTTCGCAGCAGAGGTGACTCTTGGTCTTCCTTTCCTGGGGAAGTCCTCATGTGAGCCAGTTTCTTTGTAGCGCTTGATGTTTTTGCGACTGCACTTGGGGACACTTTCAAAGTTTTCCCTATTTTTCGGACTGACTGACCTTCATTTCTTAAAGTAATGATGGCCACTCGTTATTTTTTTTTTACTTAGCTGCTTTTTTCTTGCCATAATACAAATTCTAACAGTCTATTCAGTAGGACTATCAGCTGTGTATCCACCTGACTTCTGCCCAACACAACTCATGGTCCCAACCCCATTTATCAGGCAAGAAATCCCACTTATTAAACCTGACTGGGCACACCTGTGAAGTGAAAACCATTTTAGGTGACTACCTCTTGAAGCTTATCAAGAGAATGCCAAGAGTGTGCAAAGCAGTAATCAAAGCAAAAGGTGGCTACTTTGAAGAACCTAGAATATAAGACATATTTTCAGTTGTTTCACACTTTGTCGTTAAATGTATAATTCCACATGTGTTAATTTATAGTTTTGATACCCTCAGTGTGAATCTACAATTTTCATAGTCATGAAAATACAGAAAACTCTTTGAATGAGAATGTTTGTCCAAACTTTTGGTCTGTACTTTATGTGTTCACTAATATGATAATAAATGTAATTTTTGCAGTAAAATATCTTTGAATTATATGGTCTGATATAGTAATGTGTTCTTTACCATATTTATTACAATGCAATTTTTACATTTTTTGTTTACTCTGATATAACAATGCAACAATGCAGTGTTTGAGGTAACATGTCTATAAACTATGCATTCACTAACATGGGTATAGCAATGTAATTTTTAGAGAAAAATGTCTTTGAACTGCATAGTCTGATGCAGTAATGTGTTCACTAACACAGGTATACTTACAATGTTTGTGGTAAAATGTCTTCAAACTATATGGTTTGATGCAGTAATATGTTCAGTAACATATGTATAACTGCAATATTTGCTGTAAAATGTATTTGAATTATGCACTCACTAACATGTATAACAATATAATTTTTGTGGTAAAATATCTTTGAACTACAGGTCTGAGGCAGTAACAGTATCACTATTTTTTGCAGTAAAAATAAAATGCATTCAATAACATAGGTATAAAAATGCAATGCATTCAGTATTACAGGTATAAAGCACTAATATGCCCAGTTACAAATGTGACATTTAAGCTGTTTTTTTATGAGAAGAAAAATGCACAATTGTTAAGTGTTTGGAGCAGAAAGCATGTTGTTGGCATGCTGGCAATGAACCTATGAACTGTAGAAACTTGGGAGTCATTTACCAAACTGGTGTAAAGTGGAACTGGCTTAGTTGACTATAGCAACTAATCAGATTCCATCTTTTATTTTTGGCAGCTCCTTTGGAGCTCCCTAGGTTTTTTAAAAAAGCGTGCTGTCTGTCTATATACTATAGAGAAAAAAATGTTTTTTTTTTTGTTTCTTTTTCTTACAGTGGGTTTTGTAAACGCATAACTTTATGACCAGTCCCTTGTTCCATCAAAGGTTTCCCTGATCAAATTATGCCCAATTATATCTCCATATCATTATCTATCTCCTTATTATCTGTATAATGTCCTCAATATAGCTAAATTATTGGTTTGTGTCTGCAATTGTTTTTTGTCAGATACTGCTATAAAACATCCTTCCAGGTCAGAAGCTAAACACAGAAATGCAGTCTATGATGCTCACAACAAAGGACCTTCCTGGATTTGGCCCTAATTGGCTAATCAAGTTGTCTGCCAGCCTCTCAACCAATCCTTGAAATCTTCCCTCTCCACTTCCTCCCAGTGCCATGTGATTCCCCATATTCTACCTCTTTCATGGTTTTTCCCGCCAATATTCACTGTGAAATGGTGCTGGGTGTCATTTTTATGTAATTCATCCAAAACAAATTTCAGATTCATTTGGTGGGCAAATTTTGTGAAATTCATAAAAATCTGATTTGCTTAGAATTGGTTTGCTCATCTCTAATGTCAATAGATTAATTTAAATACTCCAGTTCCTAATCCTAATGCAATACTTGAGTATGACTATATTTCATTTGCTTGGCATGACACCAAGTATTTATGAAGTGGGTCTAAATGCAAATGTCTTCAATAAAACGCTTTTAAAATTTTACAGCCCCACTTTTAACATTAATTACTACTTAATTATCTTTTACTATTTTCATTTCAAAAGCAATAATTTCTAGATTCAAAAACATTAGTAAAACAGCAAAACAAAGTAACAGCTAAATATTTTACAGAAGTATACCATAAATTATAGTGCTTTTCTGCGTCTAAGAGCTTAAGCATTAGATACACAATTTATGTCTATAATTTTCAGATAATTATTCTCTATGTCTCATGGTTAGGTGTAATTTTACAAAAATGCATTACCCTTTGAACAAAAGACTAAAAAAAAAAAAGGTACATTTGTGCTGGCTTCATAAAAGAGAACACTACATACAAATAATAGGTTCCTGTAAATAGTATTTTGGAGATATTTTGAGTAATATGAATAGCTTATGATACACATTAATATTTTAAAGTAATTATTTTAGAAGCTTGTATTCATGAATGTATTTTAAATGTATGCTCAATAATGGGAATTGAAAAATTACATTAATTATGGAAGTTTGTACAATAGTTTTTTTTTCTTTTTCAAACTTATCATCATGTCTCCAGCCTCAATTACACTGTTATGTTAGTGGTCCTTGCCGGCTGGAGCCCCTCTGCTCTCAATTGACATGGCCACTGGATCTCTCACCCTTCCTTTGATACTTCTTCGGCAGTCTGTCTGTGTCCTTCTCTACCTTCACGGCAGATATGGCTGCAAAAGCCCTTTTCCGGCATTCTGCCAGGACTGTTCAGACTGTATGCCCTGCCTGCAGCCTCTATAGATGTTCCTAGGGAACACATGCTCCTCTAAGCCTCTTAAAAGGGCCAGTGTGCCTTTCCTAGGGTATACAAGGCATACTCCCACTGGGGCAGGTGTCTCAGCAATAGGTTATAGTTAGCTACTTTCCTGCTAAGGTGTGCCATTGTCTTCTTTGCCTGCCCATGTACGGATTTCTGCCTGTTTCTGGGTTTTACCCTTTGCTCCCTGCCTTTCCTTCATTTTAACCCTTTGAGCCCCTGAGGTTTTTTTGGTTTTGCATTTTCGTTTTGCGCTCCTTGCCTTGATACAGCCATAGCTTTTTTATTTTTCTGCTCAGATAGCTGTATGATGGCTTGTTTTTTTACGGGACAAGTTGTACTTTCCAACGCCACCATTTAATATTGCATATGGTGTAGTGGGAAGCGGGAAAAAAATTCCAAATCGGTTGAAATTGCAAAAAAAATTCAATTCCGCCACAGTTTTGCAGGTTTTTTATTTTTTACTCTTTCCTCATGTCGACCCAGTGGGAAACCCTTCCATAACGGAGAGCTTCTCAGTGCACATGCTAGCGGCTCAATAGCCACTCCAAAAAGGAGGGGCGACAAGGGGCACCCTTGTCTCGTTCCCCTATGAAGCAGGAATTGCTCCGGCAACATCCCATTAGCCCGGATTCTAGCACTTGGTGCCCTGTAGAGCAGCTGGACCCATTTCATAAAGCCCTCTCCAAAGCCCATAACACTCATTACTTCCCACAGGTAGTTCCACTCCACGCTGTGAAAAGCCTTGGCAGCGTCTAGGGAAATAATAGCTCTGGATCCAGGGGGTTCCATTGGCCTCTGTAGGTTCAAGAAAAGTCTGCGTAAGTTAATGGCAGTACTTTTCTCTGGCATGAAGCCTGACTGGTCTGCATGAATTATGGAAGAGATAGCCTTGTTCAGTCGATTGGCTAAGGTTTTGGCTAAAATCTTAACATCCACAGGGAGCAATGAAATGGGTCTATATGATTCTGCCAGGGAGTGATCCTTATGGGGTTTTGGTATGACCACAACCACCGCTTCTCGCATGGAGGGGGGAAGTATCCCATGCTCCAGGGCCTCTTTACATGTATCTAATAAGTGAGGTAAAAGTTGTTCTTGGTACTTTTTGTAAAATTCTACTGGCAGGCCATCAGAGCCTGGCGCCTTTTCATTCGGAAAGGAACTCAGAGCTGCCCTAAGTTCCTCCAGCTCCAGTGGCTCATCTAGAAAACTTCTCCATTCATTAGACAACCTAGGAAGGGGAATGCTAGCAAGATAAGATTGAATACCCTGGACCTCCACCACCTGTAAATGAGAAGTATAGAGTTGTTTGTAGTAGTCAGAAAACACTTTCAGAATGCCCAAGTCCTCCGTAACCATGTCTCCCTCTGGATTCCTTATCTCTATCACTCTGGAGGGACCATCCTGTGACTTAGCAATTCTAGCCAACAAGGCACCCGCACTTTCCCCCGCCTCAAAATACTTCTGTTTTAAGAAGAATCGTTTGTTAGCAGCTATTTGCAACAAATGATCATTAAGCTGTTCCTGTGCTGTCACCCATTGGGATTTAGAGGAATCTGATGGCCTGGAGACATACTCAGCTTCCAACTGACGGACCGCTGTAATAAAAGAATCAGTTAGTTGCCTGGTATGAGTCTTCCTCCTTTTGATATTCTGTATATACAATCCCCTCGTATAGGCCTTCATGGCATCCCATACCATAGCCATAGAGGCAGTACCAACATTGGAAGCAAAAAATTCCGAAAGTTGGGAATCCAAGGGCTCCCTGTCATCCAGCAGCTGGATCCAAAAAGGATTCAGTCTCCATAAAAATGGTCCTGCTCTCCCATTATGATTCGTTAACCTTAGTTCAATATGAATAGGAGAGTGATCTGATAGGCTACGGGGTAGATACTCAATTTTGGAAACATAGGATAGTGCATCTAGGGAACCTATTGGCAAGCCAATGCGAGACAGGGAGTTGTGCGATGTGGAGAAGCAGGAATACTGCCTCAGCGTAGGGTTGCGAAGCCTCCACATATCATGGAGATCCAATTCTCTCAAAAGCCTTGCCAAGGAGGTTTCCCTGTTAACTGTTGGGGCAGGGCCACTGGAAAATTTATCAAGAGACGGATCCAGGAATTTGTTAAAATCCCCAACTAAGTAAATGGGCAGAGTAGGGCCCGGAGACGTCAGTAATATCACCCGATTAAGTATATCACAGGAATATGGCGGGGGCACATATACTGCTATCAAATATATTTGTATTCTGTGTAGGGAGCACTGTAAGGAGACAAACCTACCATCTGGATCTATCACTACCTTATGGCATTCGAATGGTACGTTCTTATGTACTAACACACTGACCCCTCTAGCATGTGATGAAAAGGTGGAGTGGTACGAATGGGACATCCATCAAAACCAAAACCCCCTGAGACTGTCTAGTAAGGTGTGTTCCCAACAAGCAGAATATTCCTGGTTGATACTTCTGAATTACCGTAAAGACAGCTTGTCTCTTAGTGGCATCCCCAAGGCCCCTGACATTCCATGCCAGAATATAGTTATCACCCACCATAAGTAGAGTTATACATCACAGACGACCAGGATCTCAGCCGTAGCAACCAAGAATGTATCTGAGTGAGCAGGCAACCTCTCTGCGGACAATAATATCCCAATAACCCAAAAACAATAACATCAGTAGAATGCAAACCACCCATTGGGAGAATAATAACTTGAAGGCACACAATATTCCTGAAGCTTGCGCCAGCAAAAGGACCGCACTTTGAGCCCCACAATAGAAAAGTGAGCATAAAAGATAGAAAGAGAAACTCCCAGCCTGGCAGCAAGATCAGGATCTAGCGGTCAGTAGAATAAACAATAGAAAACAATTACGCAGTATAACAGACAATAATGAAGAACTAATGTCCCATTATATAGTGAATCTGAGAGGCAAAATAACAGGAAACAATGTAAAGGGACCCTCTGGAGGGTTAATACTCAGCAGATCCTTGACCAGGAATCTCAGGTCCAGGAAAAGAAGTCAGTCCCGGAGAACTGCAACCAACAGAATCAGTCCCGTCGGTCGTCGTTTCTGAGCAGGTCTTCATTCCGGTCCACCCATTGGACTGCTTCCTCAGGAGTATCAAAGAAGTACACTTGGCCTCCCGCTACGATTCTAAGCCTGGAAGGATACATCATAGAGTATTTCACATTTTTCAGACGGAGTCTCCTTTTAATATCAAGGAATTTTGCTCGTCGTTTTTGGACATCTGCTGAGAAATCCGGATAAATAGAGATCTTGTTCCCTTGTATGGTTAGATTCGCATTATCTCTAGCAGCTCTAAGGATGGCATCCCGATCCTTAAAGTGCAAAATACGCATGAGGACGGATCTAGGAGGGGCTCCCGGTGGTAACGGTCGGGAGGGCACTCTGTGCGCCCTTTCAATTGCAAATAGAGGAGAGAGAACATTCAGGCCAATCTTCTCTTTGATCCTGTCTTCAAAGAAGACAACTGCATTAACCCCCTCCACTTTTTCAGGGACTCCAACCAGCCGTAGATTATTTCTTCGTGAGCGGTTTTCTAAGTCCTCCGTTTTGTTAATGATGAGAGTAATATTATGGATCACCTTAGCCAGATCTTTTCACAGGGGGAATTTGATCCTCCACCAGACCCACCCTCTCCTCTACTCCTGCCACCCTCTCATTAATTTTCTTAATATCATGCCGTATAAGAGTCATGTTTTCCTGTAGAGACCCCATAGAAGCATTAAGGGAAGCCAAAGCTGTACTGCAGTGTTGGACAGCCAGAAAAATGTCCTTGCTAGTCGGGTCAGCGTTAGGAGAGGCATTAGGTATTAACAACACTGGAGGGGAACAGGACCGGGCACTTATCTCTTCTGGAGGGTCCCTCTCCTCTGCCGCTACCTGCACCACGCGGTCCGCGCCATCTTGGTCGGCATGAAGCACCAGCTCCGCGCTGGCTGAGGACCCCTCATCTCCAGGATCCGGAACAGGAGCCAGAACTGCCCACCTATTTGGGTCCGCAATCGGCGATGGATCCCTCGCAAACCTCTCCAGCCGCGCCGCCACGTCAGATGTCCGCGACGCCACAGGCGCAGCCGATGATCTGAAGGAGGTAGGCCCTGCTCCCTTCTTGGCCTCTTTCTCTCTTCGGGCCCCCTGATTCATGGTTCCCCGGTACTGGTGTGATGAGGCCGGGTTGAAGCTGCCAGTATTTCAGCAAAATACCGCTGCTGATAGCAGGATGTTGCAGGATGAGAGGTGCTGCCGGCTAGGAGATCACTAGCGTGCGTCCTCTCACATCGCCAGCCAGGCCACGCCCCCGCAACAGAACTATTCTGAAAAAAAAAATCTATGAATGCCATGAATGGGTGTAGCTTTGTGCTATTTTAAGGCTTTATTGTTAATAAATTAGTAAAAAATACATCTATTTGGAGACCACTCCCACGTTTCTCAAGTGCTTTTGCTATTATGTGAGAACATACTGCAAGGCTAGTTCTATGGGAATGAAAAAAGGACACACAAAAATGTATTTTAGGCGTGCTGCATCCTTCAGATCCATGTGTGGAGTTTAAAGTGGCTGCAGGAAGGCACACAGAGCTCCTATGACTCCATACTAGATAACCATAGGTATTCACTGATTTTTTTGCATGGGATTAGTCAAGCAGAGTTCCAGTAGGGCTGGATTTCTGACAAATATCATGCTGTGGCACATTGCAGGTCACAACATGACAGCATTTACTAAAATTAGGTGTGATTTAGTAGCTTAACATTGGGATCCTATGTCATGCACCTACTTGTCACCATATAGCCCTAGCTCAATCCCTTAGAAAGAGTGTTTGTAGGGAGTAGCCCCTCTGTAATAGAGAATCCAATGGAGCATTCCTTGATTTTCTGTTTCATATATTTTCTAATTCATATGGGATCTGACAATGAAAACATTCCAGGAGCTATATGAAATTTTAAGAGCATACAAAGATATCATAGGGCACCAGAAACTCACAGAGAACCCAGAGGTTGAAAGGAGAATCAATATAACCACATGCTAGTTCCCTAGGTGTATATTTTTGCCATTCACAGAAAATGCATACAGTATACATCAATTGAACTTATTGAGACTTCTATGACGGAGCGAAGTGTAATCTTGAAGAGGAAAGCGCTGCCTCCTCTTCAAACAGCTGATTGGTGGGGTGTCGGGAATCAGACCTTCACCAGTCACATATTGATGACCTATCCTGAGGTTAGTTCATCAATATGTACTGGCTGCACAACCCCTTTAACTGAATAAAATCAATATAAACTTGCTTGCTTTGAATGTCATAAATGAGATTAGCAAGGCCCCCTCCACATATATCTGGCGATCTGGTTCAGTTACCCTGCAGCACGAATCAGAAAACTCTGGAGGGGAACTGAAGCCAGAACGGAATCAATAGTTTTCTATAGGATCTTTCTTATAGAAACATAGAAGATTGACGGCATAAAAAGACCACCTGGTCCATCTAGTCTGCCCTTTTTTTACCCTTTTATTATCCTTTTATTGTTATCTTAGGATAGATAAATGTTTATCCCAGGCATGTTTAAATTCAGTTACTGTGGATGTATCAACCACCTTTGCTGGAAGTTTGTTCCAAGCTTCTACTACTCTTTCAGTGAAATAATATTTTCTAATGTTGTTCTTAATTTGTCCCCCAACTAACCTCAGATTGTGCCCCCTTGTTCTTGTGTTCTGTTTCTTATTAATAACCCTTCCCTCCTGAACTTTATTCAGTCCTTTAACATATTTAAAGGTTTCAATCATGTCCCCCCTTCTCTTCTTTCCTCCAGACTATACATATTAAGAACTCTGAGTATTTCTTGATAAGTTCTATGCTTTAGACCTTCCACCATTTTTGTAGCTCTTGTTTGGACCCATTCTATTTTAGCAATATCCTTTTGCAGGTGAGGTCTCCAGAATTGAACACAGTATTCCAGATGTGGTCTCACTAGAGCTTTATACAGAGGGATCACAATCTCCCTCTTTCTGCTTGTTATACCTCTAGCTATGCAGCCAAGCATACTATTTGCTTTTCCTACCGCCTGGCTGCATTGGTTACTCATTTTGAGGCTGTCAGAGATGACTACCCCCAAATAATTCTCTTCTGAGGTCTTTGTTAGCACAGAACTGCCAATACGATACTCAGATAGAGGGCTTCTTCTCCCCAAGTGCATTATTTTACATTTGGAAACATTGAACTGCAGTTTCCATTGTTTTGACCACTTATCTAATAAAGATAAATCATTCTCCATATTACCGACACCTCCTGGAACATCAACCCTATGACACACTTTTGTGTCATCAGCAAACAAGCAAACCTTCCCTACCAAGCCGTCCCTTATGTCAATTACAAACATGTTAAACAGAACAGGACCCAGAACAGATCCTTGTGGCACCCCACTTGTAACCAGCCTCTGCTCAGAATACACTTCATTAACAACAACCCTCTGGTATCTGTCCTTCAGCCAACTGCAGATCCACTGAACTATCCAGGGGTTAAGTCCAATTTTTGATAACTTCTCTATCAGCTCCTTATGGGGAACCGTATCGAAAGCTTTACTGAAATCCAGGTTGGCGATATCCACAGCACCACCTTCATCCAGCACTTTAGGTACATTGTCAAAGAAATCAATGAGATTAGTTTGACATGATCGGCCCTCAGTAAAGCCATGCTGGTTTGGGTCCATCAAGTTGTTTGTTGTTAGATAGTCAATTACCTTCTTTTTTAGAAGAGTCTCCATCATTTTTACCACTACAGATGTCAAGCTGACTGGCCTATAGTTACTAGCTTCTTCTCTACTACCCTTCTTGTGAATGGGTACAACATTGGCCATTCTCCAATCATCAGGAACATCTCCTGTAAGAAGGGACTGATTATACAGATTAGTCAGGGGGCCAACAATCACAGATGAGAGTTCTTTAAGAACTCTGGGGTAGATGCCATCCGGACACATTGCCTTATTTAACTTTAGCCGGACAAGTTCCTGTAGAACATCGGCCTTATACATCCTTTTATCAGTTGTGGTGCTTCATGTCAAATAGCGCCGGACAGAAAAATGCTGTCTGCTCAGTTTTTCTGTCTGCTGCTATTAGTGGTGACATCTGTGCACTGGCATGTATCGTAGTGCACATATTAGTTGCTCCCGCCTCCTGGCCTAAAATATGTGGCTAGGCACAATTTATATATGTGAAGGGGCCCTAAATGTCAGTTATATTTCACTGAAAACATAAAAAAAATAAAATAAAAACTGAGCAACTAAAGAGCTATTGCTTTTGTATAATATAGAGAACATGTAACCATATTAGTCTAATGCAGTACATTCTGTTTTATAATCTATATTAAAACCTACTTTACAAACAGGACATACTGACATCTACAACTAAATCAGGGTTTAAAGTGCACTTCAATTAGCCTTTTTTATGTTACTAAGAATATTATTTATAAAACCCGGAGCATGGTAACCTGCCTTTACTTTGTTTTGCTAAAATCTCCACAACTGTATACAAAATGAATTGCTTTTAAAACTTCAAACAAACAATTGCTATTGTATAGAATCTTGCTAAAAGCTTTCCTCATTTCTCATCCACCTGTGTCCCTAGTAAATTAGTATGTTTCCATAACTGAAATTTAAAAGCCTTTGACAAAATATAGCAAGCTAAATACTTTTGGTTTCAGAATAATAATTAATCAGTCTTATTATTAACAGATATTGAATAATGTCTTGTTCACACAATTCATTATTGTTGCAAGCAAATTTATAGCAAGCATGGAGAGGGGATTCAAAAGATACAGAAGACCTACTCTTTAAGCCTCCTGTACATATACTTTTTCAGATTTTTTTTTCTTGTACAAAAGCACGATGAATTTCAAGAATTTTTCAATGCATTTTTGAAAGCATTTTTGTTGATTTTTTTTCTACAACACATTACATCTGTAACATTCACTTTTCTTGGACATTTTTCATTTTTGTGTTACATATTTGTGATGTGATCTTTTCCAGGTACATACTACCTACAGCCTGCTGCAATCAGGGGAAAAAAACATTCTGGACCCCCAAAAAATGCAATGAAGGTAAGAAAAAACATTTTATAATTCCCTATTGTTTTCTAGCAAATTTCTGGCCACTGCACTTGAAAAAAGTGTCAAAAATTGCCCTCCAAAAACATTGGTATAATTCTGTTTGTCTAAAGAAACATAAAATAACCTCCACCAATCCCTTAAAGGAGTTTTCTGAACTCAACAGACCCATAAAGTCACCCAGGTCCCATTTTGTGGCCAGTACTATTAATGACCTATACTCAAGATAGGTGTCAGGGTATGACGAAACAGAACTTGCAAACATGAATAGTGCAGCCCTAAAATGCTTGGACCCACTATCCTTGCCTACTTGCATGGTAACCCTACTCAGTGACCCCACAACTAGTCGACAATCCCTATACTCGGTATGTGAGAGAGCAACAAACAAACAGGGAATAAATAAATAGACCAAAAAGAGTAGTTTTACAGTACTAGGGTCAAAAGCCAGTTGGTCAATGAAGTACCAAGAATGCCAGAAGCAAATTAGAAGAACATGCCAGAAGTCAACACAAGGACAGCAATACAAGACCAAATCACCAGAAACCATAGTCATAACACCAGATCCTGAAATCCACAGGCCAAAGTACATGGAACAGCAGAGGGGCGGAAGTTCACTGGCATCTGAACACTTCAGATGCTGGCCTTTATAAAGAGTAGAGGCAGCTCACAGTAATGTGCCTGCATGCACACATGTTCATTGGCCTGGGGCTCCACTACACTGGACTCCACTGGAACCTCCTCAGGACCATAACCTTTTCAGTGGACCAGATATTGTAATGTATCCTTCTGGAATCCAAAATTCTCCCAACATCATACATTCTACCTTCACTGAACCTGGAGGTTCCTGTGAAACCAGAGGGATTACTGTATGTACTGTATGTACAGTTTGGCACACATTTTTTGATAGAACCTTAATAGAGTTGATCGAATCCTAAAATATTCGGGGATTCGGAATTCGGCCCGAATCTTCCGTGGGATTCGTGGGTTCGAGACAAATCACAAATCCCATTACAGTCTATGGGAGACCCGAATATTTTTGCAGGGGCCAAAGGTTCTGCACAGTCAAGTTTGCCCCAACATGTGAAAACCTCAGAAAAAGATGGAAACACCTTGGAAATGGATAGGAAACACCAGGGGCAGCATGTAGGGATGCCTCTGAGGCTCCCTAATTGCACCATTTTTCTAAATCTGGCCAATAGTCTGGTGATGACCCCAAGGCAATTTTCAGGGACACGGTAATGGTGACCCACTTAAAAACGCTGCCTGACAACCTGGCGGTGAACCCCTGATTGTCTGTCTTTCAATAAGATTGCAGTGTAAAGCATGGTGGTGAGCCTCAGTATGACTTTTTGGATGGAGATTGCATGTGGTCACGTACTCCCTGGAACCCCATAGTCACCCCTTCTCTGATGTGCTACCCCAGAACATTCTCTGCCCCAATTCGCAAGACCTTTTGCAGTCTCAGTGTGCTGACAGTGGGGATTTACCAGTGTTGTCTGAGGAGGTGGTGGACAATGGCGAGACACAGGTGTCGGGGAGTGAGGTAGTTGAAAGTAGTGTTGCACGATATATCGAAAACTCGGTAGGGTTTCGGTACCTAGTGCGGTACCGAAGCTCAATACCGAGTTTTCTTGCTGTCCGATACATAGAACATGGTGCGCGCATCACTTTAATGCGGTTGCCATGTTCTAATATCTGCCGCACTGCCAGGGCCGGATTATAATTGGAGCACCTGGAGCTACTGCTCCAGGCCCCCGCTCCAATGATTTCATGGGGGGCCCCGCGCCCCCCTCAGACCTCAGATCAGCCCACCCAGCCACTTTAAAAAAAGCATACTTACCTGTTCTGGCCGCTGCTGTCCTCAGGTTCCGCACTCCACTGTGTTCCCTGCCGGCGCGCACTATGACCTGATGCTGGTCTGAGGGGGGCACAAGACGCTGACCTGAGGTCTGATGGGGGCACATGGGGGCACATTGTGTTGATCTGAGGTCTGAGGGGGGCCACAAGACGCTGACCTGAGGTCTGATGGGGGCACATTGTGTTGATCTGAGGTCTGATGGGGGCACAAGACGCTGACCTGAGGTCTGATGGGGGCACAAGACGCTGACCTGAGGTCTGATGGGGGCACAAGACGCTGACCTGAGGTCTGATGGGGGCACAAGACGCTGACCTGAGGTCTGATGGAGGCACAAGACGCTGACCTGAGGTCTGATGGGGTCACAAGACGCTGACCTGAGGTCTGATGGGGCACAAGACGCTGACCTGAGGTCTGATGGGGGCACAAGACGCTGACCTGAGGTCTGATGGGGGCACAAGACGCTGACCTGAGGTCTGATGGAGGCACAAGACGCTGAATTGAGCTCTGATGGGGGCACATTGTGTTGATCTGAGGTCTGATGGGGGCACAAGACGCTGATCTGAGGTCTGATGGGGGCACAAGACGCTGACCTGAGGTCTGATGGGGGAACAAGATGCTGATTTGAGGTCTGTTGAACTGAGGTTTATTATCCCTGTACAGTGACATCACTGTGTGTATTATCCCTGGACTTTGACATCACTGTGTTTATTATCCCTGTACTGTGACATCACTGTGTTTATTATCCCTGTATGGTGACATCACTGTGTTTATTATCTCTGTACTGTGACATCACTGTGTTTATTATCCCTATACGGTGACATCACTGTGTGTATTATCCCAGTACTGTGACATCACTGTGTTTATTATCCCTGTACTGTGACATCACTGTGTTTATTATCCCTGTACGGTGACATCACTGTGTTTATTATCCCTGTACGGTGACATCACTGTGTTTATTATCTCTGTACTGTGACATCACTGTGTTTATTATCCCTGTACGATGACATCACTGTGTTTATTATCCCTGTACGATGACATCACTGTGTTTATTATCCCTGTACGGTGACATCACTGTGTTTATTATCCCTGTACAGTGACATTGCTGTGTTTATTATCCCTGTACAGTGACATCGCTGTGTTTTTTATCCCTGTACAGTGACATCGCTGTGTGTATTATCCCAGTGCAGGAAGAGGTAAGTGGTCTATGTTTGTGTGTTTGTTTTCTATTTTTCAGGGTCGTGAATGCAGAGGACTACGTTCGGATTTTGGACTACGTCGGACCAGCTTTTTTTTTTTTAATGAATTAAAGTAATTTAAAAAGTGAAAATGGCATGGGGTCCCCCCCTTTTTTCCTTCACCAGGCCAGATACAACAGCAGAGGCAGCCTGGCACTACCAGGGTGGGAAGGACACGGTTATTGGCACCTTCCCAGCCTAATGGTACCAAGCCTGGCAGCCGCCCAGAGCCAGACCCTCAATTTAGAAGGTCCGGTCCTGCGGGTACCCGGCTCTTCCGGCACCCCTGGTGGCTGTGGGTGCCGAGGTAATAGATGTTGGAGTTAGTGCTGGCCTGCCATACCGGCAAGCACTAAGGCCCAGTATTAGCAATCAGGGCCGTCTGTAGATAGCCATAATAACTAAAACTGTAGTATTGTAAAAAAAAAATACACACAAACAAGTATAAAACATTTTATTGAAATAAACACTTCCCCAGACCCCTGTTTGACCGTTTATTAAAAAAAAAAAAAAAAAAAAAAAAGCTGATCCGACGTAGTCCACCGAATCCGACGTAGTCCTCTGCATTCACGACCCTGAAAAATAGAAAACAAACACACAAACACAGACCACTTACCTCTTCCTGCACTGGGATAATACACACAGCGATGTCACTGTACAGGGATAATAAACACAGTGATGTCACTGTACAGGGATAATAAACACTGTGATGTCACAGTACAGAGATAATAAACACAGTGATGTCACAGTACAGAGATAATAAACACAGTGATGTCACTGTACAGGGATAATAAACACTGTGATGTCACAGTACAGAGATAATAAACACAGTGATGTCACAGTACAGAGATAATAAACACAGTGATGTCACTGTACAGGATAATAAACACAGTGATGTCACAGTACAGAGATAATAAACACAGTGATGTCACCGTACAGGAATAATAAACACAGTGATGTCACAGTACAGTGATTGGCGTCTCGCGCCCCCATCAGACCTCAGGTCGGCGTCTCGTGCTCCCATCAGACCTCAGGTCGGCATCTCATGCCCCCATCAGACCTCAGGTCGGCGAATCACGAATATTGCCGCTTCGATTCGCTCATCACTAAACCTTAACCCTTTCAGTCCCGGAGGTTTTTTTGGCTTTGCGTTTTCGTTTTGCGCTCCCTGCCTTCAAACAGCCATAACTGTTTTGTTTTTCTGTTCACATAGCTGTATGAGGGCTTGTTTTTTGCGGGACAAGTTGTACTTTCCAACTCCACCATTTAATATTGCATATGGTGTAGTGGGAAGCGGGAAAAAAATTTCAAATCGGGTGAAATTGCAAAAAAAAACGCTATTCCGCTACAGTTCTACGGGTTTTTTATTTACAGCGTTCGATGTTCATTAAAACTGACCAGTTACTTTCATTCTACTGGTCAGTAGGAATCCGGCGATACCTAATATGTATAGTTTATCCTGCGTTTTGATAGTGATAAAATAATTATAAAATTGGTTTTTTTTTTGTCATATCTTGACCCCTATAACTTTTTGGTATTTATGTGTATGGAGCTGTATGGGGGCTCATTTTTTGTGGGGCAATCTGAAGTTTTTATTGTTACCATTCTGGGGTGTGTTTGACTTTTTGATCACTATTTATTTAATTTTTTTTAGAAAAAAAGCGACAAAAAACAGCGAATCGCCATTTGGACGCTTTTTTTCGCCACATAATTCGCCGTATTTGAATTTATTTTTTATATTTAAAAGTACGGGCGTTTAAAACTGTACCGTTTTCACAGAATAGACCAGGATACAAGGGATTATTTATTACTCCTACAATCCCTTGTATCCTGGTGTGACCCTCGTGTCAAACCACCCTTTTGGGAGGAGAATGGCCGAGATGGGTTATTATTTTCGTTCGTCCGAACGTTCGTTCGGACGAGCGAACAGAACCGTAACGAACCAGATTTAACAACGCTACACTGTATGTTCGTCACTGGAGTAGGAATGTTCGCAGACGCAGTGTATTTGTACGCTAATGCGTACATATTCAGTTAAGTAGCGTACCTTTGACAACGCTACACTGTATGTTCGTTATTATGAATGTTCGCATTAGCGTACGCATTAGTTTAAATTCTTAAATATGCGTATATTTTGCGTCGCCGTTGTACAAGTCACTTTAATTTTTTCTACTTTTTTCATTTAATAGCAACTGCAAGTAAACGAAACTATACCCTACCAGACTACCATTATTGTTGCAGCAATTATTCAGCCGTTATAGTATTTAGGTATTTTTTAATTATACGGAAGGGGGGTGATTTAAACTTTTATATTTTTTTATTTTTTAGATATTTTTCAACATTTTTTTAAATTTTTTGTGATTATTTTAAAGCTCAAATATGAGCAAATAGATTGTGTTTTTTATTTTTTCTTTATGAGCAATGAGGGTTTTTTAATTTTGAATTAATGACCGAATCTGCTCATTTCTTATCCTGGCCTGCCATCTAGTGGCCAGAATAAGAATTGCTCTTTGAAAGCAGTAAACCTCATCAGCGAGGTTTACAGCTTTCAGATCGTGTACAGACACCCCGATTGGCCACACGGGGTGTCTGTACACCACCCGGAAGCGTACACTTCCGGGTTTAGACGCAACTAGATGCCGTGATCACGTGTGATCACGGCATCTAAAGGCCTATGAAGACGCCGCCGATGGCGGTAAGTACACGCAAGTCTCTGCTGTTAGAAACAGCAGAGACTTGCCGGCCATGACGCCCGCCGCACGAGCGGGCGCCATGTGTGCGCATCGCCCCAGCGCCGTACGTGTACAGCGCTGGGGCTGTAAGGGTTAAGAAGAATATTTCTAGTGGATAACCACACCTTGTCACTCAGTACAAAATTAGCTCTTTCTGTTAGCAATTCTCTTTTGAACCTCCTGGGAATTCCTCAGACTCCTTTGAACTTGGGTCCAGACTGTGCACTGTTTGTCAGGCATCTCTTCAACTTCAGGATTATCAGAATTTGACGACTTAAATTAACCCACGCAAGAATGGAAACCATAAATGCAGAAAAAAGGAGAGGTATTAATAGAACTGTTAGGAGGATTATTGATGGCCAGTTCAGCTAATGATAGATACAACTAAATATGAACGACGTTATGAAAAATTTGATTTGCTTCAACAAATTAGATTTGTAATGAATTACTTCATCACGAATCGCATTTCTTTGTATGCAGCGGGTGCAATGATGCGATAACCGCTTCACGCGCAAATGGAGTTTTTTTTACCGCCATTTCCAGGTAAATTGATTTGTTACCATGGAGCACAAGGAAATTTCACTTCAAAGCAAATATTCTCTGAAATTCAGATCAATTAGTTTGACTTCAATTCACTCAACATTAGATACAATACCCAATCATTTATATTGTAAGCCACACAGCATCTCAAAAGTCACCCCAGGCTCAGATTCAGCCTTTCAGCCTACCCATTTGCTTCCAGGTGAAGACTGAAGAGAACATTAAAGTGACACTCAAATGATTAAAAAACGATCTCCAGAATTTAGTCTGAAGGAAGTTTACTTAAAGGTACAAAATGTGACATTTTAGAAAATCTGTCCACCACCACCCAGGTCACAGTCTTTCCTTGGGAGCAAGAAAAATCTGTGAGGAAGTCCATGGAGATGTATGATCATGGCCTCTTGGGAATAAGCAAATGACACAGCTCTCCAGCTGGACGAGACCTGGAGGTCTTGGACCTGACACATGTTTCACACGCCAAAACATAAGTCTGGATATCCTTAGACATAGAAGGCCACCAATAATGCATAGCAACCAAACTACTAGTGCCCTCAATACCTAGATGACCGCTCAAAATATGTCAATGACAATAATGGGGTCCGAAACCCTTCTGGTAAAAAATTGTATCTGCAGGTGTACCTTCTGGTATCTGATTCTGATTGACAGAGATCTCGGGGGCCAGATCAGGAGAAATGATGCAAACAGCAATGCCTGCAGGTAAAATTGGAACCATCTCAGATCTCAGTGCTTGAGTGGCACAGAATCTTCTGGACAAGGCATCATCCTTGACATTCTTGGAACCTGGCCTGTAAGTGACAACAAAATCAAAATGTGTGAAAAACAAAGCCCAACATGTCTGCCTAGAACCGTTAGATTGTTGTGGTCAGTGAGAACCACTGCCTGGTGTCTAGTCCCCTCAAGAAAATGGAGCCATTTCTCAAAGGCCCACTTAATAGACAAAAGCTCACAATTTCCTACATCATTCTTAGTTTCAGAAAATAAAAATCTTCTAGAAAAATATGCACAAGGTTTCAAATTTGTAATGTGAGAAAATCTGAGACAACATCGCCACTCCCACTTCTATCTCAGAAGCATCAACCCCCACATTGAAAGGTCTATTCTTGTCTTGGTTAGGTAAATATTTTTTCAGAGTTTAAAAGGCAACCGTAGTTTTGGATTTCTAAATGACCACGTCAGCACCTTTGCTAGTAAGGTCAGTAAGAGGTTTAGCCATAACAGAAACATTTTTAACAAGAACCTCTGCAGGGCTTTGAGGGACTTAGGTTGCATCCAGTCATTAATTGCTTAAACCTTAACTGAGTCCATGCAAAAAGATTCTAGAGATATGATATACAGTAAGAATTGCACCTCTTTGGTTCCAAACAAAGTCGTTTCTAATTTCACTGATAACTTATCAAGCAACATCTGCAAGACAGACTTAACATGACAAACCTGAGAACTCAATTGAGAGGAGTACATTAGCATATCTTCCAAATAAATGACCAAAAATTTTCCAAGTTCTCTAAACAGATCATTCACAGAATTTTGGAAAACAGCAGGGGCATTGCTAAGACCAAATGGCATTACCAAATATTCAAAATGACCCTCTGGGGTATTAAATACTGTCTTTCTCTCATCCCCTTCCTTTATGCAGATCAGGTTATAAGCCCCCTGGGGGCCTAACTTGGTGAACCATTTGGCTTCTTGGAATTGATTTAACAGGTCTGGAATCGATGGCAAAGGATAGTGATTCTTGACTGTAATCTTATTAACCTTCTAGTAGTCAATACATGGTCTGAAACTGTCATCCTTTTTCTTGACAAAAAAGAATCTCGCCCTCACAGGAAAAACAGATGGTCAGATATAACTCTTTACCACACTTTTTTTTTTAATATGGAGTTGATTTCTTTCATGGCTTGGTGTTACGGATCTGAAATATTAAAAATACTTCCTTTCATAAATTTGGAGTCTGAAATCAAGTCGATGGTGCAGTCATAGGCTCTATGGGGTGGGGGATAAACAGAACTCGGTTCCACAAATACATCCTGAAATTCATTAATCACAATTTTAGAGGAATCATAAAACAACACCGATAAAGAACCCACTCTACATATATAATTGTAAAAATTGAGATACTTCATTATGTGCTACTTGTCTGTGAAGTTTTTTATATTAATTTTGATATATGTCCTGCTTTACTTGATTATATCTTGCTGCTATTATTGTGTCATTTTTTACCACGTTTTTGGTGTGTCAGTAACTTATATTTGTTTTTTAATTCTGCATCATGATAAAGTATCTCAATTTTGACAATTATATATGTATAATGTGTTTTTTATCGGCGTCACTAGTTTGGTATATGTATCTGCATTGTTTCCAATGGGCCCTATGTTTATGGGTGTTCAACGAGTCAATAAATTAGAGAGATCATTAGTGCAATCCTTACCTCAGCTCCCGAACTCCCTTATTTTCCAATTTCTAACAAGATTTTGAACCTGTAACCAAGGAATACCTAGCAGGACATCAACAGGTAATTCGGTCAAAGCTAAAAATGAGCATGTTTCAGAATGAAAGACCCCTTGGTAATTTGGTGCACATGGTAATTTCTGGTGCACAAAATTTAATAGTGTATTTTCCCAGGATGGTAGAATCAATTGCCGTCACATGAAAAGGAAAAATCAATGAAGACAGTGCGGCCCCACAATCAACTAAAGCCTCCCTCGTTTAATTTCTTTTTCCCAAACCAAATACAACTAAATAGTTAACATAATTCTCTCTCAAGTTTTGCTAAATACCTTTTTCCAAATACCTTTTCCCAGCCTTACTTGACTCCATCTCCACGTCCCGCAGAATGCATTTGGGACAAGACTTGACCCAGTGATCAGTCCCGAGTGAAAGTCCCTGACTTCTTCTGAGGGGTCTTTGTTCAAAGGAGTAAGAGTAAGCAACAAGCTACATGGGTTCGTCCGGGTCAGAACACTGCAGAAGGAGAGTAGGAATCGAATCTGGAGGGTACCTGGGACCAGGAGAAATCACACATTCCCTTTTAGGTTCTCTGAGTCGACGATCTAAACATACAGTCAGAATCATGGTCTTGTCTAAAGTATTAGGGTTAGGGTATCTAACAAGTAAGTATTTTAATGTCTCAGAAAGACCCAGATGAAACTGGCACCATAAATCTGGGTTGTTCCAACCAGAGTCCACACACCATATAGGCAGCGACCAACCGACTACATAGGGTGTCTCAATAGTAGTTTTTCATCTCTCTTAGCAGGTGTAAAAAAGGACCCCATTTAGCAAGTTCTAACATTGTGCAGAGCCACTAGTCATTCCTCTGCCGAATGGTGATAATGCAGCTGTTGTTACTCAAGCAGCTCAGCATGCATCTGGCCATTTGCACAAGAGAATCAGAAGGACTCCCTGTCTCTATCTCCACTGCATACTGCCATCGTCTGTCGGGGTCATCTGTCTGGTCTTACTCATCTCCCTCCAGCTCCTCCTCGTCCACTGGTTCAGCCCCCACAGGGCTCATCTGTCTTGCCAGATTTTTCAGCATCTGCTCTAGGACATGAAGGAGTGGAATGACATCATTCATCCTGTAGTGCTGGCGACTGACAAGTAAAGTGGCCTCTTCAAAGAGCCTGAGCAAACAGCAGATGTCACATATGAGCAGCCACTAGCTAACCTCAAAGTTACACAGGGGAGTACCTCTGTCAGTCTGCAATTATCAACAAATTGTCCACAGCCTTCCTGTGCTCAAATAGTCAATTCAACATGTGGAGGGTGGAGGTCCAACGTACAGTTTGGAAACATAACATATGAGGTGATGTTTAGGGGACACCATTCTGCCTTTGCAGCTAGCTCAAGGAGAGAGTGTTTTGCAAGGTAAGAGTGGCTGAAGTGCATGCACGGTTTCCTGGCCATTTTCAAGACAGTTGGGTGGAAGACTTCAGGAACCAGGTTACAACCAGATTAAAGATGCGCACCATGCACGGTGCATGGGTTAGCCCTCCTTGATGCACTTCCAACAGAATGTTCTTCCCATTATTGGGGGACCATGTTTCCAATCTTCATTTGGCGAGGAGACAGCCAGACAGATTTGATTTCTTGGTTGATGACTCAGAGCAGTTCCCACAGGCTAACCAAGTGCAGAACAGCATGACACCATCGTGCTCTGTATAGGTGGTATGCTGGATGACCACTTAGAACTGTGCCTACAGTGGAGGATGAAGAGGCAGATGAGGATATTGGTGCCACAATGACAGCTTGAGAACATGGAGGCCGCATTGCCATCACCTGGCCAAGTTTCTGGTGTGCCTGGGCCGGAACCACATTTACCCAGTGAGTCGAAAAGGACATATATATTGTCCTTGGCCATAGTTATAGCTCCACACATTGGCGCTGCTGTGAAACTGTACCAGACACTGACAGGCTCAAGGACTGGCCCACCTTCTGCAGTATGTAGGTATGTATAGCTGGTACAACTTTTTTTTAGATAAGTAGTGATGGCTTGGGACTCTTCACTTTGCTTGGCACAAGCAATCAGTTCTATGAAATGTGCAGAGTCAACCACATGGCATGGTAGGGACTGCAGTACCAGTAACTTGGCCAGGATCATGTTCAGCTTCTACATTGTTTGATGATTGCACGCATAATGTTGTCTTGCCTTGGTGATCGATTGCTGGCGAAATGTGTGACAAGGAGAAGGAGGGGGAGGACCAGTAGACAATGGGCAGGAAATACAACTGGCTGCCCATCAGGCTGTACCACAACACTAATGCCATGGTTTTCCCAGGCCACTTTATGGTGATGCTCCATATGTTGATGCAGGGCTGTAGTGCCATTAATGTCATTAATTGTAACTCATTAATAACTCATTAATGTCAGCGTTCAGATCCCCTGCTGCTCATTGCCTAGGGGATGGAGGACGCCAGCCACGCTGATGAAGGCTCTGCCGCTGGGTCCATCCTGCCCCCAGGTTGCCAGGGAGATGACGCCAGCCGCGTCCAAGGCCGGCTCCTCCTCCCTCCTCATGAGCGGGATGCCATGGGCACTGCAAGGAAGGAGCTCCTCGTCGGCTCCCCGTATTGATGCAAACTGCATTGTCTCCTATGGATTCTCATCTTACAGAGCCTGCACTATTCTGCAGTCTCCCCATACCCTTCCTATACACTCCTTGAAAAAAATTCAGCAAAGCATCTGAATTGAATTTTTGAAAACGTTGGTTATCTCCAATTATGATTGTCCATATTGTCTTCTTTGCTGCCTTGATTGATTTTTCAATCACATTATACACTGCTTGTTTCCAGGGGTTACAAACATCTTGTAATCCAGAAGCACTGCAAAAAAGGAAAGAGTGACAGCCTCTCTGGCAGCCAGGACCATGGAAGTATATATAGGCAGCTCCTGTTCTGACCACCTCTTATCTGCACTGCAGTGATGGCCATAACCTCTTTATATGAGCAGTGTATAATACAATGGAAAAATAAATCAAACCAGCAAAGGAGGCAATATGGACAATAACAATGCATAAGTAAGTGCCTTGTATTAACTTTCTCTACATAATAAATTACATTTGCTGAAGTGAGACAACTCCTTTAAGGACTCCAAATTACTTCCAATATAAATTCACTACTATATTGCATCATTAACAAAGGCTGCAATTCACATTGCAACCACTGGATAGACAAATGAACATTTTCTGAGTATCACAGAATCATTTTTTTCATAAATATCGGGATATCTCGGGGAATTCTGAGCCTACAGCAACTGTAAGGACAGACATATCTGTACAGTAGTTCTTGATAATGGTTTCTAAATGTTACCAGCTAAGTAGATAATGAATATGTACATTCCATTTACCAATACATATAAGAAATTGCAAGTGTAAGCTGGTGCAAGTGTGGTATCTCCTACTAATAACTTAATAATTAAAACTCTTCCTTTACACATTGAACCATTGAACACATTGACATAAGTCCATCAGGGTCAACCAAGAGGTAGAAATTTAGAAAAAAGGGAGTGAGACCCAGATTTCAACACATTTTCATAAGCATTAATGTTACTTTTAAGAATTCATCTAAGCCCTAAAACTGACCATTGCTCCTGCTGTGACCACGTCCAGAGGTAGTCTATTCCACAGATTCACAGTTCTTATAGTAAAGACGCCTTGACGCTTTTGAAGACTGAACTTTTTCTTCTCCAGTTGGAGGCAGTGCCCCCTTGTCTTTTGAGGGGACTTCATATGGAACAACTTTTCCCCATATTTTTGTGCATGACCCATGTATATATTTGTATAGGTTAATGATGTCCCTCCTTTAGATGTCTCTTCTCAAGACTAAATAAATTGAATTATTTTTATAATAACTAAGAACCTCCATGCCCCTTATCAGTGGCCCTATAAAGTGCTTTTGTATGACACTATACTCTCATGCATCACAATCACAGCTTGCCCTAGCCCTGAAGGTTAACACAGTGGGATCTGAAAACAGAGAATAGATCACCAGATGCCAGCTGAGATTACCTACTTAGATAGAACTACAGCAAATGACTATTATTTATTGCCTTGGCCCCAGGTAATGAAAGACTGGCTGCATTTACACTTCATTCTCACTAACTCTTCATCTAATCAGAATTAATGGAACTGTTCCTTAATCTAGCGTTCCAATTATAAAAATGTAATTCAATCAACACATATTAAATATCATCTTTTTTTCACATACATTACGTTTGTCTACGAGAGCTTAGAATTACCTATTTGGACTTGCACAGGGGACTCATAATTTACTTTGTATTTTCTAATATAAGCATCAGGTTTAAAATAATGAAGTGTCCAGAAGGAAGAATGACAATAAATGTGACTACTAACCACTAAATCTCAGCCTAACTTCATATCATTTATAAAAATTCAATTAGTCAATGATGATGATTTGTTTTACGTAATTAAAAATTTCAAAATGGGAAGTCCTGTAGCAATATTATTCTTTGGAATGAGATAGCGCTATTATATTTTAAAGGTCTTTTCCATGAAACACATGTAAATCAGACAAGTCACCAAAGTTAGTTGAGTGGAAAGCTTATTGATGTGGTGGGTGGCAAGTCCAGCTACTATAGCCCCTATTTAATGGCTAATTGAGTAGTTATAAAGCATCAAAGAACTTTAATTCCCATATTTTTTTTATTTTTCCATTCACATAGCCGTATAAGGGCTTTTTTTTTAATGGCACTATGTAATATTGCATACAATGTAGTGGGAAACTGAAAAAAATCCAAATGGAGATGAATTAGAAAAAAATTCAATTTTGCTAAAATTTTATGAGTTTCATTTTTATGTTGTTCCCTTTGTAGTAAAATTTACTTGTGCCTTTCATTCTCTGAGTTATTAAGATTAAATTGGATACCACATTTGTATAGTTTTTCTTGTGTTTTAATACTTAAAAAAATAAAAACTTTGAAAAAAATATATTTTTTCTTTTCATTGCCATTTTCGGAAAACACTGCCCACCCACCCTGAAAGATATATCAAATTACAATATATCACCAGAAGATATGGTGAAAGAAAATGTCAGGTCCAGGTCCAACATAGTTGCACTACTTAAATGTAAAGATACATGGACATATCACATAACATCCATGATATGGACACCTAATTTAACATAAATGTACAAGTCCAAACTATATTTAATGTATTTCAATGTCAAATGTTGGAGAAATATGTGTGATAGCCTAAAAGAAGAGAATAGTGCTTAAAATTCCACCCTTTAATGTAACTGCTGTGAGTTTACAGCAGCAAACACTTGGATGCTTTTGTATATCAAAAAAAGAAGTTATGACCCCCTATAGCATATATTATAACCGTAATAAACACATATTATTGGACCTAAGACATTTTCAAAGGCAGACATTTACTTTAAGTTTTATGCCTCAAAAAATGGATTAACCAAGTAAGGTATGCCAGGTCTAAAAAGGTTAGAAAAGTGTCTGAAATGTTTGATAAATGCAGTGTAAAGCATGCATGCCAGTTTTTTTGGCACAAATTGTGCATTTTCAGTAGTAAAACTGTTCCATTATAGCTTACCGTCAATAAACATTTTCACACATTGGACGATGTATCTTATTTAACTATCCCCAATAGTAGAATCAAGCAGACAGCGCCTAAAACCGGTCCGGATCTTCCATTCTGAGACTATTAGTTCCATTACTTGTACTCACTGGTGCTTTGGGAAACAGCAGAATCTTTAAAACAGTTCATATGTAGAAAAACCACATCACTCACTCACCCACAGTAGGTTTACACAAGTAGGTGAAGACACACATGTGGCGGCAAACAGCCATTTCACATACATAAATGCTTTCTCAAGGCATGATAGGTGGAGGGGACATAGTGTCTAGTGCCCCTAAATACACAAAAACCCAAACATTTATCTCATTAAGACTCTGGACTACAGCTCCATGATCCACACTGAAGGAGTCTTGCATGTCTATCTATTCCGCTCTGCGACACAAAACCCTCTGCAGTGTAGCTGGATCACTATAGACCTATTATCATGTGTTTAACCCCTTCTCAACATATGATGTAATAGTACGTCATAGCGAGTAGTGACTTCCCACAATTTGATATACCACTACGTCATGCTGATCGTGTGGGCACCAAAGCGGTGTGTGGCAGATTACTACAGGGGCCTGGTAGTCACTGGTAGCCGAAGCCCTGCTCTATCTGCCAGCATTACTGTAAAAGACTATGTTGGTGGATTAACCCTTTATAGTCTGCGGTCAGCGCTTACTGCTGCATAGAAGGTGCTTGCAGCGGCTGAGGGTTTCCATCGGGTCTCCGCTCTGCAGTGACGGGGACTTGATGGATGAAAAGGCAGCCTGATGCCTTGCAGAGGCATTGGGATCTGCTTTCTACTGAAGCCTATAAGATTTAGCCCCTTGGCTGGGTCTCCTAGGCAACTGTTAGTGTATTACAAAATGTAATGCACTAACAGGCAATGCACTACAATACAGATGTATTGTAATGCATAGCAGAGGCGATCAGACCCCCCAAAGGTAAAAAAAATGTTTTTAATAATAAAAGAAATAAAGTTTCAAGTAAATAAATAAACGCCCCTTTCCCCTGATTTTAGAATTAAAGAGTATATATAAACGCCCCTTTCCCCTGATTTTAGAATAAAAGAAAAAGCAAATATATCAAGTATCGCCGCATCAATAATGATTGGCTCTATAAACATATCACATAGTGTACCCCATCAAACACCTGAAAAAAATGATAAAAATAAATTAAATAAATGGTGCCAAAACTGTGTCACCTTACTTCACAAAAAGTGCAATACAAAGCAATCAAAAAGTCATATGTACCCTAAAATGGTACTTATCAAACCGTCACCTCATTGTGAGCCCCTACAAAAGACAATCACCCAAAAAATAAAAAAAGGCCTTTCATAAAATGGAGACCCTAAAACATCATTTCTTTTTGTTTTGGGCATGCTTATATTGTGTTAAAGTGAAATAAATAAAAAAAGGTAAACATATTAGATATTGCTGTGTCCATAACTACCAGCTCTATTAAAATATTTCCTAATCCACCACATCAGGAGAACGCCTTAAAAAATAAATGAAAATTGTGCCAAAAAAGTTGTTTTTTGGTAACCTTACATCACAAAAAGTGCAAGAACAAGTGATCAAAAAGTCATATGCACCCCAAAATAGTACCAAACCATCACCTCATCCTGCAAAAAATAAGCCCTTACTTAAGACAATCACCCAAAAATTAAAAAAAATGTATGGCTCTCAGAATATGAAGACATTAAAACATCATTTTTATTGTTTCAAAAATGCAATTTTTTGTCTAAAACTTAAATAAATTAAAAAAGTATGACACATAAATATTGACACGTTCGTAATGACCTGCTCTATAAATATATCACATGACTACCCACTCACGTGAACGTCTTAAAAATAAAAATAAAAACTGTGCCAAAATAACCAATGGTACTAATAAAATCGTCAACTCTTCCTTCAAAAAACGAGCCCCTGCACAAGACGATGAAAAACATAATTTTTTTCCAAAAATGCTTTATTATTAGAGATGAGTGAGCACTAAAATGCTCGGGTGCACGTTAATCAAGTCAAATTTTTCTGGATGCTCAGGTGCTCATTTCGAATAAGGAACCCCATTGAAGTCAATGGGAGACTCAAGCATTTTTTGCAGGGGACCAAAGATCTGCACAGGGAAGGTTGCGTGAAAACCTGGAAACCGCAGAAAATGATGGAAACACCACGGAAATGGCAGGAAACAGCAGGGTTCAGCATGCATGGATGCCTCTGAGGCTTCCTAATCGTGCCATTACGCCAAATTCTGGGCAACAGCCTGGTGGTGACCCTCAAGACAATTGTGCTGACCCAGATCAAGATGGGCAAAGCACATGCCCATCACATGTTAGTAAAGCACCCAATTAGGTGCAACGAAGGTCCATCACTGCCTGCGGGTGACACCACTGCCCATGCTGGAACTCATGTCCTATCCCCCGCCCCAGGACGCAGGCATAAGCGTCTCCCTCCCCGCACCCACCCAGTAGTCCACAGCATACACAAAGTTCTCCCAGCACAGTGCCCAGCTCTCCCCATCCTAAACAGGAAAACACGTACCTACCACCCACCCACCCTGTCCACGGCAGACACAAAGACCTCCAAGCACAGTGCCCAGCTTTTCTAATTCCAGACGGGCTAAGACGCACAATGTACCCACCTATTAGTCTCCACAAGTGGGTGGGTGCAGAGCCTTTTAGTGCCCCTCAAGAAAATGTTTGTGTGCCAGGGCCTGTTAGTAACCCTCCTTGAAGTTGTGGGGGAGAGGCCGCCGGTGACCCGCAAGACAATTTTGGCCGACAGTGTAGTGGCGAGCCTCCAAAAAATCGTGGATGAGAGCCTGGAGGTGACCCTCAGAAACAAATGGTTTAAAAAAGCATGGTGGTGCACCCCTGAATGATAGT
Source organism: Rhinella marina (assembly GCA_900303285.1). Classification (NCBI taxonomy): domain Eukaryota; kingdom Metazoa; phylum Chordata; class Amphibia; order Anura; family Bufonidae; genus Rhinella; species Rhinella marina. Next base: position 51,338 of record ONZH01030244.1, read on the forward strand.
CTGTGACTGAGATTGCAGGTGAACCCGCTAAAATTGTAGTCTAGCACACCTTGGTGGTGAACCCCTAAATTACAAAGTTTGACTGAGATTGCAATTTACAGCATGGGGGTGAACCCCAGGATGACTTGTTAAGACTGAGATTGCAATTTACAGCATGGCGGTGAACCCCAGAGTGGCTTGGTTAGACTAAGATAGCAGCTGAACCACCCAAAAATTTAGCCTGACACAGCATGGCGTGACTAAAGTCCAGTGAACAATTCTGTGGTGTGCGGTACGATAGCCGCAGTCTAGAAAATATGTTTTTTCTCTCACTTATATATACTACAGTCCAGTGAAAAATTGTGTGGTGTGCGGTACACTAGCCGGAGTCTAGAGAATACTTTTTTTCACTCAGATCCATTTAATACAGTCCAGTAAAAAATTCTGTGTTGTGCGGTACACTAGCAGCAGTCTAGAGAAAACATTTTTTCTCTCAGATACATTTAATACAGTCTAGTGAAAAATTGTGTGGTGTGCGGTACACTAGCCGCAGTCTAGAGAATACGTTTTTGGACTCAGATAGTAATTCTACAGTCTACTGAAAACGTTTTTGGCCTCAGATATTAATTCTACAGTTTAGTGAATACACAAAGTGTTGAACCCAAGGGCTAAGGGTCGAGGACGAGGACGTGGGTGTCCAAGTGATGTAGGGGGGCAGAGGCCGTGGTCCTGGGCAGGGTGACACAGTACCTGCTGATGAGGGAGCAGTGGAACGCCACAGAGGTTCGCTCCCTAGCTTCATCTCGCAACTTACAGGGTCACGTGGTACAGCACTATTGATACCACAACAGTACGAACAGGTGATGATGTGGATAACGGATAATCTGTCCAGTAATTTATCCACCACCCAGTTTTCCATGCAGTCCACCCACGCTAGCCAAGGGAGTAGACCTCTGGCTCCTCCAGCTCAACCTCCTTCCCCCCAGTCTGGCCCCCCCATGGAAAATATGGATTCAGATCCGGCAGGACCCTTCCCAGAGTCAGAAACCACTGCTCAGCAGCAACCGGAGCAGTTGCTCTGTCCCGATGCCCAAAATTTCAAACTTTCGCAGTCTGTGGGTGATGAGATTGTGGACTTAGTGCAAGTAGTGTGTCAAGAGGTGTGGGATGATGATGATGATGAGACACGGTTGTCAGACAGTGACGTTGTTGTCAGGGCAGTAAGTCCGAGGGGGGAGCAGAGTGAGGAATCGGAGGAAGAGCTGGTGGATGATGAGGTGACTGACCCGAGCTTGGTTGGTAAGCCTAGTCAAGACAGTGCTTCTGAGGGGGAGGCAAGTGCAGAACTAGAACAAGTTGGAGGAGGCAGTGGGGTGGCCAGAGGGAGAAGCAGGGCCAGAGCAAGTAGATCAGCAACTGTTTTATGGAGTGAAGCTCCCATGCCGAGGCCTAGATGTTCGCAAGTCTGGAGGTTCTTTAATAAGGATGACCAACGGACTGTGGTGTGCAACCTGTGCCACACCAGGATCAGCATGGGAGCCACCACTACCAGCCTAACCACTACCAGCATGCGCAGGCATATGATTGCTAAACACACGACTCAATGGAACCAAGGCCGTTCACCTCCTGCGGGTCACACTATTGCTCCTTACCCTGTGTCACATGCTGGCTCTGTGAGTCAACCCCCCCGCCCAGGACCCCAGCACAAGTGCCTCCCACCCTACAACCACCTCTTCACCTCTACAATCCTCCACACCCTCCACCAATGTGTCCCAGCGCAGCGTTCAGCTGTCTTTGCATCAGACATTGGAGCGCAAGCGCAAATACAATTCCACCCACCCACATGCACTAGCCCTAAACGTCCACATCTCCAAACTGCTGAGCCTGGAGATGCTGCCCTATAGACTGGTAGAGACTGAGGCTTTCCGCAACCTGATGGCGGTGGCTGTCCCTCGGTACTTGGTCCCCAGCCACTACTATTTTTCCCAATGTGCCGTCCCAGCCCTACACCAGCATGTGTCAGAGAACATCATCAGTACCCTGACCAACGCGGTTACTGAGAAGGTCCACCTAACCATGGACATGTGGACAAGTGCTGGCGGGCAGGGACACTATATCTCCCTGACGACACATTGGGTTAACTTGGATGAGGCTGGGACCGAGTCTGACCCTGGGGCGGCTCATGTACTGCCCACACCAAGGATTGCGGGGCCTACCTCGGTCATGGTTTCTCAGCCTTATTATGCCTCTTTCTCCAACCCCTCCTTCTCCTCCTCCTCCTCCTCCTACTCTCAATCATCTGTTAGCACGGCGCCTTCAGTCGATAGCTCTAGGCACAGCAGCACTTCCGTGGGTAAGCGACAACAGGTGGTGCTGAAACTGCTGAGCTTAGGTGACAAGAGGCACACTGCCCAAGAGCTGTTACAGGGCATCACTGCGCAGACCGATCTTTGGCTGGCGCCGCTGAACCTCAAACCAGGCATGGTTGTGTGTGACAATGGGCGAAACCTGGTGGCGGCTCTGCAACTCGGCAGACTCACACATGTGCCATTATACACCAATACTATTTCACTGCATATAAAACCTGCCTGGCCCACGTGTTCAATCTTGTGGTTCAGCGGTTCCTCAAGACCTACCCCAATTTGTCTGATTTGCTCACCAAGGTGCGACGCATCTGTGTGCATTTCCGCAAGTCAAACACAGATGTTGCCACTCTCAGGGCAGTGCAACGGCGCTTATAATTGACAGCTCACCGACTGTTGTGCGACGTGCCCACGCGATTGAATTCCACAATACACATCTTAGCCAGGGTTTACCAGCAGCGCAGAGCGATTGTAGACTGCCAGATTACAACTTCCAGTAGTCAGGTTAGTCAGCTTCCTCAAGTCTACAATGAGGAGTGGACGTGGATGTCTGATATCTGTCAGGTGTTAAGCAACTTTGAGGAGTCAACACAGATGGTGAGCGGCTATGCCGCCATTATCCGTGTCACCATCCCGCTGCTTTGTCTGCTGAAAAACTCACTGCTCAGCATGAAGTCAGAGGCTTTGCGCTTGTCACAGGAGATGGGGGGAAGAAGATACGTTGCTTGATAGCCAGAGCACCCTCAGGTCTGTTTCTCAGCGCGTATTGGATGAGGGGGAGGAAGAGGAGGATGAGGAGGAAGAGAAGGAGACTGTTGGCGAGACTGAAGAGGGTACCAATGCTCATTCCTTCTTATCTGTTGAGCGCGTATGGGCTGAAGAGGAGGAGTTGGAGGAGGAGGAAATGGAGAATCAGCCTATTGAGGAGATGGAATTCTTGTGTGTTGGGACTCTGGAAGACATGACTGACTGCATGTTAGGCTGCCTTTCCCGTGACCCTCGCGTTAGCAGCATTTTTGACAACACCAATTACTGGGTGTTCACCCTCCTGGACCCCCGGTACAAGCAGAACTTTTCCACTCTCATTCATGTAGAGGAAAGGAGTATGAGAGTGAATCAATATGAACAGGCCCTGGTGCACAATCTCAAACTATCCTTTCCATATGACACCGCTAGCGGCAGAAGACGTAGTTCTGTGGGCCAACTAGCGGGAGAGAGGAGGCGAGCAGGCAACTTGTCAAGCACTCGCAAGGGAACACTCTCCAAGGCCTTTGCCAGTTTTATGTCACCCCAGCAAGACTATGTCACCCGTCCCCAGTCTAGGCATAGTAGAAGGGAGCTGTTCAGAAAGATGGTGAGGGAGTACCTAGCTGACCACACCAACGTCCTGCGTGATCACTCTGCTCCATACAACTACTGGGTTGCAAAGCTGGACACGTGGCCTGCCCTGCCGCTAGCGTGTTGTCAGAGTGGGTCTTCAGTGCAGCTGGTGGCATTATCACTGATAAGCGTACAAGCCTGTCAACTGACAGCGCTGACAGGCTGATGTTTATTAAAATGAATAAAGCCTGGTTTACACCGGAATTCAAATATCCACCGGGGGAAAGCAGCTCAACATGAAGATTCTTTATGTATAGTCTTCTCCTCCTTCTATTCGCACACAAACGCTGAGCCAACAGACAATTTTTCTGAGGGCCAACTGGCGCTCTTTACAAACAATGTTTACGGAGGGCCACCTACAGGCCCTCTCTCCAATAAATTTTTTAGGAGCGTCAACTACAAAAACTCAAAAACATTTTTTTCAGGACGGTCAACTACAGACACTCCAAAAGAATTTTTCAGGAGGGTCAACTACAGACACTCAAAAACAATTTTTCTCTAGGGTCAACTTCAGACACTCCAAAACAAATTTTTAGGAGGCTCACCTACAGCTGTTTGACTGCAATCTCAGTCTGACCAAGGCATTTGTGGTGTCACCGCCATGCTGTGTCAGGGAAAATTTTTGGGTGGTTCACCTGCTACCTCAGTCTAACTTGGTCACTCTGGGTTCACCGCCATGCTGTGTCAGGCTACATGTTTGGGTGGCTCACCTGCTACCTCAACTAACTTGGTCACTTGTTGGTGTCACCACTAGACTGCGGCTACTGTGCAGCACACCAAATAATTGTTCAATTGACTGTAGTATATATAACTGAGAGAAAAAACGTACTCTTTAGACTGGGGCTACTGTGCCGCACACTACATAATTGTTCAATGGACTATAGTATATATAACTGAGAGAAAAAACGTACTCTTTAGACTGCGGCTACTGTACAGCACACTACAGAATTGTTCACTGCACTGTAGTATATATAACTGAGAGAAAAACCGTACTCTTTAGACTGCGGCTACTGTGCTGCACAGTACATAATTGTTCACTGGACTGTAGTATATATAACTGAGAGAAAAAACATATTTTCTAGACTGCAGCTACTGTGTCGCACACCACATAATTGTTCACTGTATTATAGTATATATAACTGAGAGAAAAAACATAGTCTTTAGACTGCGGCTACTAGAACGCACACAACAGAATTTTTCACTGCACTGTAGTATATATAACAGAGAGAAAAAACGTAGTCTTTAGACTGCGGCTACTGTACCACACACAACATAATTATTCACTGCACTGTAGTATATATAACTGAGAGAAAAAACATAGTCTTTAGACTGTGGCTACTGTGCCGCACACGACAGAATTTTTCACTGCACTGTAGTATATATAACTGAGAGAAAGAACGTAGTCATTAGACTCCGGCTACTGTACCGCACACAACAGAATTTTTCACTGCACTGTAGATTATATAACTGATAGAAAAAACGTATTTTCTAGACTCCGGCTACTGTACCGCACATGACAGAATTGTTCAATGCAATGTAGTATATATAACTGAGTGAAAAAAACGTAGTCTTTAGACTGCGGCTATTGTACCGCACACCACTCAATTTTTCACTGGACTGTAGTATATATAACTGAGAGAAAAAACGTATTTTCTAGACTGAGGCTACTGTACCGCACAGGACAGATTTTTTCACTGCACTGTATTATATATAACTGAGAGAAAAAAATTTAGTCTTTAGACTGCGGCTACTGTACCGCACACCACATAATTGTTCATTGCACATTAGTATATATAACTGAGAGAAAAAACGTACTCTTTAGACTGCGGCTACTTTGCCGCACACCACATAATTGTTCACTGCACTGTAGTATATATAACTGAAAGAAAAAACGTATTTTCTAGACTCTGGATACTGTACCGCACTCGACAGAATTGTTCACTGCACTGTAGTATATATAACTGATAGAAAAAACATAGTCTTTAGACTGCTGCTACTATACCACACACGACAGAATTTTTCACTGCACTGTAGTATATATAACTGAGAGAAAAAACATAGTCTTTAGACTGTGGCTACTGTGCCGCACACAAGAGAATTTTTCACTGCACTGTAGTATATATAACTGAGAGAAAAAACATAGTCTTTAGACTGTGGCTACTGTACCACACACAACAGAATTATTCACTGCACTGTAGTATATATAACTGAGAGAAAGAACGTAGTCTTTAGACTCTGGCTATTGTACCGCACACGACAGAATTGTTCACTGCACTGTAGTATATATAACTGAGAGAAAAAACGTAGTCTTTAGAATGCGGCTACTGAACCACACACAACAGAATTTTTCACTGCACTGTAGTATGTATAACTGAGAAAAAGAATGTACCGCACAAGACAGAATTGTTCACTGAACTGTTGTATATATAACTGAGAGAAAAAACGTACTCTCTAGACTCCGGCTAGTGTACCGCACACCACACAATTGTTCACTGGACTGTAGTATATATAACTGAGAGAAAAATGTATTCCCTAGACTGCACTACAGATCCCAGCAAGCCAAGGTACAGCAGTAGCAAAAATTAGTACTGAGAGGCAATTTCATTGGGGTCTGTGTGGACCATGTGCTGTCCCCTTTCTGCCACCAGTCGCTGTGCACAGTGTGCAGCCAAGATGGCGGTAGCTGCACTACAAGTCCCAGCCAGCAGCCAGGAGGAGACCAAAAAAGGGTGCTTGTAGCCCTTAGAAGGGCTGTTGGGTTCTTTGTGGATGATTCCTGCCTAACCAAAATCTAAATTGAGGCCCTAACACTCTCCCTGACAGACAGCAGCTCTATCCCTAATCTCATCCAGGCGGCGTCTGAGGCGAGCAGCGCGGGACCAGATTCTTATATTCCCAGGTCATCTGATCTGGCCAGCCAATCCCTGCTATCGACTTGTAGGGGTTCCACGTGATGCTGGGGGGTACCAAAGACTCTCCTGCATGTTGATTGGCTGAAAAAAAGGCGCCTAACATGCAGGAAGAGGAAATGCCATTTCCTCGAGTATCACGTTATGCTCGTCCGAGTATCGAGTACGTACGAGTACCCTAATGCTCGACGGAGCACAAAGCTCAGACGCGCATGTTCGCTCATCTCTATGCAAGACGTATGACGTCACTATGCCAGCCGATGCCAGATCTTCAAGCAAGATGGCAGCAGCCAGCCTGTTACGAGCAAATGGAGCAGGTAATTTTGTTTTAAATTTTACACTCTTTTATTTATATCAGATGCTGTGTTCGTGTATGAGTGCAGCATCTCAGGGATACAATGGGGGAGGGGTGCAATCTCCACTCCTTTTCATTGCACCCACTACTACAAAGAAATGCACTTTTTGATTAAGTAATTAGTCACAATTTTTTTTTTTTTTTGTAAAATTTGGCGAAGCAGCCGAATCAAACTTTTCATAAATTTGCTCATTTCTTAATTACCATGAAGCATAAGGAAATACAGCTTTGTGGGGAATTTAATATTTCCCGAAATTCAGATCGAAGTCAATTCGTTTGAATTTCATTTGCTCAACACTACAAATCCACATATTAGGGAATTGGGTACAAAAAAAATAAAGCAAAAGTTGCTACAAGTTCACCCACTGCACTTTACCAACAGCATCATTTGGAGTGGTTAGTGAGAGACTTCCCTAAATATTTAAAGGGGTACACCATCTGGTCCTCACTGATAATGAAAATGGGAGTACTATGTCCCTCACTTGAATGGAGCAACAGTCCAGAACCTCCACTGATCTAATAGTTATCTCCAATCCAGTGGATAGGGAAAAACTTATTGTAACTTATTGTTGTAACTGGAATACACCTAGAGCAGCCATTCCACTCTATGCATAATTAAAATAGAATTATTTTAGAATTAGAATAAATAGAATTAGAATAATTTATTTTCTCCACAGCAGCAGGGTTGCCAACCATAATTTTTCTCTTTGCTGGACTGGTAAGAACTCATGTGAGCTATAAAATAATGTAGTCATGTACCACCAGCCTAAAAATTGACGGACACATCTATTTAATTTTATGGACACATATTTCTGGAGGGTTGGCAACCATGCAAAGCAGGTTTGCATGGGTAGGCGAAGACATACTGTACATGGGGCGGCCAACACCTGTTTAGCCTACATGGACCCTTCCTCAAGGAATGACGGGATTGATTGAGGCAATGTAGCGCTTTATTTCCCCACCCGTGTTTATACAGACAGTGTATCAAGCACACTTTACATAAAAAACACGTTGCCTTAAACATTTCAAATCACTCTAAAAAGGAGGACAGGTCATTTCTCTAATTAAGACCCATCTAAATTACAGCTCCATAATCCAGAGCACTTCACACTGTAAGAGTTTATCTACGTCTATCAATTCCAATCTGGGGCGCAAAACACTCTATAGTGTAGCTGGATCACTACCATGAACCCATCTCATGAGTTCAATATATATAGGGGCTCTCTATTGAATAAAGCTGTTCCGGAAAACCTTTAAAATGAGGGTGAATAGTTTTACCAATATAGGAACAATTACATCTATAAAAAAATAACATACACTACAAAGTAAGTGTGACATGATGAACTGACCAACCACATGGAAGATTACCAATCATTAAAAACTATCAGTGTACATGTATTAACAAAAGAAAGAATGGCTACATCTATCATTACTTTCCGGGGTCAAATCATGCAGCTAATTGAAGAGATGTTCTATTCCTGAAATCTCTCCCTCAACAATTAATTGTGCAAATTCCTACATCTACTAAATTGGTACTTACAATGTCTGATGTTTCAAGCCAGGATTAACTTTCAAAAGATGTCATTTCATCTTAATTGCCTTTCTAATAATGTCATCCATAGAACTGAACAGAGAAACAAGCCTGGAATTTTGCTTTTTCTTTGGACTTCTCCAGTACCACAGACTTGAGAGTACCTGCAATTGTAAATAGTTTTGCATTGTAATGTTATGTATTTTTAAGTTTATTGGCCATGTGTACCAGCAAGAGAAAGTTATAGTTGGCAGAGGTTGGCAGTAGGCTTGAGCGAATTGAGCTTTGGATCATAGATCTGAAGTTGATTCGCTAAAAAAACTTTGCACCATTTTTTTTCCATACAACATTAAAATGTATGGGCTCCATGTAGCAAAATTTCAGCTTAGCAGAAGTTGCACAAGACTTCAGTTAATTACTTCGGTATTCATATCTGTGTATTTAAATGGCACAGTTTTTTATTTTTGTTTTTTTTCACAA
>ONZH01030245.1:0-64787 GCA_900303285.1 Rhinella marina
CAGAGTCCCCAAACGCAAGAATTCCCTCTCCTCACTGGCCTGACTCTCCTTTTCCTCCTCGTCCTCCTCTTTAGCCCATACATGCTCAAGAGTTAAGGACTGAGCACTGGTACCCTCTACTGTCTCGCCGACATTCTCCTCCTCTTCCTCCTCATCCCTCTCCACCGATATGCGCTGAGAAACAGACCGGAGGGTGCTCTGGCTATCAAGCGACGTATCTTCCTCCACTGTCTCTTGTGACAAGCGCAAAGCATCCGACTTGATGCTGAGCAGTGAGCTTTTCAACAGGCAAAGCAGCGGGATGGTGAGGCTGATAATGGCGGCATCGCCGCTGACCATCTGTGTTGACTCCTCAAAGTTGCTCAACACCTGGCAGATATCAGACATCCACGTCCACTCCTCATTGTAGACTTGAGGAATCTGACTGACCTGACTACCAGTTCTGGTGGAAGTTGACATCTGGCAGTCTACAATCGCTCTGCGCTGCTGGTAAACTCTGGATAACATGTTTAATGTGGAATTCCATCTCGTGGGCACGTCGCACAACAGTCGGTGAGCGGGCAGTTGTAGGCGGCGCTGCGCTGCCCTGAGAGTGGCAGCATCTGTGGTCGCCTTGCGGAAATGCGCACAGATGCGGCTCACCTTGGTGAGCAAATCAGACAGATTGGGGTATGTCTTGAGGAACCGCTGAACTATTAGATTGAACATGTGGGCCAGGCATGGCACATGTGTCAGTCTGCCGAGTTGCAGAGCCGCCACCAGGTTACACCCGTTGTCACACACAACCATGCCTGGCTTGAGGTTCAGTGGTGCCAGCCACACATCGGTCTGCGCCATGATGCCCTGTAACAGCTCTTGGGCGGTGTGCCTTTTGTCACCTAAGCTCAGCAGTTTGAGCACCGCCTGCTGGCGTTTACCCACGGCACTGCTGCTGCACCTAGAGCTATCGACTGAAGGCGCCATGTCCACGGATGGTAATTCATTGGAGGAGGAGGAGGCATAGTACGTCTGAGAGACCGTGACCGAGGTAGGCCCCGCAATCCTCGGTGTGGGCAGTACATGAGCGGCCCCAGGGTCATTCTTGGTCCCAGCCTCCACCAAGTTAACCCAATGTGCCGTCAGTGAGATATAGTGTCCCTGCCCGGCAGCACTTGTCCACGTGTCCGTGGTTAGGTGGACCTTCTCAGAAACAGCGTTGGTCAGGGCACGGATGATGTTCTCTGACACGTGCTGGTGTAGGGCTAGGACGGCACATCGGGAAAAATAGTGGCGGCTGGGGACCGAATACCGAGGGGCAGCCACCGCCATGAGATTGCGAAAGGCCTCGGTCTCTACCAGCCTATAGGACAGCATCTCCAGGCTAAGCAATTTGGAGATGTGGACGTTGAGGGCTTGGGCATGTGGGTGGGTGGAACTGTATTTCCTCTTGCGCTCCAGCGTCTGCTGTAAAGACAGCTGAACGCTGCGCTGGGACACATTAGTGGACACTGTGGAGGATCGTGGAGGCGAAGGTGTGGTTTTCCGGCGGGAGGCGCTCGTGCCGGGGTCCTGGGCAGGGGGTTGACTAGCAGAGGCAGCGAGTGACACAGGGGAAGGAGCTGTGGTGTGACCCGCAGGAGGTGGTGAATGGCCTTGGTTCCATTGAGTGGGGTGTTTAGCACTCATATGCCTGCGCATGCTGGTGGTGGTTAGGCTAGTAGTGGTGGCACCCCTGCTGATCCTGGTGTGGCACAGGTTGCACACCACAGTCCGTCGGTCATCCTCACTTTCTTTAAAGAACCTCCAGACTTGCGAACATCTAGGCCTCGCCATGGGAGCTTCACTACGTGAAACAGTTGCTGATGATGCACCAGCTCTGGCCCTGCTTCTCCCTCTGGCCACACCACTGCCTCTTACAACCTGTTCTGGTGCAGCACTCGCCTCCGCCTCAGAAGCACTGTCTTCACTCAGCATATCAACCCAGCTTGGGTCAGTCACCTCGTCATCCTCCGATTCCTCAGTCTGCTCCCCCCTCGGACTTCCTGCCCTGACAACAACTTCACCACTGTCTGACAACCGTGTCTCCTCATCGTCCGACACCTCTTTACAAACTTCTTCCACTAACTCAACATTGTCATCATCATCATCACCCACAGACTGCGACAGTTGGAAAACTTGGGCATCGGGAACGAGGTCAGCAGCAACCTGAGAAGTGGTTTGTGACTCTGGGAAGGGTCCAGAAAACAGTTCCTGAGAGTATGCCGGATCGCATTCCAAATTTTCCTGGGAGGGGGCAGACTGGGGGGAAGGAGGTTGAGGTGGAGGAGCCAGAGGAGTGCTCCCTTGGGTAACGTGGGTGGACTGCGTGGAAGACTGACTGGTGGACAAATTACTTGAAGCATTGTCCGCAATCCACGACATCACCTGTTCGCACTGTTGTGGTTTCAAGAGTCCTCTACCACGTGTCCCTGTAAGTTGAGACATGAAGCTAGGGAGTGTAGCTCTGCGGCGTTCCCCTGCTCCCTCATCAGCAGGTACTGTCTCACCCTGCCCAGGACCACGGCCTCTGCCCCCTGCAGTAATTGAATGCCCACGCCCTGGTCCTCGACCCTTAGCCCTGGGGTTTAACATTTTCTGTACATAAGTGTATTATATAAAAAATAAAAAATAAATGGGCTTGGTGTACTGAAACCCACAAACTTGTTCAGTCTGGTTTAATTAAGTGACGTAAAGAAAGTGTCACCTGGACAGAAAATACGGATTGGAGTGAGTGGACAGCTGAACTGTGACACACAGAATGGTTCCACACTGCTGTGTGCAATGGATTTGTATCCCTGAGCTAAAACAACAAAAAAACTATTTTTTTATATATTTTTTTTTATATATTTTTTTTTGTAGTTTTGTTTTTTTGGGAACGTGACGTGCAGAAACTATCGTAGACCTAACTCACACCCTATTAATGGTGGCTATTTTGACTGCGACCTAGACAAATGTCGCACAGAGATTTTTGGGATCAAGCTATATACGTGAGAGCAAAAGACCCGGTTGGATTACGTGACGTACAGAAAGTGTCACCTGGACAGAAAATACGGATTGGAGTGTGTACTGAACTGTGACACACAGAATGTTTCCACACTGCTGTGTGCAATGGATTTGTATCACTGAGATATAACAATTAAAAAAAAAAGGGGGTTATATATGGCGATAGCTGCACTACTAGTGCCAGCCAGCCAGCCTAGCCAGGAGATAAAAAAAAGATTTCTTGTCGCCCTTAGAAGGGCTGTTGGGTTCTTTGTGGGTGATTCCTGCCTAACAGAGAACTAAATGCAGGTCCTAACACTCTCCCTGAAACGCAGCAGCTCTATCCCTAACGACATCCAGACAGCATCTGAGCCGAGCACCGCGGCCAGTCAGTAGTATATTCCAGGGTCACCTGATCAGGCCAGCCAACCCCTGCTATCGACATGTAAGGGCCTTACGTGATGCTGGGTGTACCGCAGAGTCTCCTGGCTTGTGATTGGCTGAGTTTATAGGCGCCAAAAAAGCACGATGCGGAAGTTGCCATTTGCTCGAGCATGGCGAGATACTCGTCCGAGCAGCGAGCACTTACGAGTACCCTAATACTCGAACGAGCACCAAGCTCGGACGAGTATGCTCGTTCATCTCTAGTAATAGCCGTTTATATGCACCATTCAGAGGAAGGTCTTGCTGCAGCATGGGAGATAATCAGAGACGTAGCTACCGGGGGGGGCAGGGGGGCGACGCCTCTGGGCCCAGTGACTCAGGGGGGGCCCAGCAACGATGACCTTAAAACTGACAGGCGAATACAAGTCAGCGCTTCCATAATGGAAGCGCTCACTTGTATTTAGGGACCCCCATCAGACCTCAGATCAGCCCACCCAGCCACAAGAAAGAAAGAAAAGTTTTTAATCTTATGTTGCTGGGTGGGCTGATCTGAGGTCTGATGGGGGGCACAATACACTGATCTGAAGTCTGATGGGGGCACAGTAGGCTGATGTGAGGTCTGATGGGGGCACAATATGCTGATCTGAGGTCTGATGGGGGCACAATATGCTGATCTGAGGTCTGATGGGGGCACAATACGCTGAGCCTGAGGTCTGATGGGGGAACAATACGCTGATCTGAGGTCTGATGGAGGCACAATACGCTGATCTGAGGTCTGATGGGGGCACAATACGCTGATGTGAGGTCTGATGGGGCACAATACGCTGATGTGAGGTCTGATGGGGCACAGTAGGTTGATGGTGAGGTCTGATGGGGGCACATTCTGCTGATCTGAGGTCTGATGGGGGCACAATACGCTGATCTGAGCTCTGATGGGGGCACATTCTGCTGATCTGAGGTTCGATGGGGGCACATTCTGCTGATCTGAGGTCTGATGGGGGCACAATACGCTGATCTGAGGTCTGATGGGGGCACAATACGCTGATCTGAGGTCTGAAGGGGCACAATACGCTGATATGAGGTCTAATGGAGGCACAATACGCTGATCTGAGGTCTGATGGGGGCACAATACCCTGAGCTGAGGTCTGATGGGGCACAGTAGGGTGATGTGAGGACTGCACGTAGCGTCAGGTCATAGTGGGCGCCGTCCAGGAAAGACAATGGAGCGCCGGACCGGAGGGCAGCCCGCAGCACACGACAGGTAAATAAGGTTTTTTTTATTTTAATCTTATGTGGCTGGGTGGGCTGATCTGAGGTCTGATGGGGGGCACAATATGCTGATCTTAGGTCTGATGGGGGCACAATACGCTGAGCTGAGGTCTGATGGGGGCACAGTAGGGTGATGTGAGGTCTGATGGGGGCACAATACGCTGATCTTAGACCCCAGATCAGCGTATTGTGCCCCCATCAGACCTCAGATCAGCGTATTGTGCCCCAATCAGACCCCAGATCAGCGTATTGTGCCCCTATCAGACCTGATTGGGACACAATACGCTGATCTGAGGTCTGATGGGGGCACAGTAGGCTGATCTGAGGTTTGATGGGGGCACATTCTGCTGATCTGAGGTCTGATGGTGGCACATTCTGCTGATCTGAGGTCTGATGGGGGCACAATACGCTGATCTGAGGTCTGATGGAGGCACAATACGCTGATCTGAGGTCTGATGGGGGCACAATACGCTGAGCTGAGGTCTGATGGGGGCACAGTAGGCTGATTTGAGGACTAATGGGGGCGCATTCTGAGGTCTAGCAGTTTATACAGTCATCTTTCTAATACAATATTATAACCACAACTAGTAGTATGTGCCTGTGAATTTGGAAACGTGCGTTTGGGAAGCCACTAAGTGGGGGGCCCATTCAAGTATGTTTTGCCCCCCTTGTGCTGAACCTCTAGCTACCCCTCTGGAGATAATTGAACAAACCTAGGGCAGTTCCAAAGTCATTGAAACTTCTTTATTTAGAAGACTTGAAACCTTCCCAGATAACTAACAGGACAATAGCAAGCTCCATAATTTGAGTGACCTGCTAAATGAACTGGAATTAGATAAATCAGACCCCCATCTGCAGGACTGAGTTACTTTGGTACTTCTCATGGTGTGTATCCAGTGTTGTCCAAACTAACACATACCATGCAAGAAAAATAAGCAAACCAGGGCTCCAGGTACAAAAGAGAACATACAGGGGCACATTTATTAAGTCTTAATAAGCCCTATAACTGGTGGTGGATCATGGAACTTATGCGGATCCACCACTGCTTCTCAATGTAAGACAGCTTCCATGCTGTCTTACATTTAGATAATTTTCTACACCTAAAACAGCTGTAGAAAAGCCGTCCACTTTTTTAGACCTGATGTAAGCGGTTGATGTGAGGTCTGATGGGGGCACATTCTGCTGATCTGAGGTCTGATGGGGGCACAATACGCTGATCTGAGCTCTGATGGGGGCACATTCTGCTGATCTGAGGTTCGATGGGGGCACATTCTGCTGATCTGAGGTCTGATGGGGGCACAATACGCTGATCTGAGGTCTGATGGGGGCACAATACGCTGATCTGAGGTCTGAAGGGGCACAATACGCTGATATGAGGTCTAATGGAGGCACAATACGCTGATCTGAGGTCTGATGGGGGCACAATACCCTGAGCTGAGGTCTGATGGGGGCACAGTAGGGTGATGTGAGGACTGCACGTAGCGTCAGGTCATAGTGGGCGCCGTCCAGGAAAGACAATGGAGCGCCGGACCGGAGGGCAGCCGCAGCACACGACAGGTAAATAAGGTTTTTTTTATTTAATCTTATGTGGCTGGGTGGGCTGATCTGAGGTCTGATGGGGGGCACAATATGCTGATCTTAGGTCTGATGGGGGCACAATACGCTGAGCTGAGGTCTGATGGGGGCACAGTAGGGTGATGTGAGGTCTGATGGGGGCACAATACGCTGATCTTAGACCCCAGATCAGCGTATTGTGCCCCCATCAGACCTCAGATCAGCGTATTGTGCCCCAATCAGACCCCAGATCAGCGTATTGTGCCCCTATCAGACCTGATACACTGATCTGAGGTCTGATGGGGCACAATACGCTGATCTGAGGTCTGATGGGGGCACAGTAGGGTGATGTGAGGACTGATGGGGCACAATACGCTGATCTAAGGTTTGATGGGGCACAGTAGGCTGATGTGAGGTCTGATGGGGCACAGTACGCTGATCTGAGGTCTGATGGGGGCACAATACGCTGATCTGAGGTCTGATGGGGCACAATACGCTGATCTGAGGTCTGATGGGGCACAGTAGGCTGATCTGAGGTTTGATGGGGGCACATTCTGCTGATCTGAGGTCTGATGGGGCACAATACGCTGGTCTGATGGGGGCACAATACGCTGATCTGAGCTCTGATAGGGGCACATTCTGCTGATCTGAGGTCTGATGGGGGCACATTCTACTGATCTGAGGTCTGATGGGGGCACATTCTGCTGATCTGAGGTCTGATGGGGGCACAATACGCTGATCTGAGGTCTGATGGAGGCACAATACGCTGATCTGAGGTCTGATGGGGGCACAATACGCTGATCTTAGGTCTGATGGAGGCACAATACGCTGATCTGAAGGTCTGATGGAGGCACAATACGCTGATCTGAGGTCTGATGGGGGCACAATACGCTGATCTGAGCTCTGATGGGGGCACAGTAGGGTGATGTGAGGACTTATAGGGGCACATTCGGCTGATCTGAGGTCTGATGGGGGTACAATACGCTGATCTGAGGTCTGATGGGGCACAATACGCTGATCTGAGGTCTGATGGAGGCACAATACGCTGATCTGAGGTCTGATGGGGCACAATACACTGATCTGAGCTCTGATGGGGGCACAGTAGGGTGATGTGAGGACTGATAGGGGCACATTCGGCTGATCTGAGGTCTGATGGGGTACAATACGCTGATCTGAGGTCTGATGGGGCACAATACACTGATCTAAGGTCTGATGGGGCAAAGTAGGCTGATGTGAGGTCTGATGGGGCACAATACGCTGATGTGAGGTCTGATGGGGGCACATTCTGCTGATAAGAGGTATGATGGGGGCACAATACGCTGATCTGAGGTCTGATGGGGCACAATACGCTGATCTGAGGTCTGATGGGGGCACAATACGCTGATCTGAGGTCTGATGGGGGCACAACACGCTGATCTGAGGTCTGATGGGGGCACAATACGCTGATCTGAGGTCTGATGGGGGCACAATACGCTGATCTGAGGTCTGATGGGGTACAATACGCTGATCTGAGGTCTGATGGGGGCACAATACGCTGATCTGAGGTCTGATGGGGTACATTCTGCTGATCTGAAGTCTGATGGGGGCACAATACGCTGATCTGAGGTCTGATGGGGCACAATACGCTGAGCTGAGGTCTGATGGGGGCACAGTAGGGTGATGTGAGGACTGATGGGGACACATTCTGCTGATCTGAGGTCTGATGGGGGTACAGTACGCTGATCTGAGGTCTGATGGGGCACAATACGCTGATCTGAGGTCTGATGGGGCACAATATGCTGATCTGAGGTCTGATGGGGCACAATATGCTGATCTGAGGTCTGATGGGGGTACAGTACGCTGATCTGAGGTCTGATGGGGCACAATACGCTGATCTGAGGTCTGATGGGGGCACAATATGCTGATCTGAGGTCTGATGGGGGCACAATACGCTGATCTGAGGTCTGATGGGGGCACAGTAGGCTGATCTGAGGTCTGATGGGGGCACATTCTGCTGATCTGAGGTCTGATGGGGGCACATTCTGCTGATCTGGGGTCTGATGGGGGCACAATACGCTGATCTGAGGTCTGATGGGGCACAATACGCTGATCTGAAGTCTGATGGAGGCACAATACGCTGATCTGAGGTCTGATGGGGGCACAGTAGGCTGATTTGAGGACTAATGGGGGCGCATTCTGAGGTCTAGCAGTTTATACAGTCATCTTTCTAATACAATATTATAACCACAACTAGTAGTATGTGCCTGTGAATTTGGAAACGTGCGTTTGGGAAGCCACTAAGTGGGGGGCCCATTCAAGTATGTTTTGCCCCCCTTGTGCTGAACCTCTAGCTACCCCTCTGGAGATAATTGAACAAACCTAGGGCAGTTCCAAAGTCATTGAAACTTCTTTATTTAGAAGACTTGAAACCTTCCCAGATAACTAACAGGACAATAGCAAGCTCCATAATTTGAGTGACCTGCTAAATGAACTGGAATTAGATAAATCAGACCCCCATCTGCAGGACTGAGTTACTTTGGTACTTCTCATGGTGTGTATCCAGTGTTGTCCAAACTAACACATACCATGCAAGAAAAATAAGCAAACCAGGGCTCCAGGTACAAAAGAGAACATACAGGGGCACATTTATTAAGTCTTAATAAGCCCTATAACTGGTGGTGGATCATGGAACTTATGCGGATCCACCACTGCTTCTCAATGTAAGACAGCTTCCATGCTGTCTTACATTTAGATAATTTTCTACACCTAAAACAGCTGTAGAAAAGCCGTCCACTTTTTTAGACCTGATGTAAGCGGCGAAGAAGTCGCCGATTCTGCCCCACCTTGGCTTGGTGGCGTATATCTGGTCATAAATGACCCCCAAAATGTCCTTTCCCCCTGTCTCTTATTTTGCTAGATTTATCAGTGACTAAGCTCATAAGAAGAATAGTCCCTGCTTCAACTTGATTGAGCCTACTCTGCTAGCTTCATCATCATCATCCTCAAGGTATGATAACACAACAAATTAATCAAAGACTTAAAGGGAATAGTTTCTGTTAGAAAGACTGACATTCCACTTAATACACCTTCCACCACTAAAAGAAATGGACCCCAGTCGCACGTGCCCTATCCGCAAAAAAACCTCACCCTTTTAAAAAATCTTGTCGGCTCAGAGCCAAAACTATGCAAGAGCGCAGAAATACTCTCAAGGAGCTTGGGATGTGTTACAAGTATTGCACCTCCTCAAACCGCATTGAAAAGGAATGTAATACTGCCTTTAAAGGAAATGTGTCACCAAAAATGTTATCTGCCAGTTAAAACTAGATAGTAACACACATTCTTTTTTTTAATCTGTTTTTATTTTCTGTAATTTTTTTAATTTTATTTCCTGAACATTATTATGGGGGCTGCCATCTTGCCTGAGCTGTTCTTAACAGCATTAAAAAAATTGCTTTATGGCAGCCCCATGGGCCAGAGACACAATGAAACTATTGACTTACATGAGCCTATTGACTTACATGATTTCCAGGCATGCTCTGTGACCTGTGCATTGGTCATTGTACAAGGTAACACCTAGCTAATGAAACTCTTCATATGGACATAAATGCTGATATTGTGATCTTACTGGGGAGAGATATCCTGAGAGTCCATAAGGTGTGCCAACTATGCAGTGCACAAGATGATGCCCCATATACACAAGACTTGTTTTAAGCAGCATAATTGTGGGTGATATCTGCTTAGATAAAAGCCACAAACCATCTCAAGTTAACTTCTTTAAAACTGATTTGCTCAAAAATGGTCACAGGACTCACTTTAATGCTCTGGTCATTAGTAAGTGATAGAAAGGCTCTCTAACCTTATCTAGACAAGATGTCATTCTTACTCCTTATGATGATGACTTAGCTTTGTCCATAGAAGACAAGGAGTCTTTAAAAACAATGGACAGTGGATTCTGTAAAGATTAATGTAACCGCGCTGAAAGTACCAGGAACTTCTCTAAACCTGAACAATAGCACTATGTTCCATCCCATGTCTTAACCCTACAGATTGTGCCACTAGACCAGCATCCACTAGTACCTTTGCAATGTCTTTTTGGGTGACTCTTCCTGAGTTCCTGCTGAGCCAGACCAAAGAGACTTCTATTGAAGGCCCCTTCAGTCTCCAAGACTCTGACACTGATCCAGATATTCATCCTGAAGTTAGTACCCTTGTCACTAAATCCAAAGATGAGTGTGGCTGTCAGTGCTTCAAATGCTTCTCCAGATGGCTAAGGCTACTTTCACTCTTGCGTTTTATAATTCCGGTATTGAGTTCCGTCATAGGGGCTCAATACCGGAATAAAACGCTTCAGTTTTGTCCCCATTCATTGTCAATGGGGACAAAACTGAACTGAAGACAATGGAATGCTCCTAAAAGCATTCAGTTCCGTCTTCAGATCAGAGAGCAAACCGCAGCATGCTGCGGTTTGCTCTCCGGTCCAGGCATCCGCACCAAGACGGATCCGTCATGACCCCCAATGAAAGTCAATGGGGACGATCCGTTTGGTGTGACACAATGGTGAACGGATCCGTCCTCCACTGACTTTCAATGGAGTTCATGACGGATCTGTCACCTGCACTCATACACACAATACACACATACATACACATAAACATACACAGACATATACACATACAAATACACATACATACTTACATGCTCCTGGCAGGTCTCCACAGCGCAGGAGGAGCAGGACGGCGCACACATAGGACAATTCCACCCGGTGCCCAGCAGAGGTCGCGCCGTCCTGCACCTCTTGTGCTGTGGAGACCTGCCGGGAGCATGTAAGTATGTATGATTATTTGTATGTGTATATGTCTGTGTGGGTGTGTCTGTGTGTATGTACTGTGTGACATGTGTGGGGCCGGAGCGCGGTTCCGGCCCCACACATGTCCCTGCGCGGCACCGATCTGGCGGCACCCTTCACCTGCCGGATCCGTGCTGCCGCTAATGTGAGGCTCAGTGCTATCAGTGCTATCATACTGAGAACACAAACACTGATTGTTGTGCTTGGCACATGTGTCTTACAATAAACGTCTCTCTCTAAGGAAAAAAAATCTCCTAAGTTAGTTATGATACATAGTGTCTTAAACATAGAACAAAAATGTATACACAACAAGCCATGTTACCACGCTGCTGATGCGTGGTAATCACAAAAGCACCAAGGCAGACATTTACTGAGGGTCCCCTAAAGAGTTACTGTGCTTTCTCACAATTTCATTTCATTTGTTAGAGAATGGTGTAATTAGCTGAGATCATGAGCCTGGTAAAAGAGCTGCTTCTGCACTGCTGATGAAGATCACAGGAATGTCCTGCCTTTCTCTAGGTATGGTCTCTCCCTCCTTATCTGTTCTGTGAGCTCCGGAGCTGAAAATAAACATAGTGGGAAGTAAGAGAAGTCACAGCAGTAAAGTGCTGGCAGATTTCAAAGAAATGGGACACCCCCTGCTTCTGATAGAAATGCATTTAGCTGTGCAGCTGAAGAAGGTAATAATTAGGCTGAAAAAAACATTAGAGAAGCCCCAAAAAGACACATTCTAAAAAAATGGGTATGCTTTAAGAGCTGCTGGCCTTTGAATAGTAGGAGCAAAAAGAAAGATTGCCCACCTAATTCACCATTGCATTCAGTGTAGCAAGTCAAGGGGAAAATTGCAACAACAGCATGTCTGATTTGCCTACAGATAGGACAAGTACTGAGCCAACATTTACTTATAAGCAAAATATAATTTCAGACGGCACACTAACGTATTCAAGTTTTAACATACATATCTTTATTACATTCAGAAATACTATACAGTAATATATTAAATCACATAATTCATAAAAGAGAAATAGATCAAATAACCATGATTCTATAGCAATAAGAAACATGATTAGGAGTATAATATAAGTACAATAAATCATTTGCAATGGAATTTTGTCAGAACTATACAACACAAGTATAGTGCAAGCACAATAGATCAATTGCCATGGAATTTAATCAGAATAATTTAGAACATGATCAAAACATACATAAATGATATTTGTAGGTAAAATAACTGAAGAGCAGTGCAGTGTATATAGATTCATGACCATGGTGGAACAGAACAGTAGGAAGGAATGGGGAAAAAGCAGGGGCAGATGGCCAGATTACATGGTACATTCCTTAGTCGGTGTATCTACTATGGTAGGGTTTAAATGTTTTAGAGCAAGAGGAAGATTCAGAGCAGCATGTCCATAAAGAAAGTACAAGCAATTTATTAAGCTTACCAAGTCTGGAGAACTCAAAGTATGATCCCCATGTGAATGGGGAAAATGGTGCGGGTTAAATTAACCTCCCTACTAACGTGGTTATCTAGTGGCCAATCATAGACTTTGTCATCACCATGACGGGTGGAGTGGATATGAGGTAAGAGTGATGTATCGTGGCACAGTGAAAGCCATTGGTCATCACATATCCAGCAATTGGGGTTGGATAAAGCCTGACCCTAGGGGCGCATACATTCCAATAAAGTTGAGGGGTATTGGCCATCTTGGAAGAGGGTAATGTGTGATTTAGATGTTGCATGCGTCGTAATTACAGTGAGGGATGGTGGCCATCTTGGAAAAGGGCACGGTCTTCAAAGACGAAGGATCTCTGTATAGTAGATTCTACATGCAACTCATGTTCTCTGGTCCGCTTCTTGAGTTCTCGTGTTGTGAGACCTATGTAGAGAAGATTACAGGGACAACTTGCAGAATAAATGACACCAATTGTATTGCAAGTAATTGTATGTGTTATTCGATAACTTTTTTTACCGGATCCATTGTAGAATGTCCCAGTCCGTTCAATATTAGGACAGGCAACACAGTTGCCACAGGGACGACATCCCCATTTGGGACCTTTAGATCCAAATGCCCTTCCAGGATATGATCCAGCATGGTGACTCCGTACCAACATATCACGTAAATTTCTCTCAAGTCTAAACGTCACCGCAGGACGGGGAAGTTAATATTGTCTGAGGGCTTGGTCCATAAGTAAAAAATTCCAATATTTCTGTAATATCCTAGTGACATCCTGGTGTCCTGAATTAAAGGTGGTAATGAATCTAACCTTTTGGTTGTCCATCCTACTCTCCTGAATGGCCGGTTGTAGTAACATATGTCTCTTGGAGTTCCTAGCCCAAATGAGGCTTCTCTTCAAGGTTGTGTCCTTGTAACCTCTGGTGTCGCAAAGGGAAAGATTATAGCAAGTTCACTAAGGCCCCATTCACACGACCGTATGTTCATTTCCGTATCTTATCCGCATTTTTGCAGATAAGATGCGGAACCATACAGACCCATTCATTTTTCCATAGGAGAAAAAAAAATGCGGAATGCACACTGTGTGCATTCCGCATCCGTATATTACGGAAGTTCTTCCGCAAAAAAAAGGAAACATGTCCTATACTTGGCCGCAAAACACGTCCGTAGCCCCATTAAAGTCAATGGGTCCGCAAAATTACAGAACACTACGGAAGACTTTCCATATGTCTTCCGTTCCGTTTTTATACGGACATGGAATACATACGGTCGTGTGAATGGGGCCTAACTGTCATTGCTTGTACAAAAGATGGCCACTCCCACTCATCAGACTTCTGTCACATGCATACGTGGCAGAGTAGGCCAGCTTTATTTTTTCCTTTTGATGCTATTTAATCGTGCTATTGTTGTGTATTTATTATAAAACATGATATGTGGTTTTTAAATAATATGATAGTATCAGCGTTTTGTTTTTTTGTTGGCTTTATATAGTAATTTTTCTATGTGCTCACTGTTAACCTAATATTTCTGGTTAAGGTTTGTTGTAGGATTTTTATAATTGTCATAAGTAGTTCATTATGAACAACTTGCCATTTGTAATCAAGTTAGAGAAAAAAGAACTGATTTTTGAACCCACAGGAAACTGGCGAAATGTGTATAGTAAAAGTGCTGAATGTTTGATGGTATATCCAGGAACACATGAGCTAGAAAGCACCTTATTAGTAGGGTAACTTTGGAAGTTCAAGAATGCCTTTGGCGTTATTTTTACTTTTAAATCTGTAAATAAATCTGTATATCCTGCTTACAATGGAGAGTACATGGGAAGGTGTGTTGTAACTAAGTACACAGATCACAATAGAAATGCTGTGCATCACCACCTACAGTTCAAAAGCATTACTACATTTTATTTTTTTGCAGTTCTTTCATACATCTTGGGTGAGTTATAGGTAAAAGGGACACATTTAGCAAATCATATATATCAAATGCCCAAAGGGTAACAAGGTCTTTTTACTCTCCAATAAATATGCTTGTGCCATTAGTTTCATAATCCCTGAATACACCACAAGCCAGTTTAACATGTGAATTTGCTGTTTGTTTCATTTTTTTGAAGATGGTGTTACCAATCAATACAGTAACTGGCCTGTCTGCAGGTGGTCAGCAGCTTTGTGTTATGTGAATGTCTGATGTGACATACATACAAATATGAGAAATGCTTTATGAGTGAATGAGGTGCAGCTATGCCTACAATTAATATAATTACCAGTCCAAAAGTGTGGATATTTAGGACAGTACTTCATGAAAAGAATATATACTATATCTATTGAGAAATTGGGTTTTAAAGGGTATTCCCATCACTCACCTACAACGAGAATAGAGCGGGGAGAGTTGTAGATGTAGGACCTCGGGTTTCCTGGGGTCCAGCCACCACCAAGCACTATTCCCATACAAGAGAATGGGAGCGTACCTCGCATGCGTTGCCCCCACCACTATTCATTTCTATAGGGCCGACGGAAAGAGCCAAGCCAGCACTCGGCTATTTTCGGCGGCCCCATAGGAATGAATGGAGGGCAGCTGCGCATTTGCAGTGTGCCCTCCACTACTTTCCCCGCTCTATTCTCCATTCTACAGATATGCCCCCATTGTCTGTGATGGCAAAACCCCTTTAATCCCC
The DNA here is from genome assembly GCA_900303285.1 of Rhinella marina. NCBI lineage: Eukaryota > Metazoa > Chordata > Amphibia > Anura > Bufonidae > Rhinella > Rhinella marina. Next base: position 15,158 of record ONZH01030245.1, read on the forward strand.
TTTGCGTCACTTTAGGATAGATTTTAGGGTATGTTTATATTCCATTTTTTCCATGTATTATTTTGTCACATACAGTGCCTTGCGAAAGTATTCGGCCCCCTGGAACTTTTCAACCTTTTGCCACATTTCAGGCTTCAAACAAAAAGATATAACATTTTTGGTGAAGAATCAACAAGTGGGTCACAATTGTGAAGTGGAACGAAATTTATTGGATCAGTTAAACTTTTTTTGTAATAATAAAACTGAAAAGTGGGGCGTGCAAAATTATTCGGCCCCCTTGCATTAATACTTTGTTGCGCCACCTTTTGCTGCGATTACAGCTGCAAGTCGCTTGGGGTATGTCTCTATCAGTTTTGCACATCTAGAGACTGAAATTCTTGCCCAATCTTCCTTGCAAAACAGCTCGAGCTCTTTGAGGTTGGATGGAGAGCATTTGTGAACAGCAGTTTTCAGCTCTTTCTACATATTCTCAATTGGATTCAGGTCTGGACTTTGACTTGGCCATTCTAAGACCTGGATACGTTTATTTTTGAACCATTCCATTGTAGATTTTGCTTTATGTTTGGGATCATTGTCTTGTTGGAAGATAAATCTCCGTCCTAGTCTCAGGTCTTTTGCAGACTCCAACAGGTTTTCATCCAGAATGGTCCTGTATTTGGCTCCATCCATCTTCCCATCAATTTTAACCATCTTCCCTGTCCATGCTGATGAAAAGCAGGCCCAAACCATGATGCTGCCACCACCATGTTTGACAGTGGGGATGGTGTGTTCAGGGTGATGAGCTGTGTTGTATGGCTTTCTTCTTACCACTCTTCCATAAAGGCCAGATTTGTGAAGTGTTGGACTGATTGTTGTCATATGGACAGACTCTCCCACCTCAGCTGTAGATCTCTGCAGTTCATCCAGAGTGATCATGGGTCTCTTGGCTGCATCTCTGTTCAATCTTCTCCTTGTTTGAGATGAAAGTTTAGAGGGACGGCCGGGTCTAGGTAGATTTGCAGTGGTCTGATACTCCTTCCATTTCAATATGATCGCTTGCACAGTGCTCCTTGGGATGTTTAAAGCTTGGGAAACCTTTTGGTATCCAAATCCGGCTTTAAACTTCTCCACAACAGTATCACGGACCTGCCTGGTGTGTTCCTTGGTCTTCATGATGCAGAACCCTGAGACTATCACAGAGCAGGTGCATTTATACGGAGACTTGATTACACACAGGTGGATTCTATTTATCTTCATCAGTCATTTAGGACAACATTGGATCATTCAGAGATCCTCAATGAACTTCTGGAGTGAGTTTTCTGAACTGAAAGTAAATGGGCCGAATAATTTTGCACGCCCCACTTTTCAGTTTTATTATTACAAAAAAAGTTTAACTGATCCAATAAATTTCGTTCCACTTCACAATTGTGACCCACTTGTTGATTCTTCACCAAAAATGTTATATCTTTTTGTTTGAAGCCTGAAATGTGGCAAAAGGTTGAAAAGTTCCAGGGGGCTGAATACTTTCGCAAGGCACTGTATATTTATAAAACCACGTTTCAGAAAAAAGTGACTGAAACTGGCTGTACACAGATAAGTCCATTGCAGCCTCACATTTCTTCTGCAGATTCTGTGCCAAGTAAACATCAGATATTTCCAACATGTATTTTGTCCTGTGAACATACATTCTTTGAAGAGAAAACAATAAAGGATTCATTTTAATATTTATTAGTGGGAAGCAATATGGGTTTGTTGCACTTTGGATATTTTGTATATGCAGTTGATAATTCGACCAAGGATAACATGTGCATGGAGTTTGTATGTGCTCCCCGTGTTTGCGTGGGTTTCCTCCAGGTACTCTGGTTTCCTCCCACGCGCTAAAGAGATACTGATAGGGAACTTAGATTGTGAGCCCCACTGGGGACAGTCTGATGCTAATGTCTGTAAAGCTACAAAATATAGTAGCGCTATATAAGTGCATAAAATAAATAAATAATTACCCCACAACTACAATGAGGGGGGTTTTGTTATTTCGTTGGTCAGCAAATCAGCTCCCTCACTGGTTGGTACATAATCTCATTAGTGGGGTCATTAGTGGTTCATGTTAAAAATTAAAATTAGGCATCATATAGTACATGACAATCTCTTTCTAACAAAGCTAGAACCAGCCCTGTACCTCATACAGATCCAGAGATCTCCCCATTCATTTTTCTAAATTCTCAGCTAGATTTATATCAAGCTGGCAGTTCAGGGTGTTTGTCCTTTCCCCTGCAGCTCTCTGCCTATCACTGCTCAGGAGGCAGTTGAAGGATGAAACTGAACATGTGCGTCCAACTCAGTGAGGTTGACAGATAGATAAGAACAAAAACAGCAGATGTTCTATACAGATACATTTTATTGAATAACTCCATGGATGTACTAAACTTTGAATTATATGCAATTATAAAAGAATTCAGACCTAGGTGCTGGTTTGAAAACCAATGAATATTTTTTGTGGGTCAACCCCTTTAAATTGATTAAGAGTAAACTTCATACATTGTTTTACAAATATTATTGTATTAAACCAATATTTAATAGTGAATTTATGAAACCTGGCATTCTCAAGTATTTCAGATTTAATTTAAAACATAATATTTTAGGCTGCAAAATCAAACGGTGAATGTAAATGTTCTACACAAAAGCATATTTAAGTACTTAGAATAGTCTAAGGCGTCATGAACACGGCTGTGTCCATATTTCAGTCCACAAAAACAGATCCATAAATTATGGATACCTTCCATGTGCAAAAATAAATGATACCATTAGAAAGTGCACCTTGTCCTGCAAAAAAACAACCCCCTCATACGGTTATGTGCACAGACAAATGAAAAAGTTTTGGTTTCAGGAAGGCAGGGAGTAAAAAATTAAAACGCAAAAATTGAAAATTGCAGGGTCTTGAAGGGGTTAATCATATCTTCCCCCTCCTTAGACTAAATCAATGCAATTCCTTTTATCTTTCATCATAACTAAGACCCACCAGGTCACCAGGTCCTTATTAGTTGCTTTGTACTTTTTACAGCTCCAGGGCATTCTTTCTATGGACTGGTACCCAGAACGGAACTGCATATTCCAGATGGGGCTGTACCAAAGCTTTGTATAGTGGCAATATTACATCCCTGCCCCACAAGTCCATGCCTCTTTTAGTACATGACAATATCCTGCTGGCTTTAGAAGCAGCTAATTGACATTGTATGCTGTTAATTAGTCTATGATCTACAATTAAACCCAAACCCTTCTCTACAAGTGACTCTTCCAGCTATACCCCCCCTCAAACATAAGATGCATGTAGAAATGTCTCTAAAATTAGTACTGGATGCATAACTTTGCATTTATTCACACGTATCATTAATAAATAAAACAATAATAGAGGACCCAGCACTGAACCTTGGGGTACACCACTTATAATTGTCTTGTCCATTCTGAATAGGAATCATTGACCACAACTCTCTGGACACGGTCCTTCAGCCAGTTTTCAATCCAATTACAAACTATAGTTTCTAAGTATATAGACTAGAGATGAGCAAACTTCTTAAATTAGTTTAATGTACGATTAGTTGAACCTTTCAAAAAATATGATTTGGGTCCAAATCGATTATATTGAAAGTGCTCCATTTGGCCTGGAAATTGGCATATGGCACTCTGAGTTCTCCTAGGGCCCATGTTTTTACTCTCTCTCCACTTTTATGCTCTTTAATGCAATGACAGCAATAGCAAATAATGTCAGAGTGACGCTAACATATATTGCTATGGGTAAACATGTGGTTGACGATGTTAACAAACCGCATGTTTTAAAACACACTGTGCCATCACATTTATGTTTTTAAAATTAAAAAACATTTTAAACTTTGTCCCTTATCAGGTTCAAATAGCATTTAAACAAATGGGGTTAGGGGAAAAACAGTGGGGCTCATTTAATAAACTGGTGTACAGTAGAATTGGCTTAGTTGCCCATAGCAACTAATCAGATTCCACCTTTTATTTTTCACAGCGCCTTTGGAAAATGAAAGTTGGAATTTGATTAGTTGCTGTGGGCAACTAAGCCAGTTCTTCTGTACAGCAGTTTGATAAACTTCCCCCAGTGATCTTTTGGTGACCAAGCATCCCAAAACTATGCCTCATGTGTTAATTATCTGTAAAAACAGTGCTCCCTTGCAAGCAGTGTGGATGTGAAAAAGGTAAGGTCTAAGGTTTTTAGCAGAAATAGTGTCATGTGACAGCAATAGTAGCAGCATCAGTAGCAGCAGAGCATCTAACAGACAAGGCAGTAGATGTGTGTGAGTCTCTGTAGGGGTAATAATAGTAGTTGTGGTGACAACTGGGTAGGGCTAATAGTAGTGGCAGTACAAAGAGTAGCAGCTGCAGCGGTGGCGGCGGCAGCACCCATACAGTACTGAACATGATAGGAGGCAAGCCAACAGCGGCAGTGGGATGTTGAGTCAGACCATAAATAGCCACTATCAGCAATGCCAGATCTATTCATCAGCCTCAGACAGAGGTGCGCAAAAATCCTCACAGGTCTACGCCCCATTAATTTTGACAAATATTATATTTTGTACACTAGGACAAGTTTGTTTGGGTGTGGCGACACCACCTGCCTTACTGAAACTCCTCTCTAAGATGACACTGGATGCTGGACAAGACAGTATGGCAAGAGCAAACTGGGCCAGTTCCAGCCACTGTTCCAGTCTGCCTCCCCAGAAGTCCATGAAATCAGGAAACGGGTCATGTGTTGGGGAAAGACCTTCTCCTCTGATATAATCTCCTCTTTAGCAGCCCAATACAGCTCCTAGGTCCTGTCCAACACACAATCATCATCATCACTTTTATCAGACTGTGATATGTCATCCTGGGCTCCTTGGCCCCCTCATGAATCCCTCCTCTGTAATTGCCCCAAGTGCCACTGCTCATTATCTTTTTGACAATGTGTTTGCAGCAGTATGTATGCTATTGATGCTGGGGGTGGTGGTGTTGGCAATAAGCCTATAAAACACTTATGAATTGTGGAAGCAAGTTTTGTTTTTTACAAAAAAAAGGATGACTGGCTGTTCATTTACAGAAACCAATAAGGTTGCAGTGGGATTTTGATTGTAGAATTTGCAGTGCAACATGAACTTCTCAATTTCCAGCAGTTAACTCCTTGAAAAACAAGGAAGTCAGTCGCAGTGATTGGTTGAAAAGTCTTCTCCTGCCATTTCCTGTGTGTCAAGCCTGGATGAGGAAGTGAAGACCTGATACGTGTCAGAGTGGCTACACCAGGAGATTGGTGAGCGTGAGTATCAACTTTTTTATTTTTTTAACAGGAATGTATTCTTACTACTACCAATTTATGCCATTACTAAAATCTCTGCATTCTTCTATTCCTCTTGCAATTTCATGACACGGCTTTCGTAATAACCCCGTCCTCACTTGTGTGTACAGAGTGTAATTTAGTATAGTGTCTAACTGAAATATGGTTATGAATAATGTTGAGAAATATTGTGAAGAATATGTTGTGGATCCTTCTGCAAACATACAGCACCTATTTCTACAAACACATAACTGAAAAAAACAGCTGAAAAGATAGGTTAACCCCAATGTCAGAAAGAAAACAGCTTTTAGCTGCACCTTGGCTTTTATCCTATAATTACATCTGATCTGCCCTTTCGATCCCAAATGGCACCACTTTTTAAGTAATATATCATCAGTCCACAGCACAGTGATAATCTATTTCACTCATATATCAAGAGAGAAACAGCTGCATTAGTGTAATACATCATCAAAACAAAGCACTCTCATCATGATGTATTTCTCCGAGATGGCAGCACCAGAGAAAGATAGAGGTCGGAGAGCAAATTTAACTCCAAGCAGTAGGCCCTCATCAAAACTCAACTAGGAGCGTAAACAGAACAGCTAGCAATAAATGTGTAGGTTGGAAATCATAGGGGCATTTATATTCATCTATGATAACAGCTTACTTCCTAGTCCTTTTAGGCCGGTGCCATAAATTTCATCAAAACATAGAAAGTACAGAGGACTACGTCAGTCTCTGTACCTTATATTATCCCTTATCCTATGCTCGGTGTAGACAATAAAACCCTGATGATAAACCAGGCAGTCACTAGACGCTACCCAGGAAACTGTATACTGGTTCACAAGCTGAATCCATGGACATTGTTGATGAAGCTGAAAACATATGTTAAGAAAAAGGGTTGTTGTAGAATCTGCTGAGTTGGGGGGTACCAGTTAATAGTAAATGAACAAAAATAGCTACTGAATCTTGAAAAGGGGATTTATTAACGACACAGAGAAATAGAAATGAAAGGGTAAATATCTAATTAAAGAATAGGAACAAAGGGAATATACAGGTAATGGGTAATGAAGGAAGTGCCTAACTAGCTATGTACAATTATATTTGAATCACACCCACATACATCCACAACTCCGTCAGCTACTCAGATATATTCTGGCCTTCTTGCCGACTTCTCTCCAATCAGTTTCCAGCAACACAGTAAGAGTGTCCTCGTTGTAATGATCCTATCTTCCTGTGGATAGCATTCTTGCACTTAAAATAAGTCCTTTAAGTTGTCTCCACTACCCCAGGGCCATTGTACACCATTCCAGAAATATTTGCTGATACCACAGGGGCAATTTCTAAGACCCTTCAAAACAATTGCTATTCATTCTACACACAGCTGTGCTCCCCATTGGTATCAGCTTGTTGACACCACAAAGACAGTTTCTATGGCTTTCACGGGGTGGACATCAAAGGCAAGCAAAACCAACTTGTTGATAACCAAGTGACCCTTAGAAAAGGCTGCTGTTCATAGTCCGGAAACTGAGTTGTAACTGTATTTATTACATTTCTAATATTATCATGAATGTCATCCATGTCGGCTTCCAACTGTTGTGAACTATGATTGTAATATGTATAAATAATTGCATCAGATCCATAAAAAAAAAAGATTAAAGAGTTTACCCTGGAAAAGATAATGATGACCTATCCTCAGGATCAGTCATCATTATCACATTGATGGGGGGTCCGAGTCCCAGCAACCCCGCTGATCAGCTGTTTCAGTAAGCCATGGCGCTTACTGGAGCTCCGGTGAGCACTGTGGCCTCCCAACAACTTTCCGAAGACAGCGCCGTACATTGCATAGCGGATGTGCTTGGTATTACAGCTCAGCCCCATTGACTTGAATGGGGGTGAGCTGCAACTAGGTCACGTAACTGTTGTACAGTGATGTAACTGGCCTAGGTGATGTCACTGGCCCAACCTCTTCTCACAGTTAATTGGCCGGGGTCCCAGGTGTCGGACCCCACCCAATCTGATATTGATGACTTGATATCCTGAGGATAGGTCTTCAATATATTTTTCCAGATAACCACTTTAAGATATATACACACATTGTAGAGATGTCTGCAATTTCCTATTCATATGAATGGGGTTTGTAGAAAATTGTGCACCTGGTGCAGAAACAACCCCATGTAGGTGTGCAGTATGTTAAAAAGTTCAATTGCAGGGATTTCTGCAAAAATCTGCTACGTGTGAACATACTCTAAGAGGACTGGTCACATGTTCTGAGTCATTACTGACTAAGGCCCCATTCACACAACCGTATTTTTGGGCTGCATCCGATCCGCATTTTTTGCAGATTGGATGTAGACTCATTAATTTCAGTGAGGGGGGGGGGATGCAGACAGCACACAGTGTGGTGTCCGCATCCATATGTCCATTCCACAGTCCTGCAAAAAAGATAGAACATGTCTTATTTTTGTCTGTTTTGTGGACAAGAATAGGTATTGTTACAATGGGTCCGCAAAAACACTGATGCAACACTAATGGGGTCATTTATCAAACTGGTGTAAAGTGGAACTGGTTTAGTTGCCCATAGCAACCACTCAGATTTCACCTTCCATTTTTGACAGCTCCTCTAGAAAATGAAAGCTGGAATCTGATTGGTTGCTATGGGCAACTAAGCCAGTTCTACTTTACACCAGTTTGATAAATGACCTCATATATTTCTATTTTTGCAGACAACACCAAGCTATGTAGTACTGTGCAGTCTATGGAAGATGTTCTTAATCTACAAGCTGATTTGGACACTCTGAGTGATTGGGCATCAACTTGGCAAATGAGGTTCAATGTGGATAAATGCAAAGTTATGCATCTCAATCTCCATCTATCATATGTTCTAGGGGATGTAACACTGGGAGAGTCAGTAGTACAGAAGGATTTGGGTGTCCTTATAGATGGTAGATTAAATAGCATCATACAATGTCAATCAGCTGCTTCTAAGGCCAACAGGATATTGTCATGTATTAAGTGAGGCATGGCCTCGGCAGGGATGTAATATTTACAAAGCCTTAGTGCAGCCTCATCTGGAATATGCAGTTCAGTTCTGGGCACCAGTCCATAGAAAGGATGCTTTGGACTGTAGAAAGTACAAAAGAGAGCGACTAAACTGATAAGGGGCATGGAGGGTCTTAGTTATGAGGAAAGATTAAAAGAATTACATTTATTTAGTCTTCAGAAGAGACGTCTAAGGGGGGACATGATTAACCTATACAAATATATAAATGAATCCAAAATTAAATATTTATCTCATAAGACAAGCAAAATTGTAATTACTGCATGCTAACAGGAGTCTGTCGTCAGTTTACAAATGTCTGGCATCTCAATGTCAAATGGAGTTCAGTGTTAGAAAGGAATTGCTTGCATCCTACTGAAAAACAAACACTGCCTGTAAACACAATGGTTCACAGTTAGAGATGAGCGAGCTCGGGTCCCGTCTGCAATGCCCGCAGGCATTGCGGATCCGTCCTCATCTGCATGTAAGTCAATGAGGACGGATCGTTTGGTATGACACTCAAACCAAACGGTTCCGTCCCCACTGACTTTAAGACGGGTGAGGACGGAAAGGTTTGGTATGTGCAGTCTGTTACCATTTGTCTTAGTAAATAGCTAAAGGTGTTTCTAATCTGACAGGTATAAATAACCATTGGTATATATATATGTAGGAATCTATAGAATTCCAGTAATTCCACCATCAGGGTAAGGCAGTGAGAGTATAATGTTAAGGCTGAGCACATTTCAATAACGACAGAATGTGAGAGGATGTGAACACATCATTTGTCAGGTCTTCCAATCCACAAAGTATATTCAGTTTATAGTTTCATCTATCCTTGCCTAGTGTGGTAATAGGCTTTTCTGTATAATTAATCTAAATTGGCATATCATTGACCATAACATTGTATCAGGGTGCAGATATTGGAAATTATTTTCCTCCTGCTGATGATTGTTTTCACCATTTCCAAGTATACCTCTTTAGACTAGAGACTAGATGACGATATTTCCTTGTGGAGACCACTTAATTATGTGTATAATATGTGGCATTACTGTTGCTAGGTGATCTGCTAGGATGTTAGATAGCTGCTTTATTTATTGATTTATGAAATAAATTGACTGACATGAGCCAGGGTATAGTGGATTTAGTGCTTTTTGTTATAAAATTCTTCCTTTGAGAAGTCATACTCAGTCTTTGTATTGCAGGTTTGTAATTTTTTAACTGGCCTCCGTAAGTGGAAAAGTCAAAACATGAGTCTTTTAGGCCAAGTTTACACAGGGCAGTTCAGTGCCATTTTAAGTTAGCTTACCTTCAAAAAAGAAAGAAAAGACTGGATAAGACTCCTCTCTTTTGTATGCAGTTTGGGCTGAAAACTGTGAGGAAATGATATGGCTAGGAATGCAAAAGGTAGTAGACAAGCAGGGTCAAAACCAGGAGAGGCAGACAGAGCTAAAACAGCAGACAAGGGGTAAATCCAGAAACAAGCTATTGTCAAAATGCCAGCAGATTCCATAGAAGTGAAATCCGCAGACGAAGGGTTAATACAGAAAACTAGCTACAGTCAGATTGCCAGTAGAATCAGTAGAAGCGAAATCAGCAGATGAGGGGTTAATCCAGAAAACAAGATATGGTTAGATAGGCTGGATACAAAACTATAGGCAATGGCAATCACTGAAATGCAGTCTTAAAAGGGTTGTTCCAGGGGCGTGCATAGAAATCATTGGGCCCCATAGCAAGAATCTGAATGGGGCCCCTAACCCCGCCCACTAACCCGGTCCATCCCACATGCTGCACTGGCTCCTCCCCTGCCACACCCCCATTTGCCAATAAAGAAATGTATACATGAGCTACTGATTTATTTATTTTTTAAATTAAGGAGACATTATACTGTATGGGGGCAGCCACAAGGAGACGTTATACTGTATGGGGGTAGCCACAAGGAGACGTTATACTGTATGGGGGCAGCCACAAGGAGACGTTATACTGTATGGGGGCCACAAGGAGACATTATACTGTATGGGGGCCACAAGGAGACGGTATACTGTATGGGTGCAGCCACAAGGAGACATTATACTGTATGGGGGCCACAAGGAGATGTTATATACTGTATGGGGGCAGCCACAAGGAGACGTTATACTGTATGGGGGCAGCCACAAGGAGACATTATACCGTATGAGGGCCACAAGGAGGTGTTATACTGTATGGGGGCCACAAGGAGACATTATACAGTATGGGGGCAGCCACAAGGAGACATTATACTGTATGGGGGCCACAAGGAGACATTATACTGTATGGGGCCCACAAGGAGATGTTATACTGTATGGGGGCAGCCACAATGAGACGTTATACTGTATTGGGGCAGCCACAAGGATGGATTATACTGTATATTATACAGCATGGTGTATGGATTATACTGTATACTATACAGCACAGTGTACGGATTACACTGTATATTATACAGCATGGTGTATGGATTATACTGTATACTATACAGCATAGTGTACGGATTACACTGTATATTATACAGCATGGTGTACGGATTATACTGTATACTATACAGCATGGTGTACGGATTATACTGTGTATTATACAGCATGGTGTATGGATTATACTGTATATTATACAGCATGGTGTACGGATTATACTGTATATTATACAGCATGGTGTACGGATTATACTGTATATTATACAGCATGGTGTACGGATTATACTGTATATTATACAGCATGGTGTACAGATTATACTGTGTATTATACAGCATAGTGTATGGATTATACTGTATATTATACAGCATGGTGTACGGATTATACTGTATATTATACAGCATGGTGTACGGATTATTATACAGCATGGTGCAGGGATTAGACTGTATATTATACAGCATGGTGTGCGGATTGTACTGTATACTATACAGCATGGTGTACGTATTATACTGTATACTATACAGCATGGTGTACGGATTATACTGTACATTGAATAGCATGGTACAGGGATTATAATGTACATTGTACAGCAAATGCATGGTGGTTACACCATGCCGGACAATATAACCCCTGTGATATGCTGTACAATATACAGTATATACACAGGGTATACATATACACACACACACACAAAACACATAAAAACTTACAGTTACTTGTCTTGGCCCTTGTCTCCGACGCCACTTCAATGCTCTGGAGGGGGCTGGCCGGCCTTGGTCTTCTTCTTTCCCCTCTTTTGCCGTGCTGCACAGGTCCTCCACATCCAGTAGCAGCAGCGCGGCATGAGGGAGGAGGTGGGCCAGCTGGGAGCGGCCCGCACAGGAACGTCCTGAGCATCAACTCAGGACGTTAGGGGAAGCATAGTGTATGCCTGTTCCGAGCCCACCGCCAACAGGGCTTTCCCATCGGAACAGGCATACACAGTAAAGTCCGGGTTGCGGCGGTGAGCGGGCCAGGACAGGCCCTGAGCGAAGGGAACACTGTGGGACGCAATTATGTAATGATGCAAAGTAGGGGGCGGGTACTTCCGTGCGCTACGGGCCCCCCTGTGCCGCGGGTCCCATAGCAGTGGCGTGGTCTGCCTATATTGGCGGTACGCCACTGGGTTGTTCACTTGAATGGGATGAGCAGTTGGTAATTACACTGCACTGCTGCTCTAAGGGAGACTGCATTCAGTTAAACTCTGAAGAGGACGCAACACTTGCATGGGCCCGGTGATCTCTTGAACAACTGAATGGCAGGAGTGCTGGGAGTCAGACCACCGCTAATCTGATACTGATGACCTATCTCGAGAATACGTCATCAATATTATACCACTACCCAACCCCTTTAAATCCCCTGCCTAGCTCTGAGATTGGATGCTGAGCCAGAATCCCGATGGGCGTGGCTTCAAGTCTCACTGATAAGCCCACCAGCCAGAGTTTGACTGGTCAGCGTAGCAGCCCTCCCAAAAATAGCCATGTACACTATCTTCGCTGGGTAAACTCCTGACAAAACATTACATCAAAACTGCAGTTGTGAACAATGAGTAAGGGTATGGACAGACATTATGGAAAAGTCATCTGTGAGAACTGCGGGAATCTATGCCAGAAAACTGGTGTAAAGAATTCAGAAAGTTTGGCAAATGCCATGGTTTTGCAAAATGTTGTGACCTTTTGGAGGTTTAGAGCCCTGCTCACCACTTTTGTGGACAGTGCAGGGGCAGCTATAGCCTGCCTGTCACATTTATTCTAATCTACCCCAGAACTCATGCAGATGTTGTTATGTAAAAGTACTTTGTCATTTCTTTTCACTCTAAAATGAAACTCCTTAAAACATTCAACTGCATCTGTTAGGCTTCATTCCTACGACCGTATTTTGTTTCCGTGTCCATTCCGTTTTTTTTTGCGGACCATATGCGGAACCATTCATTTCAATGGGTCCGCTATAAAAACGGAAGGTACTCCTTATGCATTCCGTTTCTGTATGTCTATATTTCCGTTCCGCAAAAAAGATAGAACATGTCCTATTCTTGTCCATTTTGCTGACATTGTTACAATAAGACATATTTACAGTTGTTTCACACTTTTTTGTTAAGTATATAATTCCACATGTGTTAATTCATAGTTTTGATGCCTTCAGTGTGAATCAACAATTTTCATAGTCATGAAAATACAGAAAACTCTTTGAATGAGAAGATGTGTCCAAACTTTTGGTCTGTACTGTATACCAGTACAAAAATACTGTTATAATGTGTGCTATAATGTGCTATAATGTGTGCGTGTCTGTCACGAGTGGGCTTGCGTCTGGTATCAGACGTTCTGCGCGGCTTTCAAAAGTGACATAATTTGACATGTTTTCCCCTTGGTTTGGTTTCTGGTTACCACACCCCTTCCCCTCAGCTGTTGTAGGTGTGGTAATTTTCTCTCCTATATTTATTCCTTCATTTCCCAGTATTCTCTGCGGTTTATACTTTCTGCCTACTTTGTAGTGTGTGGTGTGGATCTCGGCTGAGATCCGGTTGCTGCGATATCTGCTTTAAGATAAGTGACATTTTCCCTTTTGTGGTTTTCCTTCTGGAGTCTCCTGTTCGTCCTTACTCTTGGAGGAACGGGTTGACTCTTTCCTGTGTCACTAGCTGCAGGGTTCTTTAGGGTGAATTGATTATTAGGTTCCTGTGTATGAACTCTCCTACCACTAAGGCTTGTTCATACTGGTAGTCAGTCACAGCCTAGTTTCAGGGTTCCCTGCAGGAGGTGACCGTTTCCCTGGTTTTGGTCTTTTCCCTTCCCTCGTACGCTCGGTGTGGATATTCCCTCCACACCAGAGCGTGACACTCTCTTTGTCCTCTGCAATTCCCATATTCTTTATTCCCATGGTTATCATTTAGAGGGCCAGTATTATTATTATTTTTTTCTTTTTGGTATTTATCTGCAATTTGTATTTCTGTAACTTTTTGCCAATTTTGTTTCCTTTTTATATTTCCTGTTGAGCTCTTTGTATGCCTGAAATGCTTTTTTTCTGAACCATCAGCCTTCAGTGTTTTAAATGTTCTTTGTTTTTGTGTTATTATGTCCAATACATCCCTTTTTAGCCACATCAGTTTCCTTTTATTCCTGGACATTTTGGGTATATAAACTTACAACGGGAGTCCTGCAAAATCTCTTTAAAACTCCCTATTTAACTTCAGTATCCCTGTTTAACAGAAACTGATCCTATAAGACTGAACTCTTTCCTTAATCGACTGAATTTATCTTTTCTAAAGTTTCAGGTTTTCATAGCTTCTTTTTGTAAGACGTTATTGAATATTATATTGAAACTCACCATATTATGGTTACTGTTACCCAAGTGCTCCTGGACCTGCACATGCAATATTATGCCTGGTCTGTTTTACAAGACCAGATCCAGCAATGTATCTCCTCTGGTTGGTTCCTTGATAAATATCTTGAATTGTAGGTAAAAACTTACGGCTTCTAGCACAACCTGTAGTGGGTTGTCCTCTTTTTTTTACATTGATAACCTACGTCCGCGGCTTTCTCTTTAAACAGCTGATGGGCGGTGTTGCTGCCTTTCCTAAGATGATATGGTTCCAGTCAATAATAATAATCTTTATTTATATAGTGCCACCATATTCTGCAGGGATTTACAAATCAGGGGGTTATGTACAAACGGTGTCATAAATAGTGACAAACAAATCAACAGTTAACCCCTTCAGGACCAAGCCATTTTTCACCCAAAGGACCAGGTAATTCTTTGCAAGTCTGACGTGTCACTTTATATGGTAATAACTTAGGAACGCTATTATTTATCCAAGCTAGAGATTGTTTTCTTGTTACATATCATACTTCATGTAAGTGGTAAATTTGAGTTGATATGTTTCACATTTATTTACAAAAAAAATCCAAAATTTACAGAAAATTTGGAAAATTTAATTTCTGTGCTTTTAAGATGGATAGTGATATCTCATAACATAGTTATTACTTAACACTCACCATATGTATACTTTATGTTGACATCATTTTGTAAATGTTATGTTATTTTTTTAGGACATTAGACAGCTTAGAATTTTAGAAGCAATTTCTTAAATTTTCAATAAAATGTCCAAAACCCACTTTTAAAAGAGCCAATTCAGTTATGAAGTCACTTTGAGGGGCTTACATAATAGAAACCACCCATAAATAATTCCCATTTTGGAAATTACACCCCTGGTTTTTGAGTGCCATGTCATGTTTGAGACAAGGCAGTGCCCCTATAGTGGAAAACCCCAAAACGACACCACCCATGTGATTTTTGAAAAAGGTTTCACAAGGTATAATAGGAACAAAGCACCTCACAATTTGTTAACCATATAGCCAACAACCCATATGCGGTCATAAACTGTGGTCATAATCTCCACAATTTGCTACACATTTTCTCATGAATACAACAATACCCTCTTATTATTATGCTGTGCTTCCTGGTTTTATAAACGCCCTACTTGTAGCCCTAATGTTTTGCATGGACATACAACTGAGCTCAGCAGTAAAGAATACCAGGCACGTTGCTGTTGCTGACAACTGTAGAGATTCTGGGGTGAAATAATAAATGGAACCCATCAGAAGTGACCCTATATTGGAAACTACACCCTTCACGGTATTTATTAAGGGATGGAGTGAGCATTTTGCAGGCGTTTTGCAAAAATTAACTAGCATGGGACTGTGCAAATTAAAATTGCAAGTTTTCCACAGATATGGCATTTCAGTGCCCTGTATATTGTGCCCAGGTCATGCCATCTGAGACATACAACACCTTTTAAATTATTGGTTGGATTCTATTGGGTACTGAATTGCCATAAATGTGAACGTAAACTGCTGTTTGGGTATGCTGCAAAGTTCAAAAGGGAAAGATCACCTTTGGCTTTTGGTGGATTGATTAATGGGCACGTGTGTTTTTTTTATACAGTCTCTGGGGTACCAGTACATCCATTTTCTGACAACCATACATTTTTTATTTTTCTCTTGACAGAGCTGTGTGAGACCTTATTTTTGTGGATGAGTTGCTATTATCTTTGTTTCAATTCTGGCCTATATATGATTTTTTGATCATTTTTATTTTGTGTTTTGGGAAGCAGGATAAAGAAAAGGCAGCAATTCTGTCACTGCTTTTTGAGTTTATTATTGCAGTGTGCACCCAGATGGAAAAATAACGTTATCTTTATTTTGCTGGTCAGTCAGAGGTACCAATGTTATATAGTTTTTTTTTTTTACTTTTTGCCACTTATACACAAAAGCACTTTTTTAAAATCTTGTTATTGCATCGCAATTTTCGTAAGGCCATATATTTGTTATATATGGTCTTGTGTGTGTGAGGGCTTGTTGTTTTGCGGAATTAGGTGACATTTTCATTGGTACCATGTTGAGGTATATGCGACTTTTTGATCGCTCAATATTACACTTTTTGTGAGACAAGGTGACCAAAAATTGTCTGTTTTGGCATAGTTTTTATTTTTTTGCATCATTCACCTAACGGGATAAATGATGTGATTTTATGCAGCCAGTTTTTATGAATGCGGCGATTGTGAATATGTATATAGTTCGCCATTTTCTGAGAGCCATATTTTTTTTTAATTTTTCTGGCTATAGTCTTATTTGGGGCTCACATTTTGGGATACATACAACTTTTAGATAGCTCAATATCCTGCTGTTTTGGCAGTTTTTATTTATATCTTTTATGTTGTTCACCTGAAGGGGTAGATCATACGATATTTTCCTAGAGCCGGTTATTATGTATTGTAATACACTGATAGTGTGCCTATGAGACCCAGCCTGGGGGCTGGGCCTCATAGACCTCTGTGGCTGACAGCCCTGGATGCCTTTGTAAGGTTCTAGCTGCCATGGCAACCATTAAGACAGGGAGCATCTAAAGGGTTAATCGGCTGGCATATGAGTTTTCACCAATGCCTTCGAGTACAGCAGGTGCCCGGTTGTCAGTAACAGCCAGGCCCCAGCCACTGATTCTGCGAGCCAACTCCTGCACCTGCCTGATCAGCGTGATGTACGTATATAGCGTTGGGCATTAAGACACTTACCGTATCGCCGTACATGTACAGCACAGATCGTCTATGGGTTAAAGTGCAATAAATTGAAGAAATTGAAGATTGGCGTGTCGGAGTGATGTCCGCTGGATCCGGAACAAAGTCCCTGTGGTGTGGTGAGAAAAAAGAGAAGGTGACTGCACCTGTGAAATCCCCTTTGTGCTGGCCTGTAAGACCAAGCCATCAAAATGTATAACAGGGTAATCTAGGACATTTCCCCTTAGAGCTACCACACAGTATTAATACCCACATTGTGCCCCCTCACAGTACTAATGCCTACAATGTGCCTCCTTCACAGTAATTATGGCCACCTTGTAGCCCCTTCACTGTAGTTATGTCTACCTTTGTGTCCGTTCACATTAGGCCCACCTTGTGGCCCCTTCACAGTAGTTATGCCCACCCTTGTGCCCCTTCACCGTCTTTATGCCCACCGTTGTGCCCCCTCATAGTAGTTATGCCCACCTTGTACCCCTTCACAGTAGTTATACTCACCTTTATGCTCCCTCACAGTAGCTATGCCTACCTTGTGGCCCCTTTCACAGTACTTATGCCCACCTTTGTGCCCTTTACAGTAGTTATTCACAGTTGTGCCACCTCACAGGTAGTTATGTGGGGCCTCCTTTGGCCCCTTGTAGTTCCCTCTCCAGCTCCAGCAGGAGGCACATTCCCAGGCTTTCAGCGCTTCTCCCACAGAGCCAGCAACACGATGTGGAGGTCAGTTGAACCATGAAGCAGGGACAGCTTCACCATGTAAAGGAACTGCTGGTGGGTGCGTGCCCCCCCTTGCTACACACCTGCTAACAAACTTTGTGGCCTCTGGTGGGATTGGAACCCCAGACCTTCTGTGTGGCAGGCAGAAGATTTACCATTACACTATGGACTTGCCATATTGGCTAGTGCGTGCTCAGACAGCTCACACCTGGGACACATGCACATTTGGGCAGCTCACACCCAGGACACATGCACACTGGGACAGCTCACAGCCAGGACACATGTACACTGGGACAGCTCATAGCCAGGATGCATGCACACTGGGATCATCTCATACCTGGGACATATGCTCACTTGGACAGCTGACACCTAAGACACATGCACACTCGGAAAGTTGACACCCAGGGTACATGCACGGTTTACAACCAACAACCGGAACAGATGCATGCTTGGACAGCCCACACCTGGGAGACATGCATGCTCGGACAGCTCACACTCGGGAGACATGCAGGCTCAGACAGTTCACACCTGGGACAAATACAAGCTTGAACAACTCCCACCCAGGACACAGGCACACTTGGACCGCTCACACTCAGGACACATGCACTCTCAGACAGTCCACACCCAGAACACATTCACGCACCATGTGCTTTTTTGGGAGAACATGAACAGCACATGTCTGTGATAAACTAAGGTATGAATAAGACTTACTGTAAGTGTTTTACCTCTTTTACAAGCATTTTGTTCAAAGGCATTGCGTGCTCTGTAGTTTAGCATATTTACTCTGGAAATGTTGCTCAACATTGTTATATTTTTTGTGCATTGTCATCACGGTGCTACGTGTGATTGTCCTTCACAGTGCACAGTTATGCTCCTTGTCTATTTTCCCCTTGTTTTTCTTATAAAGTCTTTAAAAAAAGAATATAAAGAAAGCAAAAAGAACCCTCAGAACCCCTGAACGCACACAGAAGGATAGGTCATCAATATCAGATCGGCGGGGGTCTGACACCTGGCACCCCCGCCGACCAGCTGTTTGAAGAGGAAGTGCGCGCCGTACCAGCGCTGCCTCCTCTTCACTATTTACATGCTGGCCATAACGGGGGTAGTGGTGAGTAGGTGTAATTACACCTCACCACCCCATTCATTTCTATGGGAAGAATCGCTTCCATACTAACTTTCAGGCCTTCACAGAACAGCTGTAGTTATACTAATTATGTGACCTCTGAAGGCAGTTGGTCACCCTGGATTTTGTTTCAGGGTATCAGAGTACAGGGGGCTGAATTTTCCATACATATTTGCTACTTTGTGTTGGTTTATGAAATAAAATTCCAATAAAATACATTTAAGTTTATGGGTGTAACGTGAAAAAATGTGGAAAAGTTCATGCAGTATCATTACTTTTTCAAGGCACTGTAGCCAGTTCACACAAAGAGTAAATAGTGCATAAGGCTGTCTACCAAAATACTGTACGTATAAAGTATATACGGTAAAGTCCTGTATCCAATATTTTTATATTGATGGCCTATCTTTTGAATAGGTCATCAATATCAGATTGGCAGGAGTCCAACTCCCAGAACCCCTGTTAATCAGCTGTTAGAAGACATCTCTATACTCTTTCTCTTCCTAGGCCAATGACATTACTGTACATTGGTCATGTGGCCTAGGTGCAGCTTAGTCCCATTCAAGTGAATGGGGCTGAGTTGCAATACCAAGAAATGCCACTATACAATATATGGCGCTGTGTTTGGTAAACTGTTAGGAGTCTGCAGCACTCACGCATGCTCCAGCTGATTGGTGGAGGTGCCGGAAGTCAGACCCCCACCTATCTGATATTGATGACCTATCCTGAGTCTAGGCCATCAATATCAAATTCATGGAGAAGCCCATTAATTATTTATGTTATTTTTGTTGATTGGTGGTGGTCTTGAGGATAAACCATCAATGTAAATTCCTGGAAAACCCATTTAATTAAAAACAAAATTTGTCAGCGTTGGTGCTCTTCTACTAATACAGTTATTTTCTGCAGACAAAATAGCATGCAAGTTTAAATCTGAATGTAAAACTGGAAGACATTCTTTTGTAATAGATTTGACCTGTAGAAATTGTACAATGAACTTTGTAGAAAATGTTACCAAGGGATGTAATGAATCTTTTTGTCGTCTGGTAGTGAAACAAATTAGTTCCTGTCTATTGGGATTATGTGCAATTCCAGAGGCTTTATTAATGCATAACGCTGGATATGTTCTTGTTCCCATATGTTGAAATAAAATTGAGCTTACAAATTCAAAAAGTTTTTCTGTGCAACATTTTTGGCCTGGATGATCTCTCCAGTTAATCATCTGGGAGATGGCAGATTTTCACTCTTGATGTGTTGGCTACAGAACATTTACTCTAAATCATGACAAAGATACTTTGCAAGGAAATTTTGCTATGTAGAGTGAAAAAAAAGATAACACAGAAATACACTTACCATTCACAAAAAAGTAGGCCATACACATTAGACAAAAGTTTTCATAATAATGTATATGGGGGCTTTCCAATTCTATGGCAGATATCAGTGGAAAGAAGGATTGAGTATGTTGGATTTCATCATGCCCCATCCTTTGTTCCTTCAGGAGCTACCTTAAACCCTTTACTGGTGAGATCATTACCACTGATTCCAGAATGCTTCGACAGGTTTCATGGTGCCAGGATCTTCTACAAACTAGATCCTAAAAGTGACTTGATACAGATCCAAGAGGGGGATGAGTGGAAGACAGCTTTTAACATCCACAACGGCCATTATGAATACTTGGTCATGTCCGTCAATCCCAGCAATGCTCAAGCGGATTTCCAGGACTTCGTAAATTACATCTTCTAGGATTTCCTCTACACCTGTGTTGTTATACACCTGGATGACATCTTGATGTTCTTGCCAGACGATCTCCCATTGTAAACATGTCAGTACTATAATCCAGCATTTGAGAGAGAATAGTGAGAAATATGTCTTCCTTTCATGGGCTATATAATATCTGATCATGGCACCCAATCATTGATCCTGAGACGTTTTCTGCCGTGTTAAACTGGCCATGTCCCACTGATGTACATGCCAATTTAGGTTTTCTGGGCTTTTCATTCCTCATTTTTCTACCTTGACTGCACCTATTTCTGGCCTTATCCACAAATGAGTAAATGCCAAGGAATGGACTCTTCAAACAAATATAGCTTGAAACCGAACTCTGCTTCGGTTCCGAGGTACTAGTTGGAACCGAAGCCGAGTTCGGTTTCAAGTATTAAAGTGGTTTTCCACTTTAAAAATCAACTACCGAAGTTATTCAATGAAGTCATGCGCGGCTTTGTGAATAACTTACTATGGCTCATCGGGCCCATACATTCTAATATTGTAATACTGGGATGAAATAAATGTAACCCCATATAAGTGACCTCATTTTGGAAACTACACTCCTCAAAGTATTTATTAGGGAGTGTAGTGAGCATTTTGGCCCCACTTTGTATAGTCCCTTGTAATAACTGTGTTAGATTTCTAATTTCTCAGTGCATAGATAGAAAGTTTCAAAGTCTCCCAGCATTGGATGGCAGTGCATTAAAGGGATTTTCCAAGATTTTTACTACTGATGACCTATCCTCTACCCGAGACCCCCACCAATCAGCTGTTTTGATAAGCTTACCATGCACAGTGCTGTACATTGTTATAGTGGCTGTGCTTGGTATTGCAGCTCTGCCCCAAGCTACGTGATCGATGAACGTGCTGTAATTGGCCTAAGAAAAGCAGAGAGAAGGCTGCAGCGTTCACAGGTGCCTTCTCAAACAGCTGGTCCCGGGTATTGGACTCCCACCGATCAGATGATAGCTCATCAGTAAGAAAATCTCGGAAAGCTCCTTTAACCCTTTCCACAGTGCAGTGCAGATATAGTGCAATAACAGTGCAAATGAACAGGATATATTACTAGTGTTGAGCGAGCACCTCTGTGCTCGTATGCTCGGGTGCTCTGGCCAAGCACTAGGGGGTGCTCGAGCGCTCGGCCGAGTACCCGAGCATAATGTTAGTCAATGGGACTAAACCAGGCACCCCCCACTTGGAAGAGGGGAGGGTGTCTGGTTAATAGAAAAAGGTCAGAATCGCGACTTCTCCTCTTTCACTCCTTTCACTCTTAAAAGTATGCTAATTAACTGAATTTGTACGCATTAGCGCACAATGCGTACGCATTAGCATACAAATGGGTACGCATCAGCATTAGCTTACAAATCAATATTACAGTGCGGGGAAGAGACTCAAGCATTGAGCGAGTTCGCTCAACACTATATATTACCATAAACATATAAAATGCAGTTCAACAATATAAAACAATATAAGTGTAAACAATGGCATAACTATAGTGCAAGTTAACCGTTCAAAGTGCACTAAAGTAGTGAGTTGGTGGAGGCTCTGGGTGAAATAATAAATAGAACCCTGGAAAAGTTACCCCATTGTGGAAACTCTGCCCCTCAAGGTATTATGGGATGGAGTGTGTATTTTGATGCCACAGCTATTCTGCAGAAATGAATGTGTACCTTGCAAAGTGAAAATTGAAAGTTTTCCACAGATATGGCATTTTAGTTGTCAATATGCTTTGCCCAGCCGATGCCATCTGAGACTTACACCATGACCTTTAACTTGTTAGGTGGGTTCTATTAGGTACAGAACTGCCATAAATGTGGACATAAACTGCTGTATCAATACACTGCAGCGTTTAGAAAAAAAAACTACCTTTTGGTTTTTGTAGCACATATTTTAATAGATTGGTTTACGAGCAGTATGTTGCTTTTGAACAGCCTCTGGGGTACCAGTACTGCCATTTTCTGAGAACCATATACTTTTTTTTATCAACAGAGCTGTGTAAGGGCTTATTTTTGGGGGATGAGTTGCCATTATCATTGGTGATGGTTTGTGGTACATACAATATTTTGATCACTTTTTATATCACTTTTTGGGAAGCAATTCTGCCATTGAAGTACATGTTAACTTTGTTCTGCTCGTCAGTATGATTACCAATTTTTTTAAAAAAGTATTGGTACTTTTATACAAAGCATCTTTTAAAATCATGTTTTCAGCATCTGAGTTTTCAGCGATGCAGGCAGATATAGCATCAGATACAGCCACTGCCACAGATCAAGCAAGTGCAGCTTCCGTGCCTGCTCGTTCAGCCACAATATATGTGTGGCACATGTCTGGGACTCCCTGCCCGCTGCGCTGTATATGTATGCCGAAGGTCCAAAATGCATAGAAATAAGAAAAAGGGTATGGTTCAGATTTTTATATATTTTAATTTTTTTCATATTTTTAAAAACTCTTTTCACTTTTTTTTATTTTTAGTCCCCCAGGGGAATTTTACATGCCGTCATCCGATTGCTTCTTCCATAGACTGCAATGATTTAACAGAAGGTCCAAGGCTGCTGTAGCAACTGAACTTCTCCCATGATCTCACCATGGGGGAGCTGTTTGGGCATCGGGAATGCAGCACTTCCACTAATTGACTGCTCAGATGCAGTGATCACAATCTATCACGGCATCTGAGGCAATCGCCAATCACAGACTCTGCCACAGGGTGTCTGCTGTGAAAAACAGCAGGCATCTGACGGCTATGGTGCCCACTTAGCTACTGAGTGGGCGCCAGCTTTAAAGACTCGACATCTGCTGTACATATAGAGGTTAAGGAGAAACAAAGAATGTGATTGAAAGAGAAATTGATGAAAATAAGAATTTGGGTAAGACCATGGTTGCACATCATTTTTATTATATGAAACATAATGTTAGTGAACTGTGGTGACAGATCTTTGAGTACGTTAATTCAATTATAAGTGATGAGGAGGCAGGCAAATAGTTTCCCCTAAAGCAAGAAGTCTATTGAATACAGTGATGGGAGATGCTATGTCCAAAAGGCTTAAATGACGTGTAATTATAACTTTTTCCCCTAGGGTTTTGTTTGGGTCTGTGTATGGTGATAATTATGTATTGTCATTATATTTTGTAACATTGTATTGTGTTTAATAAAGGAGGAATGGGATGTAACATGAGTACGATCGAAAAAAGGAGGCACGTTTGTTATGTTTCTTCCCTGTCAGTACTTGTGTAAGGTCGATTGCCGGGTCTCTGTCAGCCATTGGAAAGTGATTGCACTGGGTTCTGGAATGCAGGTTGGTACTTTCCAGGTTGATAGTGTCCACTTCTGAATTGAGGTCAGTTACAATTTTATTTTTATTATGCAAGTTGCAACAATTTTATACTGCTGAAAAAATAAAGAAGAATGAATTATGAAGAAAATATAGATTTTTGCATAAGGCGCATTTTTAGGAATATTGCAATAATATGAAGCAGAAAAAGCCTTTTTTGGGTGTACAGAAGAGATTTTCATAAAAAATCTGCTGCATGTGAGTGAGCATGTGACCTCTTGATGTATACCTCCAAGATATATATATGGAGAGCCAGCGCTGTGCAGCGCTGCCGGCCTCCCGCTGCTGTTCTGGAGAGAGGATGCAGCCAGCGTCCTCGTCTCCATGATGATGGAGGGCGGGGAGAACCCAGCTGCGCACTCAGCCTCAGCGCGGCTAGCGTTCTCCCCATCCCCTAGACAACAAGCTAAGGGAGGGCCGAGCGCGAGCCACATGAGTCAGCACTTGGAGTGTTTGAATTTACTAGAGGTGGGTCACGTGACGCTGGCCACGTTATGTGACCCATTGTATTTTCCTATTTAATCAGGCAACCTGTTGGCCACAGGTTGCCTGTGATTGGTCTTATTTCCAGTACTTTCGATCTGTGAACTTCTGTGATTAGTGTGTTTAGATTTTGGCTTGTGTATTTGACTTCATCCTCATCTCATCCTCTTGTACCTCGTTACCTCTCGGATTTTGACCTCGGCTTGTGTTTTTGACTTTGCTCCTGTTTGTTCCTCTGGTATTGACGTGACTTCCTGGTTTGACCTCAGCTTTGTGACTATTGTATTCCGTGTGTTCTGTTTTTTGTCTATTGTTTTCTCCCGTTGGTCCCCCTCCCTGTACGCCCCAGCACATACCTGGGCTAGGGACTGCAGTCCAGTTGTACGCCGTTACCTAGGACGGGCCGTACAAGTAGGCAGGGTCAGTGGTGGGGTTGAGTTCAGGGTCGCACATATCCCTGAATTGTGACACATGGAGTATGATATGTCAATATGGGTTTCCATTGCAAAAGTATACAGAGTGGTGTACTTTTTTTTATACTATATACCTTTGTATGGCATAAAAGGTATACCAATGTATACCAGCCTGATAAAGGCCAAAAGGACTGTCTGGAGCTCTCTGCATCTAATACACAGGAAGCTTTTCCTTTGAAATCTCTAAACGCAGAGTCTAAATATGATGTGAAAAAAGCCTAAGACAGATTACATATTCACCATCTAGGGTAAAATATGGAGATACCACAAGTACCTGATTAGCAATGAAAGGTCTCTGGTCATATCATATAATATGCCATCTGTTATAATAGTGTTGATTGAAGCAGGTTCGGACTGCTCTGCCTGAACCCGATTAGTTCCTCAACTTCATTCATAATATGTGCTCCGTACAGCATTACAATGTACGGGCTCTGCTGAGGCAATCTTCTAATCGCCACCAGTAATGCGAGAACACCATCTGTGGGTGATGACTCTCCAGTGTAGTTCTATGTGATGTAAGAACTGACAGGAGAGAAAGATGACAGGGCAGAGAGGAGACAGGGTCAAGCTGCATCATGTGGGAAAACATGGAGACCCTGCAGGATTAGGGGACAACAGCTGTATCACTAATCTATCATGGCTGCCCTTACACAGGACTCAGAGTAGTGGTGAAATGAGACCCTGCCTTCTTTGTTTCTGCAAAAGCCAGGCATGATAGGACACATTAGGAAAATCATATATGAAGGGGAGAAGGAATCAAGGTGACAGACACAAGTTGACGTTCAAATAATACAGGTATACACAAGGCATATGCAACAGCCTATGTTTTATTTTTTAAAATAATGGCCTATCCTGCACTATTTAGGCAAAGAAAAAGAAAAATCCTGGAGTGCTTCTTAAACTTTATACCCCAGAAGCAATAGTTTCCACATCAGGCATGAATGACGGCTAACAAGCTTGACACAAATGTATGGAGATTGTAATAGATGGTTCTGTGTTTATAGCCTGTATATGTGCTATAAAACAGTGATTCTCTATACAGAGTTGCCTACAGAGGCATAATGGAACAATTTACCTATCTTTGGATGCTGTCATTAAATTATGATTAGCTTCTTTTTTTGGATATGTAATGGAAGCAAGCAATGAAAATGCCTTCTGTTTCAAACAAATCCTTGCTGTGTTATGCCTGAGAAGGACAATTCCATGAGCATAATTCTCTGCACTTTGCTGTGATCAGGTCATGAGTTCTTTATATTGCTAGGACTGGGAAAGAAAAAGTAATTCTTTTATGACAATGGGCAGACATACAGTAGAACTCTTAAGGTGTCCATACACCCTCAAAGGATTGGCTGTAGAAATTCATCATAAGTTGGGGGAGAGTTGAGGTAGCTATATGCAATGGGGTTTGGCTGACAATAGCTTAATGTGTATGAGGACCCTTAGAGCACCTTCAAGTGGGAAATGAATAGCACAAATATTGGGTAAAGTTATGGACAATGACATTTCAGCTCAATAAGATAATGGAAATGTGATAAGTCAGGAAATATTTAATCTGACAACATTATTGGGGTCATTTATCAAACTGGTGTAAAGTAGAACTGGCTTAGTCGCCCATAGCAACCAATCAAATTCCAACTTTCATTTTCCAAAGAAGCTTTGAAAAATGAAAGGTGGAATCTGATTGCTTGCTACGGGCAACTAAGCCAGTTCTACTTTATACCAGTTTAATAAATGACCCCATATATTTGCACTAACTAATCCAAGGTTGAAAATACCATAGAGGTCAAACGTGCAGCTGCTATAGGAGCCCCTAAGAGAAGAAATCCAGACCATTTGGCTACAATAAGGGTGTGGGGGTTTAACTCAAAGATTATTGAATGAAGATAAGGGCATACCAGCACCAAGTCATTCTATTACAGGTGGCTAGGTTTGTCATAGTGTTATGGGGAGAGCAGAATAAACATCAGGTGTAGTGTGAGTATGAAGTTTTAGGCCTCTTTCACACGAGCTGATTTTCCGCGCGGGTACAATGCCTGACGTGAACCCATAGCACCCGCACTAAATCCTGACCCATTCATTTCAATGGGTCTGTGTACATGAGCATTTTTTTCACACATCAGTTCTATGTTGCGTGCAAAGCGCAGCATGTTCTATATTCTGCGTTTTTCACACAGCCCTGGTCCCATAGAAGTGAATGGGGCTTCAGTGAAAAACGCATTGTATCCTGAAACTAGTGCGGATGCAGTGCGTCTTTCACTGATGGTTGCTAGGAGATTTTTTTTGTAAACCTTCAATTTTTTATCACACGCGTGAACAATGCATCAAAACGCATAGCACCCGCACTGAAAATACTGAACAGCTGAACGCAATCGCAGACAAAACTCACTGAACTTGCTTTCAAAATGGTGCGAGTTTTCCTGAACGCACCCTGAATGCATCCGGACCTAATCTGTCACGCTTGTGTGAAATAGGCCATATTCTGTCAGATTAAGGCTAGGGCTACACGGCGACAGTTGTCCGCACGCCCAGGATCCCTGAGTAGCGGGGATCCCATAGAGATGAATGGGATCGCCACGGCAGTCGCAAGAAATCCAACCGTGCCCAGACTTTTCTGTGAAGTGCTATTTGCATTAAGGACTGAGTTGTGCCTCGGCTATGGGACCAATGAACGTTATGTCACTGGCCTAGGGTAAGCTATGAAACTCCCCAAACAGCTGATCGACAGGGGTCCCAGGTATCGGACCCCCACCGATTAGATACTGATTGAGTATGAATTTTTATTCTGTCAGATTAAGTGCCCCGACTTTTCTGTGAAGTGCTCTTTGCATTAAGGGCTCAACTGTTCCTAGGCTACAGGACCAATGAACGTGATGCCACTGGTCTATGGTAAGCTGTGAGGCTCCTCAAACAACTGATCGACAGGGGTCCCGGGTGTCGGACCCCCACCGATCAGATACTGATGACCTATCCTGAGGACAGGTCATCTCATCAGTATGAAAAGACAGAAAACCCCTTTAATAGTTCTCAGCTTCAATTGCAGACACAAGAGTGGCACCGTCTCAGAAAGCAGTTATCTAATCTCATACATCACCTAATGGCCCATGTTTTGACTTTACACAGCAGCTAATAATATGGCGAGCACTGCTCTCCTCTTTATATAAGTATTGCTGTAATTTATTTGCAATATGGACTTTAGAACAGTAGTTAGATCTTGTAGAACAGAATGTTACATTAAGACAATTATAGGTAATAATCTAGAGACATAACCTATACTACTCCAATCTTTACTTTGCAGCTGTTTTTTTGTCATTAGAGAGTGCGTTGACCTAGTTCCAGTGCAGTTTTGTGCATTTATTTTGTTTTACCACATATTAGAAATGGGATAAAGTTATTAACTACCAAAGGCCAAATTTACAGTGTGCATGAATGCATACTTTCAAATGGTAAAAATACACATAAATGCCGCAACAATTATCTGAAGCTTTTTAGTTACTTTACCTCCTGCTTGTCAAAATGTATTATTGTCATGTGTGTTTATTAATTTACCTTCATGTGTGAGAGTACACTAGCTTAGTAAATTGGAAACGTGTGGTTAGCAATAATGTAAATATAGTAGAAAAATGTTATGTAGGCCACTTTACCTTCCACAAGTTGAACTTTTATTATATGGTCATTGATATGTAATGATTGTAGTGATGATTTTTCAACAATTATATTTTTCAGAATTACATTTTTTATGTCATTATTGGCTGTTAGTGGAGGTTCTCTTGCTGCCAGTTGTTACATGACTCCCTTGCTATGGCTCTCTGGATATCTGTAGTATGCGGAGTGGCTTCCATCTGAATGCTCATTCTTTCCTAGACCAATCTCTTAAACTACAAATGGGTGCAGACAGAAAACGAAATGTCATCAGGCTTCCATGGGCTAATATTATTTAGTGTCCTGTCTGTGTAACAAGGTGCATAGCATTCAAATTTGGGGGTCATTTATGAAGCTGAAATATGCCTATATTAGGTGTAATTCTTCAACTTCTCCACTCACAGCAGGTGTAAAAAAGTGGGCACGGAAGGGGACCGGCCGGCAAACGCTTATCATTTACCATTTTCTATGCCTATATCAGAAAAAGGTCTAAATGTAAGACAGCAAGGAAGCTGTCTTACATTTAGAAGCGGTGGTGGATCAACCAAAGTTATGAAGAGGACAACGCTTCTACATAACTTTGACGGATCAACCGCCATCTTTGGGATTTATTAAGACTGCATCTAAAACGCTGGTCTTAATACATGTGTGCCCCTACTATGTTTTTTAGAGCTAGTGCACATGCAGTAACATTAGCAATACATCTATACTATATGTCGCTTTTCACACTTGTGCTGTTGATTTCCATTGATCTGTTCTTTTACAGGATCAGAACAATGAAAATAATGTATTTGGCACATAACCGAGCTGAAGGAGACAAACATATAGCATGGACTATAATGGTACTTGGTGGGCTTCTGCTCAGGAGTCCGTTTTTTTCTTTTTTTTCTCTCTGGTATTTTTGAGTGAATCTGGGATGGAGACACCAAACAGCCTCTGATGTGAACAAGCCCTCATTTGCATAAAGAATAAAAGTAATTTTTCTGAAGAACGCTGCAAACAATTTTCATAAGACACACATTATTTTAATCAGCAGGGTCAGCCCTACCAGATAATGTGACTGGCTTAATAGGTTTGATTCAGTTGACAGGTGCTCTTTAACTATGTGTGCACTGCAATGAAATACCATAACAATTTGCTACCTAACATTATCATGTAGAGCTATTATGGGGGCACTATGGCTGTTTTTCTTGTGGTGAGCATCTGGTTGACTTTGTTAGAGGGGAAGTGTGGCTGATATTTCAGTAGGTACATTGGGACTACCACTGATACTGTCATAGGACTCATTGTGGGGGCAGTGTCACTTTCCTTGTTAAGGCCTCTTTCACACGAACGTTGTTTTTGCGGGCTCCGATCCGCATTTTTCACATGAAAAATGCGGACCCATTCATTTCTATGGGCCCGCAAAAAATGCGGACAGCACATCGTGTGCTGTCCGCATCCGTTGCTCCGTTCCGTGGCCCGCAAAAAAAAATAGAGCATGTCCTATTCTTGTCCGTTTTGCGGACAAGGATAGGCAATGTTACAGTGGATCCGCAAAAAATACGGATGCCATACGGACGCCATCCGTTTTTTTTGCGGATCCGCAATTTGCGGACCGCAAAACACAACGTTCGTGTGAAAGAGGCCTAAATGTCAGCAGTGCCTGGTACTGTTATGAGATTTGTCTTGAGGGTTTACACAATATTTGTATTGTGGGATTATACAATATACTCACATATTCTGAAAATTAATATAACTTCATTATATATACTACTTTACAAACAGAATATATATACACAAACTGCAAAACTGAGCATTGCCAAAAGTTCCTAGACAGCAAAATAAAATTTAAAGGGAATCTGTTGCCTGAATAAAGTACTAGTACCATTTACCCTTTACTTTGATTTTTTTTTTATGCTTTCTTATCAATTTGGTAGCCTTCATCTGATGATCTACTTTTTTTTACTTACTTGTAAATCTAAGGAATTAGATTTTGTATACAGACTTTTATGAAGATCTCACTAAAATATGTGCTTATATCAGTACTACCAATGACACAGTTTATGTTTTATGTTCTTTACTGTGTTTGGAAATTTAATAAAATATTTTGAAAGTTGTTTTTGAAGTTGTTTTTCTAAACAAGACAAACCCTTTAAAGGTTGTTCTTAGGCAAGATATATGTGCTTACTGTATGAAATAATAGTTCAGAATATCACTTGTAATAAATGCAGTGACATTTTCACACTGCAACTGTTATCCCTGAAGAACATCTCTCATTGGCTGTTGCATTACTTACAATTTTTTACTATTGCATATGATGTAGTGGCAAGCGGGAAAAAAAATTCGGTGAAATTGCAAAAAAAAACACAATTCCGCCACAGTTTTACGAGTTTTTTATTTACGGCGTTTGTTGTTCATTAAAACTGACCAGTTACTTTCATTCTACTGGTCAGTACGAATCCGGCGATACTTAATATGTATAGTTTTTCTTGTGTTTTGATAGTGATAAAATAATTATAAAGTTGTTAATAATTGTTTTTTGTCATATCTTGATGCCTATAACTTTTTGATATTTATGTGTACGGAGCTGTATGGGGGCTCATTTTTTGCAGGGCGATCTGAACTTTTTATTGATACCATTCTGAGGTGTGTATGACTTTTTGATCGCTTTTTATTTAATTTTTTTTTTAGAAAAAAAGCGACAAAAAATGGCGAATCAGCCATTTTGATGCTTTTTTCCGTTTCACTGTTTTCCGTATGGGAAATAAATTTTTATATTTTTATAATATGGGCGTTTTCGCACATGGCGATACCCATGATGTGCATTTTTTTAATTTTTTTAATACTTTTATTTTTATTTTCAGGAAAGGGGGGGTGATTTGAACTTTTACGTTTTTTTTTTATTTTTTTAAAAACTTTATTAATTTCATTTTTTTTACACTTTTTATAGTTCCCATAGGGAACTATAACAAGCAATCATTTGATTGCTTATATCATAGGAAAGCCTATGCAGCAGCCTCCTGTCATTCACTATGTTGCTGCAGGCACGCTCCGGCTCCTCCGATCGCCACACGGGGGAGCCGGAGCAACACCAGAAGCGCGCGCTTCCGGTGTTTGCTGCCTTCGGGTGCCGAGGTCAGGATTGACCACAGCATCCGAGGGGTTAAATATCTGTGATCGGCATTACTGCCAGTCGCGGACATGAGCCGCGGGTGTCTGCTACAGGAAACAGCAGTTCAACCGCGGCCATGACGTCTGCTCTCCTCAGGAGCGGGCGTCATCTTTAAAGACCCGACCAGCGCCGTACTAGTATGGCGCTGGTAGGGAAGGGGTTAAATACTGCCTTATATTTTAAAGGGCTATTTAGACAAAGTTTTAACATGGTTAACAAAAGCTGATGTATGTCTTTTAAAGAGAATATATCTCCTATAATGTTTTCTGCCAGTTAAAACCAGATATCCATTTCTTGTTTTTATTTTCTGATTGAAGAATTTTCTGATTGTAGATTTTTTATTCTATTTTCTGAAAATGATTATGGGACGGCCATCTTGCCTGAGCTGTTCTTAACAGCATTTAAAAAGAATTGAGAAATATGCTTTACAGCAGCCACCATTTGCCATAGATACAATAGACAGGAGAAGACCTCATTGACTTCTATGGGAGAGTTTTTTAGGCATGACCTTTGCAGAGGTTAGAAGGGAGTAGGTAAGCTGTGATATTACCTATCATGAATGGTGGATCTATCTATCTATCTATCTATCTATCTATCTATCTATCTATCTATCTATCTATCTGTGCTGACATTCTAATCCATCATTACAGACCAAGAAGTGGTGCTTATTAATAATCTTAGTGGCCAGTGCAAAAACTTCAAGAATTTAGTGACATGAAAAATTAAAAATATTTTTTAATATTAGTGCATTGTATTCATTTTGAACTAAAATTATTATTTTTTCAATTGGTCTTTATTAGAAATGGTGAGCTGTTTTCCCTGCACAGCTTTGAATTTATCTACTAGCAGGATCTGTATTTTCTCTTTGCTCATTCAGGCAGGGAGCTGACAGGCTCCTTATCTGTGATCTCTGATCTTAATGATAAGAATGTGGCTTAAATATGTGTTTATGACCTTTTAGTAATTTAGACATAAGGGTTATTAGATGACCAGCACAAAGTACCAGTCACACAATTAGAAATACAATTGACCCTTTGTGACAGAATAGCTCAATATTTTTAATAAAGACCTATTGAAAAAATTATTTTAGCCCAAAATCAGTATAAAAAGTATTGTCCCAGAAGGTGTACATAGCCTTTAACATAAAAACTTGATTTAAACAATAGGTCATTTTCTGATGACACATTCCCTTTAAAGATTACCTACCATTAACATACTGTTATTCTCTGTGTTGTCCGCTGGAACTGGAATTATTGACAAAGTCCAAGTGGTTTTGTGGTCATATTTTCTCTTTGTATATATGAGAAATAGGATTCTCTGAGGTTACATGCTTAACCCCTTCCCGGCATGTGCCATACATACATGTATGACACTGCAGGAAATGAGTCACCAACACACACCATACATGTACGGTGCACTCACCTGGCAGGCAAAGAAGCTGTGCTTGCCCAATAAACAGCAGGGTCCTGGTTGTTAGCAATAGCCGGGCCCCTGATGTAATGCTGACCTCCGCATCTAAGGGGTTTACAGAGGGAGGGAGCTCCCTCTCTCAAATCATCTACTTCCCGATATATAATTGTGGGGTGCCAATATGGCTGCAACTTTGGAGGTCTTTATGGCTCAGCCCCCAGCATGGGTCTGATAGGCAACTATAAGTGTAGTAGTGACACTTACAATACATCAAAATGCACTGTATTGTAATTAATGCATTTTTGTAGAACACCTGTGGGGACACATATACTGACTATACCACTTGGTAAACTCTGTGAGGGGTGTGGTTTCTAAAATGGGTCACTTCTTGGGGTTTTCTTTTTTTATTTAACCTCAGTCTGCAGTTATTGGACGGTGCTGTATAAATCACCAAACTAGGCCTCAAATGCACATGGTGCTCTTTCTCTTCTGATCCCTGTCATGTGCCCAAACAGAAGTTTTCGACCACATATGGTATGTTGCCATATTCAGGAGAAAATGCCCTTGTAAAAATGAAACATTTGCCACTTATGCAACATTTTATTGGAAAAAATTAAATTTTTCATTTGCATAGCCAAGTGTTTCTAAATTCTATAAAATGTCTATTGGGTCAAAGCGCAGAGTACACCCACTGAAAAATTCCTTGAGGGGTATAGTTTCCAAAATTGGGGTTTTTCACTGTACGGGTACCTCAGGCTCTCTTCTAATGTGGCATAGCACCCAAAAACTATTTCAGCAAAACCTGGCCTCCAAAAACTATATGCCGCTCCTTCCCTTCTGAAGCCTCCGTTGTGTGCCTATACAGCAGTTTATGACCACATATGATAATTATTGAGGTTTGTTTTAGTGTCAACTCTTGTTGTGCTACAGGAAAAAAAATATTAAAATGGAAAATCTGAAAAAAAGGGAAATGTTGAAACTTCACCTCCATTTTCCTTTAGTTTTTGTGGGACACCTAACCCTAAAAGGTAAACAATATTTGTAAAATCAGTTTTGAATAATTTGTGGGGTGTGGTTTCTAAAATGGGGTAATTTATGGGTGGTTTCTATTATGAAAGTCCTTCAAAGTGACTTCATCATTGATTTGGTCCTTAAAGAGGACCTTTCACCACTCCTGACATGCCTGTTTTAATAGCTTCATGCATTCCCCATGTAATAACTATTCTGGAACATCTATTCTTATGTCTGTATGTTGTGCCATTCCTTTATTATTTGCACTAGAAGTTATGAATGAATTTCTATTTGCCTTTAGTAAAGGAACAGAGGGGAGGTGACCAGTTGGGGGTGTGTACCTGCACAGACTGACTCTAGCCAATCAGTGCTGCCATGTTCAGACTGTGCAGGTACACACCCCCAACTTGTTACCTCCCCTCTGTTCCCTTACTGAAGACAAATAGCAATTCATTTATAACTTCTAGTGCAAATAATAAAGGAATGGCGCAATATACAGACATAAGAATAGATGCTCCAGACTTGTTATTACATGGGGAATGCATGAAGATATTAAAACAGGCATCTCAGGAGTGGTGAAAGGTCCTCTTTAATAAAGTCTGTTTTGGAAATGTTCTTGAAATCTGAAAAATTGCTTCAAAATACTAACATCCTAAAATTAAAATGACATATGCAACGATACCAACAGAAAGTAGACATATGGTGTCAATCTGTTGTAAAAGCAGAAACATCCAAATGTAGAGAAATTGCCAATTTTCTGTAAATATTTTTTTAAAAAAAATAAAATAAAGTAAAACATATCGACTCAAATTTACCATTAACAAGAAGTATGATGTGTGATGAGAAAACAGTCTGAGAATGGCTTGGATAAGTAAAAGTTACCACATAAGAATAACCAGTTTTCTTACTGTTCTTGTTGACTGGATGTCGTGTAATCACGGTAGTTTTATGATTATGATATTAGCATGGATTAAATCTCTCAGTGTCAGGTTCATGAAATATAGCATTCATGCAGTTCAACCACAGGAGCATAGAGTATGTAGTCGAATGAAATGAGGAGGTTTAAACCTATTAATCCAGGGGAAGGAAAACGCTTTAGACAGGAATCAATTGGCCCTAAAAGGCCCAAAAGTGTATTTTACAGCTTCACTACCTCACTAAGCTATGCTAACATGCAAAATACATTTATAAGTGTTTATGTCTTTTGTTTCAAGAAATTATCAAAGGCTCCATGCATATGACAGTTTCTATTGATAGAAGTAAAAAAAAGATATGGAAAGCACATGGAAGGTATCCATATTTTTGTGGATCCGTTGTTTGCAAACATACGTCCCCAGCCATGCGCATAAAGCCTAATGCTAGTATTACACTAAAAGATTTTGCAGGCGATTGTCGGGAGGGAAGCGTTCCTTCCGGGCAATCGCCTGCTTGTTAATGGAAGAGACTGCTGCTATTACATGCAGCGATCTCCTCCTCAGGATAGAGAGGAACAATTGGTAATGTCATCGCTTGTTCTCATACTGACACGTTGTTTGCCGGCAGCAGAGCGTGATTAGACAGCACAATCTGCCGCTGGCAACCAATGATTTTTAAGCATGCTTATTGGGTAATCGGTGGCAGTAATACATAGCCAGATGATTGCTTCATAAGAACACTCGATAGTGATGATCTGGCTGACCATTTGCCAGTGTAATATTGGCCAATGTCAGAGCCATTCAGGCAAGGTATAAATTGGACCATAAACAATGTCCCGGACGAAGGCATGCTGAAACACGCGTCGGGGTAACACCATCCCTGGCCCCCCTTTTTTTCTGGTTGTTACCTTATATTTGAGGTGAGCATTACTTATCTTTCAAGACCATTTATACCATTGTGTCTTATGAACTGCTGTTCTTCTGTTTGTGATAGACCTATGGTTTATTGTTATATACATATGACTATACATGATCTAATACTGATTAGCCATTTTTTCTGGCTTCTGTGATTGATTTATCCATGTTGTCATTATATATATTTTGTTTGGTCTCTGTCAGGTCTGGTCATCGGAGAACATAGGGTCTATGTTTTGCTTGGTATTCTGAGTTTTTGTGTGTTTCTGTTTAGTGCCTACGCCTTGCCTTGAACCATGTTCACACTGTGGGTTGTTTTAGAGCCAACGCCCAGCTTCATGTTTGGTTTGTCTACTCAGGGTTAATACTCAGGTGCTGGCTGAGTGGCTTCTCTGAATCTGGTCCATTCAGAACCTGGGGGTGGGATATCTTCCTGCTTATATACCTATCTTTCTCTCTGCTCCTTGCTGGTTTTTGCAATTCCTTGCTATTCCTGCTTGCGTTGTATTGTGTATCCTGACTGCTGATTTGACCCTTGGCTTGTATCTGACTTCTCTACCGTCTTCCGATTTTGTACTGGCGTTATCTCTGATTTCTGACACGGCTAGCTGACGATTCTTCTGTGTTTTGTTCGTCTCTTGTTTGTTGTCCCTGTTCCCTGCACCTTATACAGTGTATTTCGCAGTCCTCGTGGTTGTCGCCCCACGGTTTAGCGTGGGTGAGGCAATAGGCAGGGACAGAGGGTTGGGTAAGCTCAGGGCACACGCTCCTCTGTTGTCTGTTTATCCCAACCTTGACAGTCTCATTCTTGGTCTCATATATGTTCTCACTGTAGTGTCATATGTTTCATCCACCATATGGGATTGATGTGTGGTGTGTCTCTCCATTTGCGACTGTAGTTTATACCTATACACTTTTGCTGGATGTCCAGCTTATATTTGTGTAACTATATCTTTATTGTATGGGCTAGGGATGGCGTTTTTGTACTGTTACCCTCTCTCTATAGTATGAACTTTTATATTTTTATGTGTCATGATGTAATAAAGATTTTCATACTTTTATAGTACAATTGTGGATCCAATCGTCTTTTTACAGACATTGTTTATGGTTTACTTCCGTGGGAGTCTGTACAGTTATTTTTGTTGAACCGTCTTTAGGTTGATTTTTTTTTTTTTTCTTTTTTGGAGGTATAAATTGGAATTGGCCAACATACCGTATACCCCCAACAGAGGTTTCTGATGTTTTCCACTGTATACGCATACATTCATATGTCAAGGGTCGTACTGTCCCACTAGAGGCTCCTCCGGTGGGCTCACTCGCTGATACCATAGTTTCAATGAGGGCTCAGCAAATGCCAAAAGTACACTTTTTTGGCATTTGTCAGATCAATGGGACCCTATGGGCACTAATGCGTAAATGTGACATTAACATGGCTGTAACTGTCATCACATACAGTTTATAAATAGGTAGGTCACACATGGATTTAATATCCTGTTGCAACAGGACACTAAAAAAGTTACAGAGTCAGACATTATTATTTCATTGAATACTCCCAGGTGAATTTATTTTAACCTAACATTGGTTGTAAACTATACGTGGTGACCTGCTAGAATGAGCAAAAACATATCCCTTTAATCCCAGTTTACCATAATAATTTCACAATTGCGTGTCCCGATTTAAAAATGAAGCCTGAAAATGCCACGGTGGAACAGTTAGAAGCATAGGTTGGTGCCTAGACATAAATCAATGTCTTGTCTAATTTTGTGGGTAGATCAATCATATATTTATTATAGTTACTGCATTCTCTGGGCACTACACTTCAAGTGACATCAATCACCTCACTTCCCAGAGCAAATATGAAAAAAGAGAAATTTAATTCTAGATTCTTTGCTGGAAAATAGCTGTATTTTTTTTCTTTTTCACTTTATATGGGTTGTAGTTGGCCCTAATTTGCACAAAATATAAATACTCCTTATCATGAGATCCCATCTAGAACCCTTTCATTAGAGACAGTACTTTTGGATTATTATTATTATTTATAATAATAATCATAATAATAATAATCATAATCTTTATATAGCAGCCACATAATCCTCAGCACATTACACCTCAGAGGGTACATGTACTCCAGAAATCTTGCTAGTGAGAGCTATAAGGACATAGGGATGACAGAAAAGCGAATGCGCAACCAGTACAATGACAGTCACAGGGTGGAGACATTGTTGTTGTGGATGGACAGATAGATGAGCCTGGTTGCTGCATTCAGGATAGATTGGAGAGGAGAAAGTTTAGTAAGGGGAAGACAGATTATTCGCAAGATTGCCACTTAGTTTTTAGGGCTATGGACACCTTTGGGTAATTTTTTATTATTTGATTCTACTCATTTTGGGTTAAAATCATTTTTTTCAGTTGGTCTTTATTAAAAATTTTCAACAGTTTTTATTCTAGAGCTTTCAGTCCTAGTACATTTGCAGACTAGTAGCCTCTCTGCTTCACACTGTCAGAAAACTGCTCTGTTGGCTGCATCCGTAACCCTTATTTGTGAACTCCTGACAGCTCATAGACACTTATTTAAATTCTAATCAAACTGATAAGAGGTTAAAGGGGTTGTCTCATCTTGCCTAATGGGGGCATATCGCTAGGATATGCCCCCATTGTCTTATAGGTGCGGGTCCCACCGCTGGGACCCGCACCTATATCGAGAACGGGGCCCCGAAAGCGAACGGGGGCGCACTGCGCATGCGCAGCCGCCTCCATTCATTTTCAATGTGGCCGGCGAAGATAGCTGAGCGCTGGCTCGGCTATTTCCGTCGGCTCCATAGAAATGAATAGGAGGCGGTGCCGCGCAGCGGCGGTGCCGCCCATTCATTTCTATGGGGAGCCGGCTTGGTGTGGCCGGACCCGGAGTCCTCCAGCCACCACCTTGCGGGGCCCCGTTTCTCCGATATATGGTCGGGTTCCCAACGGTGGGACCCGCACCTATAAGACAATGGGGGCATATCCTAGCGATATGCCCCCATTAGGCAAGATGAGACAACCCCTTTAAGGCTACTTTCACACTTGCGTTTAGCTTTTCCGGAATTGAGATCTGGCAGAGGATCTCAATACCTGAGAAAAATGCTTCAGTTTTGTCCCCATCCAAAATGTATACTGTTCCGTTTGGTTGTGTCCCCATACTGGAGAGCAAACTGCAGCAAGCTGCTGTTTTCTGTGTAGAATGGGATGCAAAGCAAAACTGAGACACACAATGCAATTCAATGGTGCCGGACCCGTTTTCACGGGCACAATAGAAAACAAATCTGTCCCCCAATGACTTTCAGTGGTGTTCCTGCCGGATCTGTCATGCGGACAAGAATAGGAATTTTGTATGGGGGGCCGGGCTGTGTGTTCGGCAAATTGCATAAACAACACAGCAAAAACACAGCCGTCTGAATGGCCCCTAAAGATAACACAACCGGGTCCGTTCATAACGGATGCAGATGGTTGTATTATCATAAACAGAAGCGTTTTTGTGATCCCTGCTGGATCAGGCAAAAACGCAAGTGTGAAGGAAGCCTAAGAGTGTTTATGAGCTGACAGGAGTTGATAGATAAGAGCAGCTTCCTGATGGATTCAGAATGGAACATGCTAGTCTGCAAGTGCACCGAAACTGAAAACTGTTGATTTTTTTAAAATTAACACCAAATTTAAAAAAAAAATAAGTTTAACCAAAAATTAGTAAAATGCAATAATAAGAAAACTGCCCCCCAAAGCTGTCCATAATCTTTCATTTTTTTACTTTGCTCGAACTGTTTCACATTTAAACTACATTATTTCAGTGTTGATGCTTTTAGTCAAGTACTGTGTTGGTTTTGATGGTAGTAGCATATGTCTTATGTTACTTTATGTCCTCTTACAAAGTACTCCTTTTTATTTTTAATGTTTCTTTTATCAAACAAGTTACAGAGAAGATAAATCATTCTAACCTTTCTTAACCGTCCCTAAATCCGCCATCCTTTTGAGGAGGGAAAACCTTTTTATAGATCTAAAGGGCTAGGTGTGAAATACAACCCTTTCCAAAGATACTGTACAAACAAGTGGATCACATGGAATCTCTATTGCATAGATACTGTTTAATGCATCCAACATAATCTAGCAATGCATCCAGGGCAGTTTCTAGAGAATTTTACCAACAGGGCGAACATTAAGCGCCCCCCCCAATCAAATAACACTGACCTAAACAATGTTGCATAGCATGCACAGCTCAGTAGCCACAACAATGAACAGGCTCAGGTGACCACCCTCATGCTCAGATGACCGTCCCATGCTCAGATGACCGCCCTATGCTCAGATCACCGCCCCATGCCCAGATCACCGCCCCATGCTCAGATCACCACCCTCGTGCTCAGATGACCGCCCTATGCTCAGATGACCGCCCTATGCTCAGATGACCGCCCCATGCCCAGATCACCGCCCCATGCCCAGATCACCGCTCTTCCTCAGATCACCCCCTCATGCTCAGATAACCCCCCTCATGCTCAGATCACTGCCCATGCTAAGATGACACCCTCATGCTCAGATGACCGCCCATGCTCAGACGACGGTCGGTCCATGTTCAGATGACACCACCCCCCATGCTGAGATTATGTGTGTGTGTGTGTGGGGGGGGGGGGGGGGGTGATTTGACATTGGGGAGATCTGATCATGGAGTGCCTGATTTTTAATGTGTGAGGTGAGCACTGAGGGGGGTTATGGGGGTTAATTTGAGGGGGTCTGATCAGGATTTGGGGGTCTTATCATACTACCCTCCCCCCCATATTCAGTATTTTAATAACAAAAAAATAAAAAACCTCCCTCCTCCAGGCACTTACCTTACCCACAGTGGACCTTGGCGCTTTCTCCTCAGTCAGGTCATAGTTGAAAGCGCAGCTGGGAGGAGCCAGGAAGGAAATCTGGCCTCCCTTGCGATCCCCTACCACTGACAGCCGGAGGTAAATTAAAGCAGACGCAGCGCTTCCCTGCCAGCCGGCTGAGCCGGAGAGGTAATATGATTAGCAGAGGCGTAGCTAGAGGTTCAGCACGGGGGGGGGGGGGGGGGGGGGTGTCGAAAGATACTTGAGTGGGCCCCCCACTTAGTGGCTTCCCAAACGCACGTTTCAAACTTCACAGGCACATACTACTAGTTGTGGTTATAATACTGTATTAGAAAGATGACTGTATAAACTGCTAGATCATCTATGCTGTTAAGTACAGTACAATAGACTTTCTACATACCCTAGTCTAAATACTCTACCACATAACGCAGTAAAATATAGGAGTAATAGGAGTAAAAAACAAGGGGACTCCTACGTTAAAGGAAACCTGTCCCCAGTTTTTACATCACTAAACTAACAGTCCCCTGCCCCCATCAGACCTCAGATTAGCGTATTGTGCCCCCATCAGACCTCAGATCAGCGTATTGTGCCCCCATCAGACCCCAGATCAGCAGAATGTGCCCCCATCAGACCTCAGATCATCAGAATGTGCCCCCATCAGACCTCAGATCATCAGAATGTGCCCCCATCAGACCTCAGATCAGCTTAATGTGCCCCCATCAAACCTCAGATCAGCTTAATGTGCCCCCATCAGACCTCAGATCAGCGTATTGTGCCACCATCAGACCTCAGATCAGCCTACTGTGCCCCATCAGACCTCAGAATGTGCCCCCATCAGACCTCAAAATGTGCCCCCATCAGACCTCAGATCAACAGAATGTGCCCCCATCAGACCTCAGATCATCATAATGTGCCCCCATCAGACCTCAGATCATCAGAAAGTGCACCCATCAGACCTCAGATCAGCGTATTGTGCCCCCATCAGACCTCAGATCAGCGCATTGTGCCGCCATCAGACCTCAGATCAGCAGAATGTGCCCCCATCAGACCTCAGATCAGCAGAATGGGCCCCCATCAGACCTCAGATCAGCAGAATGGGCCCCCATCAGACCTCAGATCAGCTTAATATGCCCCCATCAGACCTCAGATCAGCGCATTGTGCCGCTATCAGACCTCAGATCAGCGTATTGTGCCACCATCAGACCTCAGATCAGCAGAATGTGCCCCCATCAGACCTCAGATCAGCAGAATGGGCCCCCATCAGACCTCAGATCAGCAGAATGGGCCCCCATCAGACCTCAGATTAACAGAATGTGCCGCCATCAGACCTCAGATCATCAGAATGTGCCCCCATCAGACCTCAGATCGGATTAATGTGCCATCAGACCTCAGATCAGCGTATTGTACCCCCATTAGACCTCAGATCAGCAGAATGTGCCCCCATCAAACCTCAGATCAGCATATTGTGCCCCCATCAGACCTCAGATCAGCAGAATGTGCCCCCATCAGACCTCAGATCAGCTTAATGTGCCATCAGACCTCAGATCAGTGTATTGTGCACCCATCAGACCTCAGATCAGCGTATTGTGCCCCCATTAGACCTCAGATCAGCAGAATGTGCCCCCATCAGACCTCAGATCAGCGTATTGTGCCCCCATCAGACCTCAGATCAGCAGAATGTGCCCCCATTAGACCTCAGATCAGCAGAATGTGCCCCCCCCTTACATGGTTGGGTGGGCTGATCTGAGGTCTGATGGGGGTCCCTACATACAAGTGAGCGC
The DNA here is from genome assembly GCA_900303285.1 of Rhinella marina. Classification (NCBI taxonomy): domain Eukaryota; kingdom Metazoa; phylum Chordata; class Amphibia; order Anura; family Bufonidae; genus Rhinella; species Rhinella marina. Next base: position 57,589 of record ONZH01030245.1, read on the forward strand.
TTCCATAATGGAAGCGCTCACTTGTATTCGCTCCCCTGAGGCTGGCCACCACGGCGCCCCCCTCTTCTCCTTGAGACACGTGCCCCGGGCGATCGGACCCCTCGCCTGGTAATAGAAACGGCGCTGAATGCATCCACCATAAGCATCTGCAAGGTATACATGGTTTAGGCCATTTCTATATGAGATGTAATATTACCTGTTTAGGGCAATCTTCTGAATTTTTAAGCCCCATTCTATATAATCTAGAGGTAGTATTATGCACCTTATATACAGTTTTGAGGTCCTCTAGGAGGAAGCCTCTATAATAACTCCTAATATCTTACACCATAATTCTTCTGCTATGCTCAAATCTTTTTGGCAGAAATATCTAAGATAGTATACTTTAGTGTTTTCTTTCCTTATATGATGGCACTGGTTTAAACTGCTAAATGCAACTCCTCTTTCAACTGCCCTCCAATTTAAAGGGAGTCTTTCTCCTGTTTTTTACCTATATAACCAAGAGCACTGCCCCACAGAAGATTGCATACACATCCCAGACATACCTGTGTGCACTGTGTATGTCACAAACGTACTTGCATCAGGTTGCAGGCATTCGACTATGCATTCAAGAGTGATATAATTTGACATGTTTTCCTCTTGGTTTGGTTGCTGTTTACCACACCCCTTCCCCTCAGCTGTTGTGGGTGTGGTAATTATCTTTCCCCTATTTATCCCTTCCTCTCCCACTATTCCTTGCGGTTTATACTTTCTGCTGACATTGTTTTGTGTGGTGTGGTTCTAAGTTGTGATCCGGTTGCTGCAATATCTGCATTAAGATAAGTATCTTTTTCCCTATTGTGTTTATCCTGTTCGTCCGTCCTCCTGGAGGAATGGGTTTACTCTTTCTCCTGTCACTAGCTGCAGGGTTGTATAGGGTGAGTTTGTTATTAGGTTCCTGTGTATGAACTGTCCTACCACTAAGGCCTGTTCATACTGGTAGTCAGCCAGGGCCTAGTTTTCAGGGATTCCTGCAGGAGGTGACCATTTCCCTTGTTTGGTCTTTTCCCTTCGCTCTTACGCTTGGTGTGGCTATAACCTCCACACCAGAGCGTGACATTATAAACCGCCCAACAAATATTAATGTCATTTTTGTGCTGACATGGATGCTATTGCTGCACTTGCTGAACGGCTGCAGGGAAACTGTTTGGAGGTGGCTGACATCCGCAACCAGATTCAGAGTCCACAGGCTGGTGGTTCTGGGGGTGCTGTGTGCCAGGCCTGTTTGGAGCCTAAGGTCGACCTCCCGGATAGATTTTCTGGGGGACGTGATAATTTTATTCTATTCAGGGAGGCGTGCAAATTGTATTTCAGACTGCGTCCACATTTTTCTGGTAATGAGGAGCAGAAGGTTGGTGTGGTCATCTCGCTGCTTAAAAGGGATGCGCAGTCATGGGCCTCTTCTCTGCTGGCCGGATCGCATTCTTTCAGGTCGCTAGATTAATTTTTCAAGGCTTTAGGGATTATCTATGATGACCCGGATCGTATCTCCCTGGCTGAGACCCAGATACGTGACCTTCGTCATGGTGAGCGCTCGGATGAGATCTATTGCTCTGAGTTCCGGAGGTGGGCAACCAATACTGAATGGAACGATCCGGCTCTACGTAGCCAATTCTGTCAAGGTTTGTCAGAAAGGCTGAAGGATGCTTTGGCATTTCATGAAACCCCTGTGTCTTTGGAAGCCGCCATGTCTCTTGCTGTACGCATGGATAGGCGCCTGAGAGAGCGATCTAGGGGCCCCCGCTCTCAGGACGTACTATCACGTAGTGTACTATCTTCCTATGACACTTTGGGTTTAAATTCCCCTAGGTTGATGTCAGGGGACGAACCTATGCAGTTAGGGGGAGCTACTCCTGTTTCCACTCTTAACCCTTTCAACCCGGGCCTGTTTTCACCTTCCTGCCCAGGCCATTTTTTGCAATTCTGACATGTGTCACTTTATGTGGTAATAACTTTGGAACGCTTTTACTTATCCAGGCCATTCTGAGTTTGTTTTCTCGTCACACATTGTGCTTCACGACAGTAGTAAATTTTTGGCAAAATATTTCATTTTTATTTATAACAAAATACCAAATTTACCAAAAATTTGGAAAAATTTCCAAATTTCAATTTCTCTACTTTCAAAATACATAGTAATACCTCCAAAAATAGTTATTATTTTACATTCCCCATATGTCTACTTTATGTTGACATCATTTTATAAATGTCATTTTACTTTTTTAGGACGTTAGAGGGCTTAGAAGTTTAGAAGCCATTTTTCAAATTTTCACCAAATTTTCCAAAACCATTTTTTTAAGCACCAATTCAGATATAAAGTGATTTTGAGGGGCGTGCATAATGAAACCCACCCATAAATGACCCCATTTTAGAAACGACACCCCTCAAATTATAAAAAACTGCTGTTACAAACTTTGTTAACCCTTGAGGTGTTCCACAAGAATTAAAGGAAAATGGAGGTGAAATTTCAAAATTTCACTTTTTTGGTAGATTATTCATGTTAATAATTTTTTTTTCTTGCAACACAGTAAGGGTTAACAGCAAACTAAACCTCAATATACATTGCTCTGATTCTGCAGTTTACAGAAATACCCCATATGTGGTGGTAAACGTCTCTGTGGGTTTGTAGCAGTGGTCAGAAGTAAAGGAGCGCCTTATGGATTTTGGAGGCAGATTTTGCTAGAATAGTTTTTAGGCACCATTTTGTAATTGAGAGACCCTGACGTACCCCTACAGTGGAAACCCTCAAAAAGTGACCCCATTTTGTAAACTACACCCTTTAATGAATATATTAAGGGGGGTACTGGTCACTTTGACCCCCTAAGTGTTTTACTGAATTTGGAAACACTTGGCTGTGAAAATGAAAAAATTTCATTTCTTCCAATAAAATGTTGCTTTAGCCCCAATTTTTTTAATTTTCATAAGGGGTAAAAGGAGAAAAGCACCCCCATAATTTGTTACCCATTTTCTCCTGAATACGGCAACACCCCATATGTGGTGGTAAACTGATGTGGGGGCACATGGCAGGACTCAAAACAGAAGGAGCGCCATATGGATTTTACAACACAGATTTTGATGGAATGGTTTGCGGGAGCCACTGATTTTTATTTTTTTGAGTTATTGTCTTATGTGGGGGCTCATTTTTTGCGGGATGAGATGATGTTTTCATTGGTACCATTATGGGGTACATAAGACTTTTTGATCGCTTGGTATTACACTTTTTGTGAGTCAAGATGAAAAAAATAGCTGTTTTGGCATGTTTTTAAAAAATTTTTTTTTACAGCATTCACCAGAGAGGGCAAATCATGTGATATTTTTATAGATCAGATTGTTACAGACGCGGCGATACCCAATATGTCTAACATTTTTATTTTTGGAAAGTTTTACACATTAGATGCATTTTTGAGCAGAATAAAATCTTTTTGTTATTCGTTGTTATAATCATTGTTATTTTCTGAGAGCCATATTTTTTTTATTTTTTGGGCGATTGTCTCAGGTAGGGTCTAGATTTCTGCGAGACGAAATGACGGTTTGATTGGTACCATTTTGGGGTAAATACGCCTTTTTGATTGTGTGGTATTACACTTTTTGTGAGGCAAGAGGGAAAAAAATGGTTGTTTTGGCATAGTTTTATTTTTTTATTTTTTGCAGCATTCACCTGGGGGGCCATCTCATGTAATATTTTTATAGAGAAGGTTGTTACGGACGTGGCGATACCAAATATGTCTAACTTTTTTATTGTTGGAAAGTTTTACACATTAGATTTTGAACAGAATAAAATCTTTATTTTGTGTTGCCATTTTCAGAGAGCCATATTTTTTTTCTTTTTCGGGCGATTGTCTCAGGTAGGGTATCATTTTTGCGGGACAAGATGACGGTTTGATTGGTACCATTTTGGGTTAAATACGCCTTTTTGATCACCTGCTATTACACTTTTTGTAAGAGAAGGTGACCAAAAAATGGCTGTTTTGGCACTGTTTTTTTGTTTTTTTTTTTACTGCGTTCACCTGGCGGGGTGGATGATTTGATATTTTTATAGAGCCGGTCGATACAGACGCGTTGATACCTAATATGTATACTTTTTCTTTTTTCCTCTTTATTTTGGGAAAAGTGTACTTTTTTTTTTTTTACTTGAAACTTTTATTTTTTGTAAAACAGGGGGCTGGATCGCACAGGCAAGCAGGGATAGCAGCCACGATGCCTAAGGAAGGCATCGGGATGCTATCCAAGCCATCGGGTCACCGCCACAACAGCACGGGGACCCGAAGGACCCCTCTTCCTCCCGCCCGCATCGCATGTGTCGCGGTCAGCGCTGACCACGGCACATCGAGGGTTAATACGCCCGCATCGGTGAAAACACCGATGCGGGCGTACGCAGCAGGGGTCCGGCTACTGGGCACAGCCGGTCCCCCGCAGCTGATCGGGTGGGCGCAGCTCCAGCACCCGCCCGATCAGCTCGCCGTACTAGTACGGCGCTGGGCGGGAAGGGGTTAAGCATTTTGGTAATAAAAAGGGTGGGTGTTTTTTCTGTGGTCAGAAAGGACACTTTATCAATGTATGTCCATGCATTCAATCTCTAAAAGAGAGAAAACACAAGGGGGCGTTGAATTCTCATCTCACTCTTGGTGGGGTGGTAGGGAAGCTGAAAATGTGCATTTGTCTTCATCCTGTAGTACCCGTTTTCTCCTGACTGCCGAGGTGGCGCTAGAGTCAAAGGTTGTGAGAATTGAGGTGTTTATTGACAGCAGGGCAGGGGTGAACTTGATTGATGTTTGTCCGTATGCATGGATTGTCTCCGAGTACATTGGAAAAGAAGATTTCTGTGTTTGCCATTGATTCTGCACCTCTATCTCAGAGGTGTTTGTCTCAAAATGGTGCATGATATCAAATTAAGAGTGGGTGAATTTCATCAGGAGCTTATTTCATGTTTTGTGTTGGAAGGTCTTCCTGCTCCTGTGGTTCTGGGTTTACCGTGGTTAGGCAAACATAATCCAACCATTGACTGGCATACTAGACAAATTGTGGATTGGAGTGATTATTGTGTTGAGAATTGCCTTAATACCTCTCTTTCTGCTTTAACTACTAAGACTCTTCCCTCTTTTATATCCGATTTCTCTGATGTATATTCTGAAGGTGGATGTCAGGATTTACCCCCTCACCGGGAATACGATTGTCCTATCAATCTTATCCCTGAAGCAAAATTGCCCAAATCTAGGCTGTATAACCTTTCTGGACCTGAGAGAACGGCCATGAAGGAATATATTGCTGAGAGTTTGGCTAAAGGACATATTAGACCTTCCAAATCTCCAGTGGCGCAGGGTTTTTCTTTGTTAAGAAAAAAGACGAAACCCTTAGGCCATGTCTGGATTTCCGTGAACTCAATCTGATTACTGTCCGTGATCCATACCCCCTTCCCTTTGTTTAACCAGATTGTAGATTCGAAGGTTGGACTTAAGGGGGGCATATAATCTGGTCAGGATCAAGGAAGGGGATGAATGGAAGACGGCTTTTAACACTCCTGAGGGCCACTTTGAGAATTTGGTCATGCCTTTTGGGTTGACCAATGCTCCTGCTGTCTTCCAGCATTTTGTTAATGACATTTTCCATCACCTGGTGAGGAGGTTTGTAGTCGTGTATTTGGATGACATACTAATCTATTCTCCAGATTTTGTGACACATCAGGATCATGTGAGGCAGGTGTTGCAAATCTTAAGAGATAACAAGTTGTATGCAAAATTAGAGAAATGTGTTTTTGCTGTACATGAGGTGCAATTCTTAGGATGCCTGCTTTCATCTTGGGGTTTTCGTATGGATCCAGAGAAAGTCCGTGCTGTTCTGGACTGGGACCGACCTGAAAATCTGAAGGCTCTTATGCGATTTTTGAGGTTCAACTATTACCAAAACTTTATTAAGACCTATTCGACAATAGTTAAACCCTTAACTGACATGACTAAGAAAGGGACAGATGTCTCAGTGTGGTCTGATGCAGCGTTGCAAGCCTTCTCTGTGAAGGAGTGCTTTTCTTTTGCCCCTATTTTGGTGCAGCCAGATGTGTCACAACCTTTCATTGTGGAGGTTGACGCATCTGAGGTGGGGGTAGGAGGAGTTTTTTCACAGGGTCCGTCACCTGGTAAATGGCGCCCATGTGATTTTTTTTTCAAAAAAACTCTCTGCTGCGGAGAGAAATTATGATGTGGGTAACAGAGAGTTACTGGCCATTAAGTTGGCTTTTGAGGAATGGCGTCATTGGTTGGAAGGGGCGATTCACCCTATCACTGTATTCACTGATCACAAAAATCTGGCTTACCTGGAGTCGGCTAAACGACTTAATCCGAGGCAGGCCAGATGGTCTTTGTTCTTCACCAGATTCAATTTCATTGTCACATATCGTCCTGGGGTTAAGAATGTGAAGGCAGATGCCTTGTCACGTAGTTTTCCCGGAGGTGGTGATTTTGAAGATCCAAGCTCTATACTGTCTGAAGGGGTGGTGATATCTGATCTTGAGGCTAAGGTGTTTGAGGCCCAGGGAGATGCGCCGGAGTATTGCCCTCCTGGGAAGTTGTTTGTTCCTTCTGATTTGCGTCATAAGGTGTTTGAGGAACATCACTCTTCTGTGCTTGCGGGACACCCTGGGGACACCCTGGGAGTAAATCCAGCATCGACCTCATCTCTCGTAGATTCTGGTGGTCGGGGCTGCGTAAGTGTGTTGAGGACTATGTGTTGGCCTGTAGTGTCTGTGTACGCGCTAAGGTGACACATACTTGACCTTCTGGACCCCTACTTCCATTACCCATCCCGTCCAGACCATGGACTCACTTATCCATGGACTTCATCACTGATCTGCCTGATTCGTCTGGTAAGACAGTTATTCTGGTGGTTGTAGATCGTTTTAGTAAAATGGCGCACTTTATTGCATTACCTGGACTCCCCAAAGGTAAAACTCTTGCACAAGTGTTTGTTGACAACATTGTGAAACTTCATGGCATTCCCACTGACGTGGTCTCTGATCGTGGGAATTAGTTTGTGTCCAGATTCTGGAAGGCATTCTGTACTCGGCTTGGGGTACAACTGTCTTATTCCTCTGCTTTTCACCCCCAGACGAATGGACCGACTGAGCGTACCAATCAGAGTCTGGAGACTTACTTGAGATGTTTTGTCCTGAGAAC
>ONZH01030246.1:0-57438 GCA_900303285.1 Rhinella marina
CACCATCCCAGATCCCACTAAGTCACGCCCCTGACTCAGTCAGGCCACACCCCTTCCATGCTGCATTTGACCGGGATTAAAAATATTGGTAAAAATCACCTTCTGTCAGCTGCAGGGGTGGGGGAAGGGTGACTTTCTCCCTGCAGCTCATTGCTCAGACTGCACAGTGCTGCTGCTGAGAGTGCTGCTGCTGTGTCCATCCAGGCCCTGCGCATGACAGAGGACAGGGAGTCTGAAAGCCAGACCGTCCAGCCTAAAACAAGACCTCTGGCCACCCTAGGGGCAGGCTGATGTTAGGTTGGCCAGATGTCCGGCTTTAGGCTGGACAGTCCAGTTTTCTGGCTACCTGTTCTCCGTCCGACGCAGTGCCTGGACAGACACAGGGATGTCCACCCTTTCAGTAGCTCACACTCAGACAGCTTCTCCTCCATGTCTTCACGGAGCCAGGGGGGGCGTGGCCTCATGTTTAGTGATGCGTCTTCATGGGAACTGGGGGCGCTGTTTCACGTTTGGGGGAATGGCCGGTGAGGTCTGGCTTTCTGGGGTGAAGACAGTGGCCACTCTAGCTGCTGTGGAGGTCACAGTTAAAGGGGCGGGCTTCTGTAGAGGTCACTGTTAAAGGGGTGGGCAGCTGTAGAGGTCACTGTTAAAGGGGCAGGCTGCTGTAGAGGTCACTGTTGAAGGGGCAGGCTGCTGTAGAGATCACTGTTAAAGGGGCGGGCTGCTGTAGAGGTCACTGTTAAAGGGGCGGGCAGCTGTAGAGGTCACTGTTTAAGGGGCGGGTATCTGTAGAGGTCACTGTTAAAGGGGCGGGCTGCTGTAGAGGTCACTGTTAAAGGGGCGGGCCGCTGTAGAGGTCATTGTTAAAGGGGCGGGCCGCTGTAGAGGTCTCTGTTAAAGGGGCGGGTCGCTGTAGAGGTCACTGTTAAAAGGGCTGGCCGCTGTAGAGGTCACTCTCGATATCTTTTAACGACACACACACACAAACAGTAAAATAAATAAATTAAATATACCCGGGCGAAGCCGGGTCCTTCAGCTAGTCACAATATATATATTGTTATAGCGCTAAATTTCTTAATATCGTTGGAATATTTTTTATATCGCCCACTCACATTAGCTGCAGAATGAGCATGTCTTTGAGTCTGTGTGTAGGAGGAAGAAGCGCTATCTATGAAGGGGCATATATCTAAGGGTACTTTCTTTCACACTAGTGCATTTGCCTGACACAAACGGGAGAACAGCCAGCCCCATTAACAATAATGGGGGACAGCGCTGATCCGGTCGCTATCCGGCAAGAACGCCAGGAATTGGCAGGACAAATACTGTGGAACATACAAACAATGCAACGGCACACTGCCAACCAGATAAAGCACAAAATGCAATAGTGATATGAGGTATTCAGAAGCTAATGCTATGCTTGTTTAGTAAATTAGAGATTCTTGGCAAATATATTTTGTACAAAATTTTCTGAGCCCGTTCACCAAATCGTCAAGGTGATCTCTGTAGGTCAGGTACCTAACACTATTTCCTACCTGTTATGTGCCAACCTTGGCTTCCGTATAATCAGGGGTGTTGGTTCCACATGCATGCTGGATCCACTCTGCCTTATGCCATTTCTGGTGCTTCAAAGGCCTCCACTAATTCAGGGATGCAGGTACCAACACACATGCCGAGTCCACTCAGCTTTATAGTTACACTAATTAAAATCAGCCTATGGGGCAGACAGGCTAGTCAGGAGTGCATGACCAAATGGCATAGCCACACCTCCAGTACAAACTTACAAAGAAAAAAAAGGGGGATTTCAGTCAGCACATCCCAGTGCGCAGGTGCACGTTGCTATGGCTAAATGCACAAGGAAAGGAAAATACATACAATGCAACGGCACACTGCCAACCAGATAAAGCACAAAATGCCATAGTGATATGAGGTATTCTGAAGCTAATACTATGCTTGTTTAATAAATTGGAGATTCTTGGCAAATATATTTTGTACAAAATTATCTGAGCCCATCCACCAAAATGTCAAGGTGATCTCTGTAGGACAGGAACCTAATACTATTTCCTACCTGTTATGTGCCAACCATGGCTTGCGTATAATCAGGGGGTGTTGTTTCCACATGCATGCTGGATCCACTCTGCCTTTTGCCATTTCTGGTGCTTCCAAGGCCTCCACTAATACAGGGATGCAGGTACCAGCATGTATGCCAAGTCCACTATATACTGCATGCTGAATACACTATATACACAAATACTGCGGCACAGCCTGCCGGATCACCGCCACATATGTGAAAGTAGCCTAAGGCAAATTACTGTGAAGGGGCCAGTATCTAAGAATACCTTCACTTGTTGGGGTGAAGTTAGAGGCGTGGCCTAGCATGAAAGAAAATAACTGCAGCACACTACGCACACCGCCCACGTAAAAGTGCCACTGCCAACTAATGAAAACCGTATAGAAGGACAACATGGCTCACTGGCCTGGAATATATAATACAATACAGTACACTAACTCTTTAACATGTTTTCACTTTTCAAATATTTTGTTACCCACCCTGCTGTATCTCTGCACGGATCTCCATAAGCCACTCTGGGCACTTGAATTTTAAATCAGACCATTTCCGCTGGATCTGGCCGGGGTCCACACAGTGTCAAAGCGATGCCGCAAGCCTCAGATCATCTGCTGCATTATCTTCTTCTTGTGCTGGTTCGGGTGTCGGTCTGTGCCATCGTAATCCTGACAGTCCATCACCTTCACCATATACTTAAGTTCTCTAGAGCTAAATGCAGATGAACGCCGGGATGCCATCTCCAAAACTTCACTCTGCCTCTGAGGACTGTACGCCATGGCTTAGCGCTGTGCGTGTGTATGACGCAATCGGGAGACAATGGTACGCTAAAGTTTTGTACGCACTTTGTACGCTCATGTGTACGTATTCGGTTAAGTAACATACCTTTAACAACGCTAGTGTTCGTTATTTGTGCGAGAATGTTCGCAGACACAGTGTTTGTATCAGCTCATGCGTGCGTATTAAGTTCAGTAGCGTACTTTCAACAACGCTGACTGTATGTTTGTTATTTGTGTGGGAATGGTTGCACACTATAGGAAAAAACGTCAGCGTCTTTAGTGGCTGGGACCATGGGAGCGAACATAGACGGGTGCTTTTTCTTAAATTCTGCAAACACTACCCCCACTGATAGATTGCAGGGTGGTCTGTAACCATGGAAACGAGAAGTGTATAATGTGATGGAAGAATGAAACCAGCCAGCAAAGGAGGCAATATGGATAATCACAATATATTAGTAAGTGGCTTGTATTGACTTTCTCTACATGATAAATGCTGCTTACCGAAGTGAGACAACAGCTTTAAGCAGTATATTTAGGTTCATTGCCTTGCTGGAAGCTGAAGCTATTTCCCGTCTCAAATCTCAGCAGACTGAACAAGTTTTCAAGAACTGCCCTGTATTTATAACCATCCATCTTTTATTCAATTATTTCATCAAGTCCCTGCAGATGAAAATTATCCCACAGCATGAAGCTGATACCACCATCCTTAACGTTGGGAATGGTTTCTAGTTGGGCCATATCATTTCTGTTTTGTGCTCCATGAGATGTTCAAAGTTTGGGATATTTTTTAATGACCCAACCTTGATCTATACTTCTGCATACCACTGTCTCTGAAATGTTTGGTCTTCGTGCTGCTTGCTTAGTAGTGTTGCAAACTCAGGGCCTATCAGAAGTGTGACACTTTGCACACAAGGTAACCTTATTCAATTATTTGACTTCAGAAGTTAATGCGTTGGACCAGACTTTACTTAGAGATTTAATTGCAATGGAAGTCAGTACATACAGTATGCACCCACAACTTTAAAGATTTTAGTTATTTTTAAAATATAATTTTCTTTCATTCCACTGTAACAATTTGGACAGTTATATAAAATTCAAATAAAAATCTACTTTAATTACAAGTTGTAATGCAAAAAATTTAGAAACGCGACAACACTTTTGCAAGTAATTTTGCACTTTGGTCTGTGTCCATTTTTATGTGTCATCCATATTCCACACTCACTGCTAGGTGGAAATATGGATTTCCAAAGCATATCCAACCAAAGGTCAATAAAAGCCACTGACAGAACACGGATTCCATCAGTGTTCTGTCAGTAGTTTTCACGGATGCATAGAGTTCGATGGACACCTTTGGTCCATAACACAGACCAAAGTAATCATATGTGAATAAACATACTAAAAGCAATGGATATAGACATCACATGGCTGTGAATCAATGACATTTGAATAAGGACCTATTAGTAACCTGAAACACCATTTTACCTTCACAAAAAATATCAAATCCAGTAGAATAATGAAGTCTCAGCAGCATAATCCAAGTATAAGAGTTAGAGAAAAACCTGGAGTGGCTCTTAAAAAAAAACAAAAAGGAAACAAAAAAATAAAATAACATGATATGTAATCCTCTGTTTTTGGCTGACTCAAAATACTGACTAAAATATTGTCATATAAAAGTGCCCTTATGGCAAGAAATGCATACAAATATTTGCTATTCAAGACTCCAAGACAGTTATGTAAGGCTGGATTCACATCAGCGTTTTTATTTACATTTTTATGCTCTTCTATAGGAAGTAATTAGAGATGAGCGAGCATACTCGTTCGAGTATTAGGGTACTCGTAAGTGCTCGCTACTCGGACGAGTATCTCGCCATGCTCGAGGAAATGGCATCTCCCGCCTTTTGAATTTTTGGCGGCTATAAATTCAGCCAATCACAAGCCAGGAGACTCTGCGATACACCTAGCATCACGTGGGGCCCTTACATGTCGATAGCAGGGGTTGGCTGGCCTGATCAGGTGACTCTGGAATATACTAGTGACTGTCCGCGGTGCTCGGCTCAGTCGCTGCCTGGATGCCGTTAGGGACAGATCTGCAGTGTGATACAGGGAGAGTGTTAGGGTGTTCTACTAGATTTGTGTTAGGCAGGAGTGATTCTAAAAGAACCCAACAACCCTTGTTAGGGCTACAAGACCCTTTTTTTTAACTAGTTGTGGCTCGGCTTGCTAGCACTAGTAGTGCAGCTACCGCCATATTTGCAGCATTTTGCAGGGAGACTGGAAAAAGTTTATTTTTTGGCTCTCAGTGACACACATCCATTTCAACAGCTAAGTGGGACAATTTTTTTGTGTTTCATTGAAATAGGCACAGTCTGCAGAAGATTTTTTTCTGTCTAACTGATAGTGGAAGTCACAGTACAAAATCCTTTTGTTTGCTCTCAGTGATACAAATCCATTTCATACAGCTGTGTAAAACCATTCTATGTGTCACAGTTCAGCTGGCCAGTCACCAGAAACCACAATCCGTATTTTCTGTCCAGGCGACCCATACTGTACGTCACGTAATCAAATACGGTCTTTTGCTCTCACTGATACAGCTACATTAGAAAAATCTCTGTGCGACATTTGTCTGGGTTGCAGTGAAAATAGCCACAGTCAGCAGGGGCTGAGTTTGCTCTCTGATATATTCTGCACTTCACGTAAAAATTTTTTTTTTTTTTTTTTTTTAATCTCAGTGATACAAATCCATTTCATACAGCTGTGTGGAACAATTCTGTGTGTCACAGTTCAGCTGGCCAGTCACCACAAACCACAATCCGTATTTTCTGTCCTGGTGACCCATACTGTACGTCACGTAATAAAATACTTTTTTTTGCTCTCACTGATAAAGCTACATTAGAAAAATCTCTGTGCGACATTTGTCTGGGTTGCACTTAAGCAGACCAAGTCTGCCTAATGTAATAGTTTCAGTGTAATTGCTCCATACTGCACGGTATGTAATAAAATACGTAATTTTGCTCGAACTTATCCACCTATATATCAGATTGAACAAGTTTGTGGGTTTCAGTACAGCAGGTCCATTTTTTTTATTTTTTTTTTGTATATATAATACACTTATATACAGAAAATGTTGAACCCCAGGGCTAAGGGTCGAGGACGAGGGCGAGGGCGTGGGCATTCAATTACTGCAGGGGGTAGAGGCCGTGGTCCTGGGCAGGGTGAGACAGTACCTGCTGATGAGGGAGCAGGGGAACGCCGCAGAGCTACACTCCCTAGCTTCATGTCTCAACTTACAGGGACACGTGGTAGAGCACTGTTGAAACCACAACAGTGCGAACAGGTGATGTCGTGGATTGCGGACAATGCTTCAAGTAATTTGTCCACCAGTCAGTCTACCCAAGGGAGCACTCCTCTGGCTCCTCCACCTCAACCTCCTTCCCCCCAGTCTGCCCCCTCCCAGGAAAATTTGGAATGCGATCCGGCATACTCTGAGGAACTGTTTTCTGGACCCTTCCCAGAGTCACAAACCACTTCTCAGGTTGCTGCTGACCTCTTTTCCGATGCCCAAGTTTTCCAACTGTCGCAGTTTGTGGGTGATGACATTGTTGACTTAGTGGAAGAAGTGTGTAAAGAGGTGTCGGAGGATGAGGAGACACGATTGTCAGACAGTGGTGAAGTTGTTGTCAGGGCAGGAAGTCCGAGGGGGGAGCAGACTGAGGAATCAGAGGATGACGAGGTGACTGACCCAAGCTGGGTTGATAAGCCGAGTGAAGACAGTGCTTCTGAGGCGGAGGCGAGTGCTGCACCAGAACAGGTTGGAAGAGGCAGTGGTGTGGCCAGAGGGAGAAGCAGGCCCAGAGCTGGTGCATCAGCAGCAACTGTTTCACGTAGTGAAGCTCCCGTGGCGAGGCCTAGATGTTCACAAGTCTGGAGGTTCTTTAAAGAAATTGAGGATGACCGACAGACTGTGGTGTGCAACCTGTGCCACACCAGGATCAGCAGGGGTGCCACCACTACTAGCCTAACCACCACCAGCATGCGCAGGCATATGAGTGCTAAACACCCCACTCAATGGAACCAAGGCCGCTCACCTCCTGCGGGTCCCACCACTACTCCTTCCCCTATGTCACTCACTGCCTCTGCTAGTCAACCCCCTGCCCAGGACCCCGGCACGAGCGCCTCCCACCGGAAAACCACACCTTCGCCTCCACGATCCTCCACAGCGTCCACCAATGTGTCCCTGTGCAGTGTTCAGCTGTCTTTACAGCAGACGCTGGAGCGCAAGAGGAAATACAGTTCCACCCACCCACATGCCCAAGCCCTTAACGTCCACATCTCCAAATTGCTGAGCCTGGAGATGCTGCCCTATAGGCTAGTAGAGACCAAGGCCTTTCACAACCTCATGGCGGTGGCTGCCCCTCGGTATTCGGTCCCCAGTCGCCACTATTTTTCCCGATGTGCCGTCCCAGCCCTACACCAGCACGTGTCACAGAACATCATCTTTGCCCTGACCAACGCTGTTTCTGAGAAGGTCCACCTAACCACGGACACATGGACAAGTGCTGCCGGGCAGGGACACTATATATCACTGACGGCACATTGGGTTAACTTGGTGGAGGCTGGGACCGAGTCTGACCCTGGGGCCGCTCATGTACTGCCCACACCGAGTACTGCGGGGCCTACCTCGGTCACGGTCTCTCAGACGTACTATGCCTCCTCTTCCGACCCCTCCTCCACCTCCTCCTCCTAATTACCATCCTTGGGCATGGCGCCTTCAGTCGGTAGCTCTAGGCGCAGCAGCAGTGCCATGGCTAAGCGTCAGCAGGCAGTGCTCAATCTGCTGAGTTTAGGTGACAAAAGGCACACCGCCCAAGAACTATTACAGGGCATCACGGCGCAGACCGATCTGTGGCTGGCACTGCTGAACCTCAAGCCAGGCATGGTTGTGTGTGACAACGGGCGTAACCTGGTGGCGGCTCTGCAACTCGGCAGACTGACACATGTGCCATGCCTGGCCCACGTGTTCAATCTCATAGTTCAGCGGTTCCTCAAGACATACCCCAATCTGTCTGATTTGCTCACCTAGGTGCGCCGCATCTGTGCGCATTTCCGCAAGTCGACCACAGATGCTGCCACTCCCAGGGCAGCGCAGCGCCGCCTACAACTGCCCGCTCACCGACTGTTGTGTGACATGCCCACAAGATGGAATTCGACATTAAACATGTTATCCAGAGTTTACCAGCAGCGCAGAGCGATTGTACACTACCAGATGTCAACTTCCACCAGAACTGGTAGTCAGGTCCGTCAGCTTCCTCAAGTCTACAATGAGTGTTTTTTCTTCAAACACCGATTACTGGGTGTTCACTCTCCTGGACCCACGGTACAAGCAGAACCTTTCCACTCTCATCCCTGTAGAGGAAAGGAGTATGAGAGTGAATCAATATCAACAGGCCCTGGTGCACAAGCTGAAACAATCCTTCCCATCTGACACCGCTAGCGGCAGAGAGCGTGCTTCTGTGGGCCAAGTAGTGGGGGAGAGGAGGCGAGCAGGCAGCTTGTCCAGCACTGGCAGGGGAACACTCTCCAAGGCCTTTGCCAGTTTTATGTCACCCCAGCAAGACACTGTCACCTGTCCCCAGTCTAGGCAGAGTATGGGTGAGCTTTACAAAAAGATGGTGAGGGAGTACCTAGCTAACCATACCAACGTCCGGACCGATCACTGTGCTCCATACAACTACTGGGTTTCAAAGCTGGACACGTGGCCTGAACTGGCGCTGTACGCCTTGGAGGTTCTGAGCTGCCCTGCCACTGGCGTGTTGTCAGAGCGGGTATTCAGTGCAGCTGGTGGCATCATCACCGATAAGCGTACATGCCTGTCAACTGACAGCGCTGACAGGCTGACGCTTATTAAATGAACAAAGCCTGGATTTTCACGGAATTCAAATCTCCTCCGGGGGAAAGCAGCTAAAGATTTACATTACTTATGTATCCGATTCCTCTTCTCTACTCCTCCTCCTCCTTGTCGTCTTTTACATAGTTATATAGTTACTTAGTTAAAGGGGTATTCCCATCTCACAAATGTAGTTTGTATAGTTAGATATAGCCATACCAATATTATTACTAATAGAATGTATTTATATAAAATGTACCGTTTAGAAGATTTCCCTATTTGTATATCCATTGTCCCACACACATCAGTCAGACCGTTGCCCCTAGTTACGGCCACCGTGGCCATGTAGTAGTGCTGGCCGGTTTATTCTTGTTCAAACCCGCTCTGAGGTAACTGCTGTATTGTGAGCGCACATTGCATGAGCATGCGGAGACACATCTTAGCGTTCTTTCACATCTGCGTTTTGGACGCTACCAGTCCAAAACACAATGGTCAGGAGCCGTCCAAAACGCAGACTTTATAAACGGATCCTGCTCCATAGAGATGAATTGATCTTGGAACAGAATCCGTTTCTCTGCATTTTGGACGCACAGACAAAAATGCTACAACCCTTAGATGTGTCTCTGCATGTTCATATAATGTGCGTTCACAATACAGCAGTTATCTCAGAGCGGGATTGAACAAGAGCAAGCTGACCACCACTACTACACGGCCGCGGTGGTCGTAACTAGGGGCAACGGCCTGACTGATGTGTGTGGCACAATGGATATACAAATAGGGAAATCTTCTAAACGGTACATTTTATATAAATACATTCTATTAGTAATAATACTGGTATGGCTATATCTAACTATACAAACTACATTTGTGAGATGGGAATACCCCATTAATATGGTTGAACAAAGACACAAACGCTGACCCAAAACGCAATTTTTTAGAGGGCCAACTGGCACTCTTTTACGGCAATTTTTCCGGAGGGCCCCCTACAGGCCCTCTCTCCAAATAATTTTTCCGGAGGGCCACCTACAGGCCCTCTCTCTAAACAATTTTTCCGGAGGGCCACCTACAGGCCCTCTCTCCAAACAATTTTTCCGCAGTGTCATCTACAGACACTGTAAAACAATGTTTCAGGAGCGTCAAACAGACAGTCCAAAACTATTTTTCAGGAGGCGCAAGTACCGACATTTAAAAAAAAATTTTTTGCTGAGGGTCGACTTTGTATACTCCGAAAAGAAAATATTTTTTGGAGGCTCAACAAAAGCCATTTCACTGCATTCTCAGTCGGACAAAGTCATTGGTGGTGTAACGGCCTTGCTGTGTCAGGCTAAATTTTTGGGTTCTTCACCAGCTACCGCATACTAACTCAGTCACTCTGTTGTCACCGCCGCCATACAGGGCCACGAAAAGTATTTATGTGGTTCGCCTGCTCCCGCAGTGTCACTCGCTTACTCTGTTGTCACCACCATAGTGGTTTGCACTATAGCAGCCCAAGTCTGCACATTCCACTTTTTCTCTCCAAGTGATCGATACTACACGTCACATTAGAAAATACGTTCTTTTGCTCTCAGTGATACAAATCCATTTCATACAGCTCAGTGGAACAATTCTGTGAGTTACAGTCCAGCACCTCAGTCTGCACAGACCACAATCCGTTGTTTCTGTGTAATTGATCTATACTGCACGTCACGTAAAAAAATATGTTTTTTTGCTCTCAGTGATACAAATCCATTTCATAAAATCCTTTCTTTCTCTTTAACTGATCTATACTAAACGTCACTTTTAAAAATACGTCTTTTTCCTCTCTTTATATCTCTCCAAACTATTTTTTCCGGATAGGTGACGTATACGATATTAAACTGAGAAGAATACATACAACACATGCCCCACTTGATCAATTTCATAGTTGACAACCGTACCTAAATTGACAGCCACAGCCATACAGGGCCACGCTAAATTTTTCCTGTGCTCTACCCGCTACCGTCGTGTAGCTCGGTCAATGTGTAGTCACAGCCATACAGGGCCACGCTAAATTTTTTATGTGCTCTACCTGCTACCGTCGTGTTGCTCGGGCACTCTGACCGAGTCTGACCCTGGGGCCGCTCATGTACTCCCCACTTGGAGGATTGCGGGGCCTACCTCGGTCACGGTTTCTCAGACTTACTATGCCTCTTCCTCCAACCCCTCCTCCTCCTCCTTCGAATTACCATCCGTGCTTCACCTCCTGCTACCTCAGTCTAACTCGGTCACTCTGTTGTCACCGCCATGCTGCGTCAGGCTAAATTTTTGGGTGGCTCATCTGCTACCTCATCTAACTTGGTCACTTGTTGGTGTCACCGCCATGCTGTGTCAGGCTTATGCCTGCATCGTGTGGCTGGGGATAGGAGAGCAGTGCCAGCATGGGCATGGGTGATGGACCTTCATTGCACCTAGTTGGGTGCTTCCCTAACATGTGATGGGCATGTGCCTCGCCTTTCTTGGTCTGGGTGAGCACAATTGCCATGAGGGTAACCACCAGGCTGTTGCAGGAGAATTTGGGGTAATGGTGGGATTAGGCAGCCTCAGAGGCATTCATGCATGCTGCCCCTGCTGTTTCCTGTCCATTTCCATGGTGTTTCCATCATTTTCTGAGGTTTCCAGGTTTTCACCCAGCCTTCCCTAGGCAGAGCCTTGGTCCCCTGCAAAAAATGCTCGAGTCTCCCATTGACTTCAATGGGGTTCGTTACTCGAAACGAGCACCCGAGCACTCGGAAAAGTTTATCTCGAATAACGAGCACCCGAGCGTTTTAGTGCTCGCTCATCTCTAGAAGTAATTGAAGTGGTGTTTCTGTCAAATTGGATCTGGCATGTTTCCGTTAGACAACACGTTACAAGACAAAATAATGCAGCATGCTACACTATTTTGTCATGTATTTTGGACAGCATCTGTGACAAAGGCCCCTAACAGACAAGTCTGATGCAGATGTGGATGAAGCCCAACAACATCGTTTTTTTCAATAAACTACTTGTTAGGTCTTTTGACTATAAAATGATAACAAAGTATCCCCTTACTGAGACCTCCAATAATCAACTATAATTTTGGGTAACCTGGTAGTTTGGATGGCCATACAAATTAGACAGCTATCAGCTAAGCTCTTGTTCCGCCAGTAGGCTACATTATACAAAGTGATGGACAAACAGTATAGTGCCAGTGGGCTACACTATACCTAGCGATGGACTGATAGTTATAGAGAGTGATGGACAGACAGTATACTGACAGTTGGCTACATTATACTGTGTGATGGACATGTAGCCCTCTGGCAGTATACTGTCTGCCCATCACTAATATAGCTCACTGACAGTATACTACTGTATATGAGTGACAGCCAGATATCAATATGCGTTATCAAATGTTCCATAAACCGGATTGTAAAGTTAGCAGGATTTGTAGAAATTAGCCTAAAGTAGCATTTCTTCCAGATCAGGGACCTACAAATGAGAAAGAAGAGGCCGGACCGTGGGCAAGGCCTTAGGGGAGGCCGGCATGACAAGGGGTTTGTTTACGGAGCCCCTGGCCTGAGTTGGCTAATTTGAGTCCATGGGGTGGGCTTAGATTAAGTGGTATACAGATGGGAGGGGGAAGAAGACGGGCCATTTTGTGGATTGGGAAAGCTAGCTAAGCAAACCAGTGTTGCTACCCCTCTTACTTTGTCGAATGTCTCAGCTGGAGGACCTACTGAGCGGGCTGCAGCTGATGTCCAGGGAGCTGCATGGGTCCAGGAGCAGCTTGAAGGGCTCCTGCGTGGGGCGGCTGAGGCACCAGTTGGCCTCAACCTGCTTCTCACGGACCGCGGCGGGTCCAGATCATCCCCCCAGAGGCCAGCGCCACACCAGGAGCCCCACAAGGGACTCTTCTCATCGGCAAGCGGCGGGTCAGGCTTCTGCCCGTGTGCCCTAACGGGTAATGAATCCGCGAGGGAGGCAGGACTCATGGGGTGGCCAGGCCCGGTCACCCTACCTTCTTCAGTAGTGACTTGCATCAGGGTAACGGGAGCAAAGGGCTGCCCCCTTTGTCCAGGTGGGGAGGGGGCCCCTCTGCAGGACCAAGATGGCGTCCGGAACGGAGCTGCTGCAGGCCATGTGGAAGGAGGCCGCAGGCTCTACTACCCCTGTGAACAGCACGGAGTTAGCTCCACCTCCTCTCCCTTACAGGCATCTGGGAGCAACTGCTGTAACGTCCCTGGCACTGGGGATGCTGGGGGACCTGGGAGTGAAGAATCATTGCCAGGATCTTCGAGGACTACGCAGAGGAGAGATCGGCTGGACTCTGGATCTGCGGCTGATTGAATCACAGAACCCAAGCAGCTAGGTGAGATGAATTGGGAAACTGTATTGCTTTTTGTATCAGGTTCTAGGGGTGTGTGTGTGTGTGTGGGGTTGGGATCCCCCCGGCGGAGTTAGGCAGGCGTTTACGTCAGTTACTGGGCGGTTTGGCGGGGTTGTTGGCCTGAGTGGGGGTCGGCAGGGGGGTCATCGTTGCCAGCATGGGGGATAGGCGGGGGTTTTAGCGGACCATTGGGTGCTGGGAGTGTGGCGTCAGGGTCACACAATGGCTCAGTGTCGGTTGAGATGCAGGCTGGGGGACCGGTGAAGGATGAGACTGTTAGTTTAGATGATAGAGCAAAAGGGAGGTATACTGTAAGTTTGTTTTAAGGGCCCATTGGGGGCACATCTGAAACAGGAGGTGCGCGAGCGAATATGGAAAGGGGAGTACGTGGAAATATTTTCCTTGCTCCCCTTGGAAAAATTTAATTTAGAGCTAAGAGGGATGACAGTAAAAAGGAAGACAAGGAAAAGCGGCTGTATCGGTTGATTCTGCGCACTTTTCCGAATTGGTTGCAGGCATTTGCGATATTGGCAATTGTGATAGGGGAAAAGACGCCTGAGTGTTGTTCGGCGCTGCTCTGTTACCAAGATGCCATTGGGGAAGCGTATTGTGTACGGGGGCCAGGCGTGGCTTCGCTATGACGAACAATTTAGGCAGTGGAAAGCAGTTTGCCCTAACATTAAGTGGGATCATAAGGCAGTGGCGTGCCTAGGGTGTTTCGCACCTGGGGTGTGTCCTGTCTCTGGCACCCCCCCCATATGTTAAAAAATTGTACCCCCTCACAGTAGTATTGCCCTCATTGTACAAACTTCACGGTAATTTTGTACAGATGTGTGCCCCCTCACAGTAATTATTTCCACACTGTGCCCCCTCACACTTGTAATGCCCTCTTTGTGCCCCTTCACAGTAATAATCCCCACTGTGCCCCCTTCATAGTAATAATCCCCATTGTGCCCCTTTATAGTAATAATGCCCACTGTGCCCTATTCACAGTAATAATGCCCACTGTTCCACTTCACAGTAATAATGCCCACTGTTCCCTCTTTACAGTAATAATGCCCACTGTGTCCCCTTCACAGTAATAATGCCCACTGTGCCCCCTTCACAGTAATAATGCCCATTGTGCCTCTTCATAGTAATAATCCCCATTGTGCCCATTTATAGTAATAATGCCCACTGTGCCCTCTTCACAGTAATAATGCCCACTGTGTCCTCTTTACAGTAATAATGCCCATGTGCCCCTTCACAGTAATAATGCCCACTGTGCCCCCTTCACAGTAATAATGCCCACTGTGCCCCCTTCACAGTAATAATGCCCATTGTGCCCCCTTCATAGTAATAATCCCCATTGTGCCCCTTTATAGTAATAATGCCCACTGTGCCCTCTTCACAGTAATAATGCCCACTGTGCCCTCTTTACAGTAATAATGCCCACGTGCCCCCTCCAGAGTAGTAATGCCCTCTGTGCCCCCCTTCAGAGTAGTAATGCCCTCTTTGCCCCCGCCATAGTAGGAATGCCCCCTGTGCCCCTCCAGAGTAGGAATGTCCCCTGTGCCCCCTCCAGAGCAGTAATGCCCTCTGTGCCCCCTCCACAGTAGTAATGCCCCCTCCACAGTAGTAATGCCCCCTCTGTATTAAAAAAACAAAACAAAAAAAACATAGCAGCTACTCACCTTGTCCCATTCCTGAAGTCCTCTCTTCTCTGTAGGCACAGATCGCTCTGCAGCGATGTGTGGGCGGAGCTTATGCAAATTCCTGGGCGGCAGGCTCCGCCCACACATTCCAGCAGCGCGATCCATGCCTGCAGCCTGAATAGTGGAGCGGGGAGAAGTCTCTCTGCTTCACCATTCAGAGCACCAGCCTGAAGGAGGGGAGGAGCACAGGGAGGTGATTGACAGGACCCAGCTCCCTGCGCTCCAGCAATGAGCGCTTCCATCTGTATTGATGGAAGTGCTTATTGCTTCTGGCACCCCCTGAGAGCTGGCACCCGGGGTGGACCGCACCCCCCGCCCCCAACTAAGTACTCCACTGTCATAAGGATATACGTAGCCTTGTGGTTAAAAGTTACAGCCCCGCTAAGGTCAGGTCAGTCCATTCCGGGAGAATCTGGGGGTGGAGGCCAATCCAGCTTTGCGGAAGCATCCGCTAAAGGATTGTGCTTCTTGTTCAATGAAGGGAACTGTAAATTTGGAGCAAAATGTAAGTTTAAGCATGAGTATTACACATGTGGGGATGGGGGGGGCTCACGGAGCCACACATTTTTTTTTAAAGGGAACAAACAGAAAGGGGGGCTCACAGAGCCACGCGTTTTTTTAAAGGGAACAGAAAGGAGGGCGGAATTCTATAGCAAAGGGGGAGACGCCTTAAAGTGTCTCGAGGTGGTTTCTGAAAAATTGGCCAAGGAAGTCAGGTTGGGTAGGATGTTGGGACCGTTTTTGGAACCTCCTTTGGTTGATTTTTGTTTGTTCCCGTGGGGGTGGTTCCAAAGAAGGATGTGAATAAGTTTGGTCTTATTCACCATCTGTCATTTCCAAAGAGTTCTTCGGTCAATGACGGTATTGACCCGGATATACAGTGGGGGAAAAAAATATTAATCAGCCACCAATTGTGCAAGTTCTCCCACTTAAAAAGATGAGATAGGCCTGTAATTGACATCATAGGTAGACCTCAACTATGAGAGACAAAATGAGAAAACAAATCCAGAAAATCTGATTTTTAAAGAATTATTTTTGCAAATTATGGTAGAAAAAAGGATTTGGTCAATAACAAAGTTCATCTCAATACTTTGGTATATATCCTTTATTGGCAATGACAGAGGTCAAACATTTTCTGTAAGTCTTTACAAGGTTGGCACACACTGTTGCTGGTATGTTGGCCCATTCCTCCATGCAGATCTCCTCTAGAACAGTGATGTTTTGGGGCTGTTGCTGGGCAACACGGACTTTCAATTCCCTCCAAAGGTTTTCTATGGGGTTGAGATCTGGAGACTGGCTACGCCACTTCAGGACCTTGAAATGCTTCTTACGAAGCCACTCCTTCATTGCCATGGCGGTGTGCTTGGGATCATTGTCGTGCTGAAAGACTCAGCCACATTTCATCTTCAATGTCCTTGCTGATGGAAGGAGGTTTGCACTCAAAATCTCACGATACATGACCCAATTCATTCTTTCATGTACACGGATCAGTCGTCCTGGTCCCTTTGCAGAGAAACAGCCCCAAAGCATGATGTTGCCACCCCCATGCTTCACAGTAGGTATGGTGTTCTTTGGATGCAACTCAGCATTCACTCTCCACCAAACACGACGAGTTGTGTTTCTACCAAACAGTTCTACTTTGGTTTCATCTGACCATATGACATTCTCCCAATACTCTTCTGGAACATCCAAATGCTCTCTAGCAAACTTCAGACGGGCCCGGATATGTACTGGCTTAAGCAGAGGGACACATCTGGCACTGCAGGATCTGGCGGCGTAGTGTGTTACTGACGGTAGCCTTTGTTACATTGGTCCCAGCTTTCTGCAGGTCATTTACTAGATCCCCCCGTGTGGTTCTGGGATTTTTGCTCACAGATCTTGTGATCATTTTGACCCCACGGGGTGAGATCTTGCGTGGAGCCCCTGATCGAGGGAGATTATCAGTGGTCTTGTATGTCTTCCATTTTCTAATTATTGCTCCCACAGTTGATTTCTTCACACCAAGCTGCTTGCCTATTGCAGATTTAGTCTTCCCAGCCTGGTGCAGGTCTACAATTTTGTTTCTGGTGTCCTTCGACAGCTCTTTGGTCTTCACCATACTGGAGTTTGGAGTGTGACTGTTTGAGGTTGTGGACAGGTGTCTTTTATACTGATAACAAGTCCAAACAGGTGCCATTACTACAGGTAATGAGTGGAGGACAAAGGAGCCTCTTAAAGAAGAAGTTACATGTCTATGAGAGCCAGAAATCTTACTTGTTTGCAGGTGACTAAATACTTATTTTCCACCATAATTTGCAAATAAATTCTTTAAAAATCAGACAATGTGATTTTCTGGATTTGTTTTCTCATTTTGTCTCTCATAGTTGAGGTCTACCTATGATGTCAATTACAGGCCTTTTTCATCTTTTTAAGTGAGAGAACTGGCACAATTGGTGGCTGACTAAATACTTTTTTTCCCCACTGTATGTTCCGTGGTTTATACCTCATTCGACGTGGCAGTAGCACGGGTTCGTAAGTTTGGTAAATGGGCATTGTTAGCTAAGACAAATATTGAAGCGGTGTTTCGTTTGTTGCCAGTACATTCTGATAGCTTGCATCTCTTGGGGTGTTTTTGGGAAGGGTTATTTTTTCATTGACCAGTGTTTGCTAATGGAATGTTCCCTATCGTGTGCATATTTTGAGACATTTAGCTCCTTTTTGAAATGGGCGGTGGTGGACGCAGCGGGGTGTAAGTCGATCATCCATTACTTGGATGACTTTTTATGCATTGGTCCCCCAGATTTGCGGGTTTGTTCAGCGTTGTTGCACACGTAGTGCACGTTGTTCGCTAGCTTTGGGGTACCTTTGGCTGCAGAAAGAAACATGGGTCCTGCTACAGAGTTGAATTTTCTAGGGATAGTGATTGACACCTTGAGGATGGAATGTCGATTGCCTCTGGATAAACTCATGGATTTGAAGAAAGGAGGTGTTAAGGGTGGGGTGTTTACTGAAGATTCAGTTACGTGAGCTTCAATCCTTACTTGGCAAGCTTAAGTTTGCATGTTGGATCATGCCTATGGGGAGGGTTTTTAGTCGGCAATTGGCAGGGGCGACGGCCAGGGTGTCTATGCCGCATCATTATGTGCGCTTGGGTAAAGAGTTGAGGGCAGATTTACAGGTTTGGAGTTCATTTTTAGATAACTATAATGGTAGGTCACTGTTTATGGGGGATGTAGTGGATTCTTTTGATTTTGAGCTATTTTTGGATGCGGCTGGGGGTTGTGGTTTTGGGGTATATTGTAAATGTCAATGGTGCGCTGAAGTATGGCTAGATAGCTGGGTGATGAAGGGTTGGGTTAAGGTTGGCCTTATTGGAACTTTTTCCAATAGTGGTAGCAGTGATGCTTTGGGGGGAGCTTTTCCATAACAAAAAGATCTGTTTCCATTGTGATAATTTGGTGGTTGTTCAGGCGATCAACAAGTTGTCATCATTGTCACCTTTGGTAGTGTGGCTGTTGCATCGTTTGGTGCTGGAATACTTATTACTGAATGCTTGGGTGGTGGTGGTGCATGTCGCTGGGGTTGACAATTGTATTGCTGATGCCCTCTCTCGTTCACAGTGGGAATGTTTTTGGCAGCTGTCCCCGGAGGCAGAGGAGGTTGGGCTGGCATGCCCAGGTGGCCTGTGGGATCTATTGGCAGCACAGTAGTGGGACTTCACCAAGTCTTTTCTGGTTGGTTGCGCACTTAAGGGGTGGCGGCGGTTGCGAGTAGGAGAAGATGGGCGTCGACCGGTCTCTTTTGCCTTGCTAATAGATTTAGGTGGGCAAGTATTGGCGGTCTGTAGTTCTTCTTGGGAGATGTGGTTGTTTTGGTTAGCGTTTTCTTCGGCGTTTTTTGGTGCCATGAGGTTGGAGGACCTTGTTTCTCCTATGATTCAGAGGGTTGGGGGGTTACTTGGGGAAAACATTAATCTATTTATGGATAGGCTAGAGTTCCACATCCACTGGTCAAAGACGGATGTGGAAGGGAAGGGATGTAAGGTAGTTCCGTATGCGGTTCCCAGGTGTTTAATGTGCCCAGTGCAGTGTTTGAGAGAATTTGGGCTGGAGAAAAAGAGTCAAGTTTTATCATTGTTAGTGCATGAGGACGGGTCATTCCTGTCCATTTTTCAGTCTACAGCAATCTTTTGGTAATGCTTGGATCGTTTGGGGGTTGGGAGTTGTGGTGATGCGAGTCACTTGTTTCGGATAGGGACGGCGACAGAGGCAGCACGTTGCGTATTGATTGACGATATTATAAAAAGTATCGGGCGTTGGGAGTCTATCAGTTTCAGGTCCTATGTTAAGCCTGAAAGATTGTAAGGTGGTGTGGTAGCCTTGTTTTGTTATAAGGGGACCATAGTTGCATTTTGCTCCTTGGTTTTCTCTCTTTTTATCTTTTGCAGGCGCAGAACAAGCACTTGTGTGGATCCTGGGACATTCATATGTTTTTTGGGGAGCATTACGGGCATCTGTATGGCCGGATGGTCAACAACTGGGCCTTTCCCGATTGGAGGCAGTGGTAAGGTGGCTGGAGTGAAGGGGCATGATTCAGGGTGGTGTTTTACCAGAGGTTCACCAGTTTGTCAGGTTGGATAGGGCTCCAGATGTCTTAGTATTACACGTGGGGGGTAATGATTTGGGGGCTCAGCCTTTTCGGGAATTGGTAAGGGACAATAAGTTTGACATGATCAGATTGTGGGCTTTGCTCCCAAATTTGGTGACCATATGGTCCGACATTGTCTCGCATAGGGTATGGCGTGGAGCCTGCTCAGTCGAGGCTGTTAATAGGGCTTGTATTAAAGTTAATCGGCGTTTTGTGGCACGGAACAGGGCAGTGACAGTTAGGCATATGGAGTGATAAAAAGACCTTGGGGATTTTGGCGGGAAGATGGACTACATCTCAGTGTGGTTGGCATTGACATGTGGTGTTTGGCCCTGCAAGAAGGGATTGAGACAGCGCTGGGTGTATGGAGGGACGTGCAGTCTTAAGGGTGGTCAAGTCTGCACGTTGGCGGTGGGGGGAGGTCCTTGGAGTTGGAGAAAAGGTCTGGTAGGAATAAAAGGAGGGATCCATGGTGGGGCTGGACTCCCATGGTTGGTGGTTGGTTCTGGTGGTGTTAAGGGGTCATCAGTAGTGCCTCGGAGCTGGCACTCATAGGCTGGGGACAATATGGCCTACCCTAGACAGGGTGATATCATTGTTTGGGGCTTCAAGGACCTCCTCCTGTATGTTTATGTTATATGTTATACATCTGGGGAAAGGGGTATTGTTCGTATTCCGTTGCATATGGGTTACTGGGAATATTTATGTTTTATTAAAATAAGGTTATGTATATGGAAAATAAAATGGCTGCTGTGGCCGATATTAATCCAACCTGGTGTCTGTGTCTTTTTGGGATGAGGGGTGGAGGAGTTTAGGTCTATTTGGGTTTTGGGTTAGTTAAGTAGGGTGACATCTGGGTTCAGGTAAGTAATGAAGGGGCGAGCACCGTCATGCAGTTACTGAGAGGTGTGTCCCAGTGATCTACAGTATGCTGAGTGATAGAGTGATATTACAGTGCCATTATACTAAGAATATACATATATACTGTAATCATAGAAAGTGAGGTTCTCTCCTGTAGCTGCTACCCCTGAAAGGAGACTCAAAGGGGCTGGCTTTCAGACCAATGAAAGGAATTGAATGGTCAAGAGTAATGGTCCCTTTACATGGTACGACAATCTGGTGGTCGGGAAGGAAGCGTTCCTTCCGGACAATCTGCTGATTGCTAGCGGAGGAGCTCCTCTAGACTATGGGGAGGATCAATGGCTTACACCATCGCTCATTCTCATAGTGTCTCGTAGTTTCCAGCCAGCAGATTGTGTTTACACAACACAATCTGCCACTGGAAAACGATGATCTTTTGTGCTGCACAAAAGATCCAATTACCCAATGAAGGAACGTTTTGCACCACCAGATCATCGTTAATGAGTGTTACTAGTAACGCTCATTAGCGATGATCCATTTAATTGTTGGCCGTGTAAAGGGCCCTTAAGGCATGCTCCTGATGTGCAAGGCAGCTTGGGTTAATAATGGCATGGAAATCCAACCACATACAGTGCTGGCAGACTTAGGAGATGATGCACTCTCACTGGTTTGCAGAGATTTGCAAGTAGAGGTGCATTATGAATTCAGAAAATTGCAGGAGCTAAACTAATGTCACATCACTGTCACAACAGGCTGTGGTGATCAAATACCATTATGCAAGAATGTTCATACAATTTGTTCAATTTTCTATGAAAACACTGGTATTAAGTGAAGCTTAATGTGCATCTTGAAATAATTTACACTTTGCAAGTGGAAGTTACGGATTACTCTGTTATAGAGTTGAGCTAATTGAATCCAAAGTGGAATTTGATTCGAATTTCAGGATAAATTTGATTTGCAGTGAAGCGGAATTTCTTCATGCTTTGTGCTAGTGAATCAATTTAACCTGAAATAGTGTAAAATAAAACACAAAAAAATACTTCCTCCATTTTCTCGCGACAGGCCAGATGCCATCTTGTTTGACAATCTCAGCCAAAATCCTGTGCACGTTGACATATGATGTCACCACGTCGACCGGCGAGATTTCACATCAGATCTTTAAGCAAGATGGCTGTGGCCGGCCTGTCATGAGCAAATGGAGACTGTAAGTACTGTATGATAATGATCATTTTTTTTCTGTGATATTTACACTGTTTTTACTCTCAGATGCCGCAGTCATGTATGAATGGGGCATCTGAGGGGCACAATGATGGGGAGTCTCACTATTGCAGCTCCTTGTTATTGCACCCGCTACTTACAAAAAAAAGTGCTTTGTGATAAAATAATTAGTCACAATGCAAATTTTTTTGTAAAATTTAACGAGGCAGCCGATTCGAATTTTGAAGAAATTCACTCATCTCTACTTTGTTGCTGTACAAATTGCTACTAATGCTAGTATTTCATGCACTTCACGATTGAAAAGTTTAAAAGGAAAGCCCTTCATCACAATTTTGTAATTAATCCTACACTTTCAAAAAGGTAGAACTGTACAAATAGTCACTTTTGGTCATGTTTACAGCTCTTATGCAGATCTCTATATTTTCATGGTAACTGACTACAAAATCTGTCTGATCTATACTCCATTTCATCTGTCCAGTAATTTATACTGACTTGCATTTGATAGATTATAATGAAGTAAAAGGCAGATGGTTGACAATATGACTGCAGAATCATACTGCACAGAGCTAGTCTGTTATCATAGAAACGGAAAGAACTTTATATCAGTTGTAGGCAACTATTGTGTATGTCAGTAAACTTCTTGCTTGGGCAGCAAAGTGGATGCATGAAGTGCTCTTACTTCAGCTGCATATGGAATAGTAGAGCAAAGCAAGATCATTGGAAAAAGTGGCATGACGTTCAAGGGAAGGCTATGACTAGGTGCTTCGTAAAATCTGTAAAAAAAAAAGAAAAACGCTACAGTACAAAGGGAATGTTAGGGTGCCAAAGAGGGCAAAACAAACCCACAAAAATGATTTAAATATATACTGTAAATGTTAAAAAAACAAGGTCAGGGTAGGTAGGGCCTTTAGATAATGCTAATGGAGAGATGGTCATCAGGTATCAAGAAAAGACAAAGCTACTATTTTTATTTTTATTTTTTATTTTATTTTTTTAAGCTCTGTATATACAAAGGAAGAGAAGGAGCTGATGCAGGTAATGGAAATGCTGTAAATACATCCAGTAATATACGTAAATGGCTGAACAAGTCAACTAAATAAGGCAACATAGATATATCATAAGTAGAGATGAGCAAATTTTTCAAAAATTCGATTCGGTTGGTTCACCGAATTTTTCAAAACAATTCGATTCAATCCGAATAAATTTGTGGCAAATTGCGTTAAAAAACGGCTATTTCCGGGCTGCAGAAAGCCTATATAGTGTTGTAGAACACAGTGTCTTGCAGTAACACGCATAGGGAGTCTGCTGTGGTAGTGAAACAATACTGTGAGCCAGTATGACCCACAGAAAACAGGCGTCACTTTTAGAATCGCTGCACACTTTATGTATTTAGGCAGTTATGGGGCCAAAACTGAACAAATAACTCAAGTGTGAACAGGTCAAAGTTAGCGCCAGCTATAAAGAACCATGCAGAGGCCTAAGATCCTACTATAGCTCGAAAGAGCGCACTCCTTTTACACTGATTCCACATAGAATTTTACAGAACCTGTTCTATTACACGCTTACACAAGCAGAGCCCCCCCAACAGTGTGGAGATGGCAGTGGTAGCAGCATCAGGAGACCACAGAGTGGCACGACAACAGTGGCAGTAGGCAGTGGCAGCAGCTGTAGCATCAGGAGACCACAGAGGAGACAGTCATCGTGACGACAGTGTGGAGGCAGCAGTAGCATCAGGAGACCACAGAGTGGCACGACAACAGTGTAGAGTTGGCAGTGGCAGCAGCTGTAGCATCAGGAGACCATAGAGTGGCACGACGACAGTGTAGAGGAGGCAGTGGCAGCAGCTGTAGCATCAGGAGACCACAGAGGAGACAGTGTGGAGGCAGCAGTAGCATCAGGAGACCACAGAGTGGCACGACAACAGTGTAGAGTTGGCAGTGGCAGCAGCTGTAGCATAGGGAGACCATAGAGTGGGGGGACTGAGCCTGCACCAGAGCTGAATGGCGGCGTTTTTCTGAGCTCTGTGTCTCGACTGCCCTAATTCCAGCTAGCTTTAGCACCCTGGCATAACAATCGTGAAAATCGGCGGGGCGAAACAAGGAGAACACTCGGCTTCTGTGAAATCCGCTTCCACCGCAGGTGGAATGGTGAAATTTTTGAAGAAAACCCCCGCTTCCCGCCAGAGAATCCAAGATGGCGCTGAACTCGGGAGTCGCCGCTGACTTTCCTGTGGAAGGCGGCTCTGAGGCGGAGAGCGAAGGAGAGCAGACCCAGGAGTTGCGAAGCCTACCTGTTTCCAGAAGATTTATTAGACAGGCGCTGGAGGAAGCAATCGGTCCGCTGACAAACGAGATTGCTGCACTTACCCAGGAGAGAAGGCAAGTGGGACATCGGGTAGAAGAGCTGGAGACCACGCAGGCTGCCATTGTGGACCATGGGGAGGCTGTCTCGCAATGCCTCGCCGCATACCAACTTCACTTTAATAATGTATACGCTGCTCTTGAAGATCAGGAAAATCGCAGCAGAAGGAACAATCTTCGCTTTAGAGGTGTCCTGGAGACTAACCTACCTGAAGATGTCCCAGCTATTGTAAGACAGATTATCTCCCCTTTGGTGGGGGAAGATATGGGGGCAGATATTATTATTGAAAGAGCCCACCAAGCGCTGCGACCTCGCCCAAAGTAGACAGACCCCCCAAGGGACATTATTTGCCGCTTTTTGAACTTTCCAAGATAAAGAGCTGATTTTAAACTCGGCTAAAGAGATCCAAAATCAAATTTGAGGGGGCCTCAGTGGCGATTTTTCAAGATCTTTCCGCTACCACCCTGCAAAAGCGCAGATTCTTAAAACCCCTCACAGATCTGTTGAGGGGCAAGAAAATCCCTGTACAGGTGGTTCTTCCCTTTTGGCATCAGCTTCATTTTTGCTGGAAGGCGCATTAATATTTCATCATATGAGGATTTGCCAGCTGCATACTCTTCCATGGACATTGCTCCGTTGGACATTGAATGCTGGGACACTGTCAAGGATCTTACCCCACTACCCTGATCTCCCCAAAGCGTTACCTTGGGAAAGAGTATCCACACCAAAGCATCAGAGGAGCAGAAGACGCACGGTGGTCTCACCCCGAAAAGGATTACCTGGATGAACACTTGAAGATCTCTTGGTCTTCGAAGTTCTATGCTTTGGTCCAAATAAGCAGACATACTATTCCTTCTGGAAGTCTCTCTCTGCTATTCTGCACTACTTTTCCGAGTCTCCCTTGACTCCTCTAACCTTGGTCTCTTTCTCTTTTCTTATTCTAATTTATTTTACTTTACTTTATTTTATTCATTTCTTTGGCTTGAAGCGGCTCTTGGAGGGAACGGGGGGTGGGGCCCTATATTGGTCCCATGTTCCACCTTTAGAGATGTGTCATCCCTGGGGTCTTACAACTATTATTTCAGACCTATCTGTTTCTTAGCTCTCTGCCTCCTGCCTATGTCTTATCCTCCTTCTTTAGCCTTTCTTGGCCTGCATTCTCCTCTTTTTTCTTATCTCTCCCGTGGCGTAATTTTGGG
Source organism: Rhinella marina (assembly GCA_900303285.1). Lineage (NCBI taxonomy): Eukaryota > Metazoa > Chordata > Amphibia > Anura > Bufonidae > Rhinella > Rhinella marina. Next base: position 25,048 of record ONZH01030246.1, read on the forward strand.
CATTATTATGGCCACTCTAATGTTTGACTAGAATGCCATGCTGCTTGGGCTGATTGATTAGGGCGGTTTGACGGGACTATATGTCCTTTTCTACCCCCCCTCAGGATTTATGTCCTTTCCTCTGCCATCTTCAGATGATATTCACGCTGGTGGGGCAGGGGAGAAGACAGTTTGTTTCATCTCATTATACTTTATATGGTCTTGCCATACTGCTTTGGTTTATTCATGTTTTGTTTTGTTTTTCTGTTGTTAATATCACAGTGGGGAAGGTGTATTCATCTGCAGGCAATTTCAGGGGTTGTTTTATGTTATGTGATGGGATTAGACCCCTGCTCTCTGCAGTTGTAGCCCCCTCCTTCTATCTTTCAATATGGTGGAGTTAAATATTGTATCTTATAATGTCAAAGGATTAAGATCCCCAGCTAAGAGATGTCAAATATTCTCCCTGCTAAAAAAGGAACATTGTTCTATTGTATTGTTGCAGGAAACTCACTTTAAAAGGGACAAATATCCAAATCTCACTTTCTCACATTACCCCACGTGGTTCCACTGTAGTGTGGATGGCCTAAGCGTTCAGAGGGGTTAGCATTGGATTCCAGAAGGGTTTTCCGTTTACATTGACCTCTCAGGTCCAAGATGTGGAGGGACGCTATATTATAGTTAAGGGTGTAATAGGCTCCCAGACCTACACATTTGCTAACCTTTTACGCCCCTAACCAGGACCAAGTCAACTGGATTACTCAAGTCTTGGAGGTCCTAAAGACCTTTGGGGAAGGTGTGATAGTTGCGGGTGGAGATCTAAATTTAGTGATGGACCCCTTGCGAGACACTTCCTCTGGACATTCGGCCATCTCCTATAGAGCCTTGAGATTCCTTAAAATGAAACTGGAGGACTTGGGATTGATGGATGTTTGGAGATGCTTCCAACCTGAAGTAAGTGATTTTTTTTTTAATCTGCAGCCTCCAACTCCTATAGTAGACTTGACTATCTGTTCGTTTCTAAGGAACATCTGCGGGACTGCCTGAAGACAAGGATAGGAAGTGTGACCCTTTCGGATCACGCCCCTGTATTTGCTACACTTTCTCCCACTTCCAGAGGAGGTAAGATGCCAAGGTGGAGACTGAATGAAACTTTGATAGCAGGTGAGAGCAATCGGTCCCGAATTTCTAATCTTCTCTCAGAGTACTTTTCTCTGAACCAGTCTCATGAGATTTCCCCGCAAGTGTTGTGGGATGCCCATAAGCCATATATTAGAGGTCATCTTATTAGTCTGGGGTCTTACGTTAAGAAGGAGGCGAAAGCTAGACTTGAGTCCCTATTGTCTCAGATTCATACTCTTGAAAAAACTCACAAGCGATCACTTGCTCTCCAGCATCAAATTGCCCTCAATAATTTAAGGACGGAGCTCAAAAACCTGCTCAATGCTACCTCTAAAATTCTACGCACATGGCAATAAGGCATCTAAGTTTATGATGAGTAGAATTAAAAAACGGAAAAAATCTAACTTTGTCGCCTACCTCAATTCCAATAATGGCCACCGTATATATGACTCCACCAAAATTGCTGAACAATTCCACTTGTTTTACAAATCTTTATATAATTTACAGACCTCCCTCCCAGATATCTCCCCAACTGATAAAAGTGTTCTGATTGATAACTTTTAAAAAAACATCCAGCTTCCTTCCCTCTCCCCTCCCCAGAGGGATTCATTGGCCAAACCTTTCACCCAAGAGGAGCTGGACAGAGCTATTAAAACCTCTCCTAGAGGCAAATGCCCTGGCCTTGATGGACTCCCTATTGTTTATTATTCCACTTTCAAAGATATTTTGATCCCCCACATGCTTCCCGTTTATAACCTTGCACTCAACAATGTTGCCTTGTCCTCTGAGATGACTCATACTTCCATCACTATAATTCATAAAGAGGGTAAGGACCCTTCCTCTTGTGCTAACTACAGGGCCAATCCCCTTGCTAAATATTGACCTCAAGTTTGCTGGCCAAGATGTTAGCCTCCCGATTGCAACTGTTACTCCCTCAATTGATACATCATGATCAGGTTGGGTTTGTTCAGGGTAGGGAGGGCAAGGACAACACAACTAAGGTGTTGGCTTCCCTCTTCTACGCTGCACGCAAACACATCCCTCTGGTCCTTCTTGGCACTGATGCCAAGAAGGCCTTTGACAGAATTGATTGGCTATTCATTAGAAAAGTGCTCTCTACCTTTCAGTTTCCAGCCCCCTTTATTGATGCTACCTTTGCCATGTATACCCACTCATCTTCCTCTGTCCTGGTTAATGATACTGCATCAGCTCCCTTCCCTATTAGAAATGGGACTAGGCAGGGGTGCCCGCTCTCACCCCTGATTTTTGTTCTGGTTATGGAAACTCTTATGCAGACCCTGAGGCAGGAAGCTAATATTAAGGGCCTGAAAATTGGTCACCAAGAATTTAAGCTAGTTGCTTTTGCAGATGACTTATTGTTCATTCTCACTAACCCTATCCAAGCCATGCCGCTAGTTTCGGACCTGTTGCTCTCCTTTGGTTTGGTCTCTAACTTTAAGGTCAACCCTTCTAAGTCTCAGATTCTTCACCTTGGCATCTCTCCTAATATAGTTACAGCACTTCAGCTCGATTCCCCTTTCAATTGGACCTCTCAATATCTTACTTACTGTATTTGGGCATTAAATTGACCCCTCAGTTGCACGACTTGTTTGCACTTAATTATAAACCATTGTTGCAATCTATCATTTCCCAACTGGATACCTTGGACACCCCTACTTTGTCATGGTTTGTGAGGAAAAACTTGGTTATGTTGCTTATTTTACCTAGGCTATCATATTTGATGCAGGTATTACCCATATTGGTCCCGAGGTCATACTTCCTATCCTTAAACAGCGCTATCCGTAAATTTATTTGGCAAGAAAAGGGGAATAGAATCTCATTTCAAACATTGTCTAAGCCTAAAAAAATATGGAGGTATAGGGCTCCCCGACCCAGAGTCATATATGAGAGCCATACATTTATGTAGAGCGTTGGATTGGTTGAGGGAACCGCCTCATAAACCTTGGATTCTTATTGAGAATGTGCTTTCTAACACTTCCCTCAGAGCTTTGCTTCTGTCCAACAAGCCCACCCCACCTAGCCAAGATTTTAGTCCCATTATGAAACAAACCTGGAGTGTGTGGGAATGGTTTGTGCACACGTTCAAGGCTCTCCAGCTCCCATCGAGGTTCCTCCAAGTCAGACATATTATAGCCATGACCCTGAAGGAATTTAGAGACAGTCTCCCAGCTGTGACTAAGTCACTGTCTATGGAGGTCCGTGAGTTGAGAGACTCAAAAGGTAACATAGTACCAGACTGTGAACTCATGGCAAAACTTTCTCTCCCACCCTCTGCTACATTACTATGTGAAGGTTTAAAAAGGGCTTTTCTTCCAGTTATCAAAACGCTCCCTTCACAGGGAATTCTATCAGATTTCGAAAAATGGGTTGTTGGAGCAAATTATCCAAGGAAACTTATCTCACAGCTTTATAAAATGTTGAAAAACTCCTTCAATGGAGATCAAACCAGCGATAGTAGGTGTGTGGGAGGGGGACTTAGGTAGGGAACTTTCAAAAAAGGAGATCTTTAGGATATTTGAGGCACCCCATAAACTGTTGCGGTGTGTCCGGATCCAGGAGAATGGCTACAAGGTCTTGTCTAGGTGGTACAGAACACAAGACAAGATAGCTAGGCTTTTTCCGGGCGTCCCTGATGTGTGCTGAAGATGCTGTTCACATACAGGCACCTTTCTACATGTTTGGTGGTCTTGTAATAAGCTTCAAGAGATGTGGGCGGCCATTTTCAAGAAGATTAATGACATATTTGGAACTTCATATACTTGTTCACCTGAATTAGCTCTACTTAGTCTTGGTTTACCTGGGGGAAGAGCCGTACTGGTGCTTTGTTCTCTATTCTGCTCACGGCATTTAGGCTGCTTATACCTCTATATTGGAGATCAAAAGATCTTCCCTCAATAGAGCATTGGACAAACAAAGTAGACCAGATCTACCGATTTGAGGAACTGTCTCATTGGGAGTTAAGCACCAGGAAGGTCTTTTCCTCAATTTGGGGGCCATGGATGAAGTTTAGAAACTTTGCAGTTAAGGATTAGGGGGATTTTCGTATTGACTTCTTATTTTGCATTCCACCTTGCTGGGGGTCTTGCTCCAATGAAACTCTTATCTGCTATGCAGACGATAATACATCGTTCTCTAAGATTAACCTAATGTACCCACTGTGATATTGTGTTTATCAATTTCTAGTTTGTTACTGATATATGTGAGAATATATTATGTTGTCCTTTTTGTTTGTCGGGCCTGCGTACTTTGGCAAATTATGGACAAATCAGTCTGCTTTCTTTCTGTGCCCTTTGTTGATACAAATATAAATAAAAAACAAAATAAAAAAATAAAATAAAAAAAAGGAGACCATAGAGTGGCACGACGACAGTGTAGAGGAGCCAGTGGCAGCAGCTGTAGCATCAGGAGACCACAGAGTGGTACGATGACAATGTAGAGGAGGCAGTGGCAGCAGCAGTAGCATCAGGAGACCACAGAGTGGCATGACGATAGTGTAAGGGAGGCAGTGGCAGCAGCTGTAGCATCAGGAGACCACAGAGTGATATGACAACAGTGTAGAAGATCTGTGAACAAAACTCCTGTACTCCAAAGATTGCTTCAAGGGAGTATTTTTATTTTTCCACAAGCGGGTGTAAATGCAGCTTCATAAACGTTTTCGGCAAAGCCTTCATCAGAGTGCTGTATGAGCTGCAGGGAGGACTTGTGGTGGAAGCCTGCCACAGGGTTAACGGTATCCGGTGTGGCAGTAATAGCAGGTGCTATGGCCCTGTGTAGTACTGTTGTATATGGGAGCCATTCTCACAGGGCATCTGCCCATATACAACAGCACTACACAGGGCCATAGCGCCCGCTATTATTGCCACACTGGATACCATTAACCCTGTGGCAGGCTTCCACCACAAGTCCTCCCTGCTGCTCATACAGCACTCTAATGAAGGCTATGCCGAAAACGTTTATAAAGCTGTATTTACACCTGCATGTGGAAAAATAAAAATACTCTCTTAAAGCAATCTTTGGACTACAGGAGTTTTGTTCACAGAAATTGTACTTGGCCTGGGAACCATCTCCTAGTATCCCTTTCAGATACCCTAGAGTGTGACCAGACCTACTTCAAACAGTGTAGAAGAGGCAGTGGCATCAGGAGCAGACCTAGGAGAGATAGTACCCCCAAACCCTGGCAGGTCTCTCACCCAGTTAAGCCAGTAGTCTTTGCTCTGAACTGATGAGGGGCAATTACCCCAAAAAAGCAGTCTGCAGATGAGGTGCTAGCTTATTTAATATCTGAGTCATGTCTCAAGGCTTATTTAAAGAGCTGAACATTGACTTACCGGATAGCTGCCTTTCATCTGGTGGCGTTAGAAAAAGAGATTAAGAGCTCATTTTCATCCGTTTTCCTCCCAGAATTCCAGAAAAGCATGAATGGCCTATAAGTCTCCTCAGCCGATTAAGGCGATTGCTACCAAGGACAGGTAGTACCCCGAGACCACAGAGTGGAACGACGGAAGTGGCAGCAGCAGTAGCAGCAACAGGAGGCCATAGAGTGTGCAAGTGGCAGCAGCAGTAGTATTAGAATTATGAGGTCACAGAGTGGCACAACAACATAGTGTGCAAGTGGCATTAGTAGCAGAATTATGAAGTCACACAGTGGCACAACGACAGAGTGTGCAAGGGGCAGCAGCAGTAGTAGAATTATGAGGCCAGAGTGGCAAGACGAAAGAGATGGCGAGGGAAAAGTTCTCATCACCACTAATGTATGTGTACGAGGAATTGACGTAGAGCAAGTGTCAACCGTTGTCAAGTTTGACCTGCCTGTGACTGTAGAAGGTCTGACAGAGTGGCACGACGACAGTGTAGAGGAGGCAGCGGCAGTAGCTGTAGCATCAGTAGGCCATAGAGTGGCAAAATTACAGTGTGCAGGTGGCAACAGCCGTAGAAGCAGAATTATGAGGTCACATAGTGGCACAACGACAAAGTGGGCAAGTGGCAGCAGCCGTAGTAGCAGAATTATGAGGTCACACAGTAGCACAACAACAGAGTGTGCAAGGGGCAGTAGTAGCAAAATTATGAAGTCACACAGTGGCACAACGACAGAGTGTGCAAGTGGCAGCAGCCATAGTAGCAGAATTATGAGGTCACACAGTGACACAATGACAGTGTGCAAGTGGCAGCAGCAGTGGTAGCAGAATTATGAGGTCACACAATGAAACAACGACAGAGTGTGCAAATGGAAGCAGGCGTAGTAGCAGAATTGTGAGGTCACAGAGTGGCACAACAAAAGAGTGTGCAAGTGGCAGCAGCCTTAGTAGCAGAATTATGAGGTCACACAGTGGCACAACTACATAGTATGCAAGTGGCAGGAGCCGTAGTAGAATTATGAGGCTAGAGTGGCAAGACGACAGAGTGTGCAAGTGGCAGCAGCCATAATAGCATAATTATGAAGTCACAGTGACACAATGACAGTGTGCAAGTGGCAGCAGCAGTGGTAGCAGAATTATGAGGTCACACAATGGCACAACGACAGAGTGTGCAAATGGAAGCAGGCGTAGTAGCAGAATTGTGAGGTCACACAGTGGCACAACGACAGAGTGTGCAAGTGGCAGCAGCCGTAGTAGCAGTATTATGAGGTCACACAGTGGCACAACTACATAGTATGCAAGTGGCAGGAGCCGTAGTAGAATTATGAGGCTAGAGTGGCAAGACGACAGATTGTGCAAGTGGCAGCAGCCATAATAGCATAATTATGAAGTCACAGTGTGGCACAACGACAGAGTGTGCAAGTGGCAGCAGCAGTAGTAGCAGAATTATGAGGTCACAGAGTGGCACAACGACAGAGTGTGCAAGTGGCAGCAGCCATAGTAGCAGTATTATGAGGTCACACAGTGGTACAACTACATAGTGTGTAAGTGGCAGGAGCAGTAGTAGAATTATGAGGCCAGAGTGGCAAGACGACAGAGTGTGCAAGTGGCAGCAGCCATAATAGCATAATTATGAAGTCACAGAGTGGCATAACAACAGAGTGTGCAAGTGGCAGCAGCAGTAGTAGCAGAATTATGAGGTCACACAGTGGCACAACAAAAGAGTGTGCAAGGGGCAGTAGTAGCAAAATTATGAAGTCACAAAGTGGCACAGCGACAGAGTGTGCAAGGGGCAGCAGCCGTAGTAGCAGAATGATGTGGTCACACAGTGGCACAACAACAGAATGTGCATGTGGCAGTGGCCGTAGTAGTAGAATTATGAGGTCACACAGTGGCAAAACGACAGTGTGCAAATGGCAGGAGCTGTGGTAGAATTATGAGGCCAGAGTGGAAAGACGAAAGAGATGGCAAGGAAAAAGTTCTCATCATCACTAATGTATGTGCACAAGGAATTGACATAGAACAAGTGTCAACCGTTGTCAAGTTTGACCTGCCTGTGACTGTAGAAGGTCTGACAGAGTGGCATGACGACAGTGTAGAGGAGGCAGTGGCAGTAGCTGTAGCATCATGAGGCATAAAGTGGCATAACGACAGAGTGTGCAAGTGGCAGCAGCCGTAGTAGCAGAATTATGAGGTCACACAGTGGCACAGCGACAGTGTGCAAGTGGCAGCAGCCGTAGTAGCAGAATTATATAGTCACACAGTGGCACAACGACAAAGTGTGCAAGTGGCTTGAGCCGTAGTAGAATTATGAGGCCAGAGAGGCAAGTCGACAGAGATGGCAAGGGAAAAGTTCTCATCACCACTAATGTCTGTGCTTGAGGAATTGACGTAGAATAAGTGTCAACCGTTGTCAAGTTTGACCTGCCTGTGACTGTAGAAGGTCTGACAGAGTGGCACGATGCCAGTGTAGAGGAGGCAGAGGCAGTAGTTATAGCATCAGGAGGCCATAGCGTGGCACAAAGACAGAGTATGCAGGTGGCAGCAGCCGTAGTAGCATAATTATGAGGTCACACAGTGGCACAACGACATAGTGTGCAAGTGGCAGCAGCAGTAGTAGCAGAATTATGAGGTCCCAGAGTGGCACAGCGACAGAGTGTGCAAGGGGCAGCAGCCGTAGTAGCAGAATGATGTGGTCACACAGTGGCACAACAACAGAATGTGCATGTGGCAGTGGCCGTAGTAGTAGAATTATGAGGTCACACAGTGGCAAAACGACAGTGTGCAAATGGCAGGAGCTGTGGTAGAATTATGAGGCCAGAGTGGAAAGACGAAAGAGATGGCAAGGAAAAAGTTCTCATCATCACTAATGTATGTGCACAAGGAATTGACATAGAACAAGTGTCAACCGTTGTCAAGTTTGACCTGCCTGTGACTGTAGAAGGTCTGACAGAGTGGCATGACGACAGTGTAGAGGAGGCAGTGGCAGTAGCTGTAGCATCATGAGGCATAAAGTGGCATAACGACAGAGTGTGCAAGTGGCAGCAGCCGTAGTAGCAGAATTATGAGGTCACACAGTGGCACAGCGACAGTGTGCAAGTGGCAGCAGCCGTAGTAGCAGAATTATATAGTCACACAGTGGCACAACGACAAAGTGTGCAAGTGGCTTGAGCCGTAGTAGAATTATGAGGCCAGAGAGGCAAGTCGACAGAGATGGCAAGGGAAAAGTTCTCATCACCACTAATGTCTGTGCTTGAGGAATTGACGTAGAATAAGTGTCAACCGTTGTCAAGTTTGACCTGCCTGTGACTGTAGAAGGTCTGACAGAGTGGCACGATGCCAGTGTAGAGGAGGCAGAGGCAGTAGTTATAGCATCAGGAGGCCATAGCGTGGCACAAAGACAGAGTATGCAGGTGGCAGCAGCCGTAGTAGCACAATTATGAGGTCACACAGTGGCACAACGACATAGTGTGCAAGTGGCAGCAGCAGTAGTAGCAGAATTATGAGGTCACAGAGTGGCACAACGACAGAGTGTGCAAGTGGCAGTAGTAGCAGAATAATGAAGTCACACAGTGGCACAACAACACAGTGTGGAAGTGGCAGCAGCCGTAGTAGCAGAATAATGAGGTCACACAGTAGCACAACGACAGAGTGTGCAAGTGGCAGCAGCCATAATAGCAGAATTATGAAGGCACACAGTGACACAACGACATAGTGTGCAAGTGGAAGCAGCCGTAGTAGCAGAATTATGAGGTCACAGAGTGGCACAATGATATAGTGTGCAAGTGGCAGTAGTAGCAGAATTATGAGGTCAAAAAGTGGTACAACGACAGAGTGTGCAAGTGGCAGCAGCCGTAGAAGCAGAATTATGAGATCACAGAGTGGCACAACGACAGAGTGTGCAAGTGGCAGGAGCCATAGTAGAATTATGAGGCCAGAGTGGCAAGATGACAGAGATGGCGAGGGAAAAGTTCTCATCACCACTAATGTATGTGCACGAGGAATTGATGTAGAACAAGTGTCAACCGTTGTCAAGTTTGACCTGCCTATGACTGTAGAAGGTCTGACAGAGTGGCATGACGACAGTGTAGAGGAGGCAGCGGCTGTAGCTGTAGCATCAGGAGGCTATAGAGTGGCACAACGACAGAGTGTGCAGGTGGCAGCAAGCGTAGTAGCAGAATTATGAGGTCACACAGTGGCACAATGACAGAGTGTGCAAGTGGCAGCAGCAGTAGCAGAATTATGAGGTCCCAGAGTGGCACAATGACATAGTGTGCAAGTGGCAGTAGTAGCAGAATTATGAGGTCACACAGTGGCACAACGACAGAGTGTGCAAGTGACAGTAGTAGCAAAATTATGAAGTCAGAGTGGCACAACGACAGAGTGTGCAAGTGACAGCAGCAGTAGTAGCAGAATTATGAGGTCACACAGTGGCACAACGACAATGTGTGCAAGTGGCAGCAGCCATAATAGCACAATTATGAGGTCACACAGTGGCACAACAACATAGTGTGCAAGTGGAAGTAGTAGCAAAATTATGAAGCCACACAGTGGCACAATGACAAAGTGTGCAGGTGGCAGGAGTAGTAGTAGAATTTTGAGGTGAAGGAGAATCCCAACGACAAGTTTGAAAATGTCAGTCAGTAGAATTTCGAGGTGAAGGAGAATCCGATCGATAAGATTGAAAATGTCAGTCAGTAGAATTTCAAGGTGAAGGAGAATCCCAATGACATGATTGAAAATGTCAGTCAGTAGAATTTCAAGGCCACAGAGTGGAACAACGACATTATGGAGGCAGCATTAGCAGCAGCTTCATCAGAAGGCCACAGAGTGGAACAACAACATTATGGAGGCAATAGTAGCAGCAGCATCGGCAGACTACAGAGTGGAACGACGACATTATGGAGGCAGTAGTAGTAGCACCAGCATCGGCAAACTACAAAGTGGAACAACGACATTATGAAGGCAGTAGTAGTAGCAGCAGCAGCATCGGCAGACTACAGAGTGGAACGACGACATTATGGAGGCAGTAGTAGCAGCAGCAGCATCTGCAGACTACAGAGTGGAACGACAACATTATGGAGGCAGTAGTAGTAGCAGCAGCAGGAGCATCGGCAGACTACAGAATGGTATGACGACATTATGGAAGCAGTAGCAGCTGCATCAGAAGGCCACAGAGTGGAACGACGACATTATGGAGGGAGTAGAAGCAGCAGCATCAGCAGACTACAGAGTGTCACGACGACAGTGTCGGGAGGTGGGTGGCAATAACACTACCCGCTGACGATGGTGGGTGTAAGAAGGACCACTTGGCATCAGATGTGTGGCATCAGGCAGGTGGCAGCATCAGAATATTTGTTCAGGCAGGTAGCCAGAAGAAACAGTCAAAACACAGCATGAATGATCTAATCTGACGCATCAGGCGTTGGTGGTTGGAAATCCTGGCTGATCCACGCCTGATTCATCTTGACAAAGGTCAGTCTCTCCACATTTTGGGTGGACAGGCGAGTTCTCCTTGGTGTAACTATGGCCCCCACCGCACTAAACACCTGCTCTGATGCCCTTCTACTGGCCGGGCAGGACAGCTTTTCCAGAGAAAACTCGGCCAGTTGCGGCCACAAATCTAGTTTGGCTGCCCAGTAGTCCAGCGGATCTTCAATGACGGGTGGCAGGGTACTCGTCCAAGTATGCCACCACCTGCTGTTTCAGGTCATCCTCCAGGTCTAGCTGATGCTGCTGGTGAGTAGTTTCTTCACTATGCGGGTGAAGAAAGCTGCTCATCAGCGACTAGGCTGCTGCTGACGGAGATGGTACTGCTACTGCCACCCCTCCCCCCCCAGCAGCCATGGCAGTGGAACATGAGCGCAGAGGTCCCCCGCGGTCAGACCTGCGAGAGGAAGGACGATGGCGCAGATAGGCAGCGGCCAACTGACTACATAGGATGTCTCTATAGTAGTTCAGTTTGTCCTTCCTCTCGGTGGGTGTAGAAAAGGCCCCCATTTTGGACCGGTAGCGAGGGTCTAATAGGGTGAAGAGCCAGTAGTCATCCCTCTGCCGAATGGTCATAATACGTCACTACGCAAGCAAGTGAGCATCGGGCCCTTTGCGCAAGTGACTTGGAGGCACTCCCTGCCTGAATCTCCACTGCATACTGCACGATGTGTCTGGGTCCTCTGCCTCCTCTTCCTCATTGCCCTGTAGCTACGCTGGCTGCTCCTCCAACTTCTTCTCTCCTGTCACCTGGGTAGAGAAACTACCCATTTCTCTAGGCATTCTTTGTCCTAATCCAGTTCAGCCCCCACAGGGCTCATGTGGCCATGAGCTATAGTAGCTAGAGTTGAGCGAATCCTAAAAGATTTGGGGATTCGGAATTCGGCCCAAATTTTTAGCGGGATTCGTGGGTTCGGGCCAAATCACGAATCCCATTAAAGTCTATGGGAGACCCGAATATTTTTGCAGGGGCCAAAGGTTCTGCACAGTCAAGTTTGCCCCAACATGTGAAAACCTCAGAAAATGATGGAGGAATCGGATACATAAGTAATATTAATCTTTAGCTGCTTTCCCCCGGAGGAGATTTGAATTCCGGTGAAATCCAGGCTTTTTTCATTTTAATAAACGTCAGCCTGTCAGCGCTGTCAGTTGACAGGCGTGTACGCTTATCGGTGATGATGCCAAAAGCTGCACTGAATACCCACTCTGACAACACGCTAGTGGCAGGGCAGGCCAGCACCTCCAAGGCATACAGCGCCAGTTTAGGCCATGTGTCCAGCTTTGAAACCCAGTAGTTGTATGGAGCAGAGTGATCGCTACGGACATTGGTATGGTCAGCTAGGAACTCCCTCACCATCTTTCTGTAAAGCTCACCCCTACTCTGCCTAGACTGGGGACAGGTGACAGTGTCTTGCTGGGGTGACATAAAACTGGCAAAGGCCTTGGAGCGCGTTCCCCTGCCAGTGCTGTACAAGATGCCTTCTCGCCTCCTCTCCCCCGCTACTTGGCCCACAGGAGCACGCCCTCTGCTGCTAGTGGCGTCAGTTGGGAAAGATTGTTTCAGCTTGTGCACCAGGGCCTGTCGATATTGATTCACTCTCATACTCCGTTCCTTTACAGGGATGAGAGTGTAAAGGTTCTGCTTGTACTGTGGGTCCAGGAGAGTGAACACCCAGTAATCGGTGTTTGAAAAAATTCTTCTAACGCGAGGGTCACGGGATAGGCAGCCTAACATGAAGTCTGCCATGTGCGCCAGAGTCCCAACATGCAAGAATTCCCTCTCCTCACTGGCCTGACTCTCCATTTCCTCCTCCTCCTCCAAGTCTTCCTCTTCAGCCCATACAAGCTCAAGAGTTAAGAAGGACTGAGCATTGGTACCCTCTTCCCTCGCCGACATTCTCCTCCTCTTCCTCCTCATCCCCCTCCTCTGATACGCTCTGAGAAACAGACCGGAGGGTGCTCTGGCTATCAAACAATGTATCTTCCTCCACCGTCTCTTGTGACAAGCGCAAAGCTTCCGACTTCATGCTGAGCAGTGAGTTTTTCAACAGGCAAAGCAGCGGGATGGTGAGGCTGATAATGGCGGCATCGCCGCTGACCATCTGTGTTGACTCCTCAAAGTTGCTCAAAACCTGGCAGATATCAGACATCCATGTCCACTCCTCAGTCTACAATCGCTGTGCTCTGCTGGTAAACTCTGGATAACATGTTTATTGTCGAATTCCATCTTGTGGGCACGTCGCACAACAGTCGGTGAGCGGGCAGTTGTACGCGGCGCTGCGCTACCCAGAGAGTGGCAGCATCTGTGGTCGACTTGCGGAAATGCCCACAGATGCGGCGCACTTTGGTGAGCAAATCAGACAGATTGGGGTATGTCTTGAGGAACCGCTGAACTATTAGATTGAACACGTGGGCCAGGCATGGCACATGTGTGAGTCTGCCGAGTTGCAGAGCCGCCAGCAGGTTACGCCCGCTGTTACACACAACCATGCCTGGCTTGAGGTTCAGCGGTGCCAGCCACAGATCGGTCTGCGCCATGATGGCCTGTAATAGTTCTTGGGCGGTGTGCCTCTTGTCACCTAAGCTCAGCAGTTTGAGCACCACCTGCTGGCGCTTACCCACGGCACTGCTGCTGCACCTAGAGCCACCGACTGAAGGCGCCGTGCCCACGGATGGTAATTCGGAGGAGGAGGTGGAGGAGGAGGAGGGGTCAGAGGAGGAGGCATAGTACGTCTGAGAGACCGTGACCGAGGTAGGCCCCGCAATCCTCTGTGTGGGCAGTACATGAGCGGCCCTAGGGTCAGACTCGGTCCCAGCCTCCACCAAGTTAACCCAATATGCCAAAGATATATAGTGTCCCTGCCCACCAGCACTTGTCCACGTGTCCATGGTTAGGTGGACCTTCTCAGAAACATCGTTGGTCAGGGCACAGATGATGTTCTCTGACATGTGCCGGTGTAGGGCTGGGACGGCAAATCGGAAAAATAGTGGCGGCTGGGGACCGAATACCGAGGGTCAGTCACCGCCATGAGGTTGCGAAAGGCCTCGGTCTCTATCAGCCTATAGGGCAGCATCTCCAGGCTCAGCAATTTGGAGATGTGGACGTTGAGGGCTTGGGCATGTTGGTGGGTGGAACTGTATTTCCTCTTGCGCTCCAGCATCTGCTGTAAAGATAGCTCAACGCTGCGCAGGGACACATTGGTGGAGGTTGTGGAGGATCGTGGAGGCGAAGGTTTGGTTTTCTGGCGGGAGGCGTTCATGCCGGGGTCCTGGGCAGGGGGTTGTCTAGCAGAGGCAGCGAGTGACACAGGGGAAGGAGCAGTGGTGTGACCCGCAGGAGGTGAACAGCCTTGGTTCCATTGAGTGGGGTATGTAGCACTCATATGCCTGCGCATGCTGGTGGTGGTTAGGCTAGTAGTGGTGGCACCCCTGCTGATCCTGGTGTGGCACAGGTTGCACACCACAGTCCGTCGGTCATCCTCAATTTCTTTAAATAACCTCCAGACTTGCGAACATCTAGGCCTCGCCACGGGAGCTTCACTACGTGAAACAGTTGCTGCTGATGCACCAGCTCTGGCCCTGCTTCTCCCTCTGGCCACACCACTGCCTCTTCCAACCTGTTCTGGTGCAGCACTCGCCTCCTCCTCAGAAGCACTGTCTTCACTCGGCTTATCAACCCTGCTTGGGTCAGTCACCTCGTCATTCTCTTATTCCTCAGTCTGCTCCCCCCCTCGGACTTCCTGCCCTGACAACAACTTCATCTCTGTCTGACAACCGTGTCTCCTCATCGTCCGACACCTCTTTACACACTTCTTCCACTAAGTCAACAATGTCATCATCATCACCCACAGACTGCGACAGTTGGAAAACTTGGGCATCGGGAAAGAGGTCAGCAGCAACCTAAGTGGTTTGCGACTCTGGGAAGGGTCCAGAAAACAGTTCCTCAGAGTATGCCGGATCGCATTCCAAATTTTCCTGGGAGGGGGCAGACTGGGGGGAAGGAGGTTGAGGTGGAAGAGCCAGAGGAGTGCTCCCTTGGGTAACGTGGGTGGACTGCGTGGAAGACTGACTGGTGGACAAATTACTTGAAGCATTGTCCGCAATCCACGACATCACCTGCTCGCACTGTTGTGGTTTCAACAGTGCTCTACCACGTGTCCCTGTAAGTTGAGACATGAAGCTAGGAAGTGTAGCTCTGCGGCGTTCCCCTGCTCCCTCATCAGCAGGTACTGTCTCACCCTGCCCAGGACAACGGCCTCTGTCCCCTGCAGTAGTTGAATGCCCACGCCCACGCCCTCGTCCTCGACCCTTAGCCCTGGGGTTCAACATTTTCTGTATATAAGAAAAAAATAATAATGGGCCTGCTGTACTGAAACCCAAAAACTTGTTCAATCTGAACAAGTTAATATTTAGGTGGATAAGTTAGAGCAAAATTACGTATTTTATTACGTACCGTGCAGTATGGAGCAATTACACTGAAACTATTAGATTAGGCAGACTTAATCTGCTTAAGTGCAACCCAGCGGGCCCCTGCTGACTGTGGCTATTTTCACTGCAACCTAGAAAAATGTCGCACTCAGATTTTTCTATATCACAGCAAAAGAGAGCAAAAAAAACCTATTTGCAGTCTCCCTGCAAACTGCTGTAAATATGGCGATAGCTGCACTACTAGTGCCAGCCAGCCCAGCCAGAAGGAGACAAAAAAAAGTGTCTTGTAGCCCTTAGAAGGGCTGTTGGGTTCTTTTGAGATCACTCCTGCCTAACAGAGAACTAAATCCAGGCCGTAACACTCTACCTGAAACGCAGCAGATCTGTCCCTAACGACATTCAGACAGCCTGTGAGCCGAGCACCGCCGGACGTCACTAGTATAATCCAGGGTCACCTGATCTCGCCAGCCAACCCCTGCTATCGACATGTAAGGCCCCACGTAATGCTGGGGGGTACCGCAGAGTCTCCTGGCTAGTGATTGGCTGAGTTATAGGCGCCAAAAATTCAAAATGCGGGAGATGCCATTTCCTCGAGCATGGCGAGATGCTCGTCCGAACATCAAGCGCTTACAAGTACCCTAATGCTTGAACGAGCACTAAGCTTGGACGAACATGCTCATTCATCTCTACAAAACAACCATGTTTTTCCCTCTTGCCTCACAAAAAGTGTAATAGCAGGCGATCAAACAGGCGTATTTAAAAATAAAAAAATATGGCTCTCTAAAAATGGCAACACAAAATAAAGATTTTATTCTGTTCAAAAATAAATCTAACGTGTAACTTTCCAAAAATAAAAAAGTTAGACATATTTGGTATTGCCACGTCCGTAACAGCCTGCTCTTTAAAAATATTACATGAGATGGCCCCCCAGATGAATGCTGCAAAAAATAAAAAAATAAACTATGCCAAAACAACCATTTTTTTCCCTCTTGCCTCACAAAAAGTGTAATAGCAGGCGATCAAAAAGCCGTATTTAACCCAAAATGGTGCCAATCAAACCGTCATCTTGTCTCGCAAAAATGATACCCTACCTGAGACAATCGCTCGAAAAGTAAAAAAAAATATGGCTCTCTGAAAATAACAACACAAAAAAAAGATTTGGTTCTGTTCAAAAATGCATCTAATGTGTAAAACTTTCCAAAAATAAAAATGTTAGACGTATTGGGTATTGCCGCGTCCGTAACAACCTGCTCTATAAAAATATCACATGATTTGCCCTCTCTGGTGAATGCTGTATAAATTTTTTTTTTTAAAAACTATGCCAAAACAGCATTTTTTCACCTTGACTCACAAAAAGTGTAATACCAAGCGATCAAAAAGTCTTATGTACCCCAAATGGTACCAATGAAAACATCAGCTCATCCCACAAAAAATGAGCCCCCACATAAGACAATAACTAAGAAAAATAAAAATTAGTGGCTCCCGCAAACCATTCCATCAAAATCTGTGTTGTAAAATCCATATGGCGCTCCTTCTGTTTTGAGTCCTGCCATGTGCCCCCACATCAGTTTACCACCACATATGGGGTGTTGCCGTATTCAGGAGAAAATGGGTAACAAATTATGGGGTGCTTTTCTCCTGTTACCCCTTATGAAAATAAAAAAATGGGGCTAAAGCAACATTTTATTGGAAGAAATGAAATTTTTCATTTTCACAGCCAAGTGTTTCCAAATTCCGTAAAACACTTAGGGGGTCAAAGTGACCAGCATCCCCCTTAATATATTTGTTGAAGGGTGTAGTTTCCAAAATGGGGTCACTTTTTGAGGGTTTCCACTGTAGGGGTACGTCAGGGTCTCTCAATTACAAAATGGTGCCTAAAAACTATTCTAGCAAAATCTGCCTCCAAAATCCATATGGCGCTCCTTTCCTTCTGACCACTGCCACAAACCCATAGAGACGTTTACCACCACGTATAGGGTATTTCTGTAAACTGCAGAATCAGAGCAATGTATATTGAGGTTTAGTTTGCTGTTAACCCTTACTGTGTTGCAAGAAAAAAATTATTAACATGAATAAGCTACCAAAAATGTGACATTTTGAAATTTCACCTCCATTTTCCTTTAATTTTTTGTGGAACACTTCAAGGGTAACAAAGTTTGTAACAGCGGATTTTATTATTTGAGTGGTGTAGTTTCTAAAATGGGGTCATTTATGGGTGGGTTTCATTATGTAAGCCCTTCAAAATCACTTTATATCTGAATTGGTGCTTAAAAAAATGGTTTTGGAAAATTTGGTGAAAATTTGAAAAATGGCTTCTAAACTTCTAAGCCCTCTAATGTCCTAAAAAAGTAAAATGACATTTATAAAATGATGCCAACATAAAGTAGACATATGGGGAATGTAAAATAACTATTTTTGGAGGTATTACTATGTATTTTGAAAGTAGAGAAATTGAAATTTGGAAATTTTTCCAAATTTTGCAAAACATTTACTACTGTCGTGAAGCACAATATGTGACGAGAAAACAATCTCAGAATGGCCTGGATAAGTAAAAGTGTTCCAAAGTTATTACCACATAAAGTGACACATGTCAGATTTGCAAAAAATGGTCTGGGCAGAAAGGTGAAAACAGGCCCGGGGTTGAAGGGGTTGAATAGTGCAAATATATTCTGCAGCACTTTGCAACTAAAGGATACACATACACATACAAACAAAATCAGACTAATCAAGAATCACAACAAGGGGAGAAAGGGACCTGCTCGCAAAAGCTTACATTCTTAAACAAAGATGACAATTGCTTAAATCCATTTGCATTCCAGTAATCAAAAACTAAAATCGGGGATCTTTGATTGTTCTCAAATGAATAATCTCATTGACAATTCCAATTTCACAAAAGTTATAAATCATGTTGGAGCTTTTGCTTGTTGCCGTTTCTTCTCAGTTTTCAAGAACTTCTTGGTTAACTATAAAGCAGATAATTGGGAATAATTGGTGCAAAACAAAGATGTGCAAATTTCCGAAAATTTATTTTGGTCCAATTTGTCTGAATAACTGGTAGAGACCAAAGAGAAAGTACAAGTCACTAAAACGCAAAAAAAAAAAAAAAAAAACATGCCAAGAGATAGCCAGACAAAAGCATGTTGTAGTTTCATTCCAGCTGACTCTTTACGTTTTTTCCGCAACCATTATAAAGAACGGAGTTGGAGCTGACTTCCGCCAACGCGGTGGACTTTCAGTAGCACGGATCCGGCAGACTGTACCCCTGCCGGAACAGCCTGCCAGAAAAGGCTACCGCAAGTGTAAAAGTAACCTTAGTGAGGAATCGTAATTTGTAGAGATGAGCAAAGTTATGAAAAAGTGTGATGGCCACTCCAAGAGCAAATGGATGAAGTGAGTATGTTTCTTTTTACCACCATTTTATGAAAAATAAATTTTTTACCACGAAGTGTGATGAAATTCAGCTT
Organism: Rhinella marina; assembly: GCA_900303285.1. Lineage (NCBI taxonomy): Eukaryota > Metazoa > Chordata > Amphibia > Anura > Bufonidae > Rhinella > Rhinella marina. The sequence goes on from ONZH01030246.1 coordinate 43,907, forward strand.
TTTGGCGAATCAAAATTTTCCTGAAATTCAGATTGAAGTTAATTAATTAGACTTTGATTCGCCCAACACTACTAATGATAAATGTACCCCATTATGCTAAGGTTCATATGGGGGTGGGTGACTTTCTTAGTACCTCATTTTTTACCATGTGCACCAACTTATGAAAGCCTCATATGTATGTTGTTTCTTACTGTTTTGCAAAAATTTACTCACTAGTAGTTATACTGCATATGATGCATTAATTAATGTGTGTACTTTAATAACTACATCAACATTTATTTGTCGCTGATCGAGGCATCTAAGACTACAATTTAGGTTGTTCAGGGGTTAATCAGGGTAAAAAATATATATATATATATATATATATATATATTCATCTTATACATTTACTCGTGTTGAGGCCGTCGCAGCAATCTTGATTGAAGACACTGTGCAAAATCTCACGTGGTGACGTGATGATGTCATCATGCTGGGCAGTTGTGATGACATCATCACTGATGATAAGATTTTGCATGGTTTTTGCATTCAAGATGGCTGCGATGACCTCTTCACGTGCAAATGGATGAGGTGAATGTTTTTTTTTTTTACTACCATTTTAGGAACTATGGATTTGTTATACCAAGCATGAGGAAATTTGGCTTTCTGCAAATCAAATTTTTCCTGAAATTTGGGTCAATGTGAAATTTGTTTGGTTTCGATTCTCTCAATACTAGTAATGTAATTTAAATCATCTCGTCTGAAAATCTCCTGTTCTGTTTGGTGCATTAGCAAAAAAAATGTGATCTCTATTATATTCTAATCTCTGAAAATGATTATATCAGTCTAAGGCCTCTTTCAGACGGGTGTCACGGATTCGGTCCAGATGCGTTCCGGAAAATCTGCACGAATCCGCACACATCTGCACCAATCCGCACGCAATTGCAGTCAGTTTTGACTGCGATTGCGTACGTTCGTTCAGTTTTTTTCTGCGCGGGTGCGAAGCGTTTTAATGTGTTTTTCAAGCGCGTGATAAAAAACTGAATGTTTACAAACAACATCTCTTAGCAACCATCAGTGAATCACGCATTGCATCCACACTTGCGTGCGGATGCAATGCGTTATTCACGCAGCCCCATTCACTTCAATGGGGCCAGGGCTGTGTGAAAAATGCAGAATATAGAACATGCTGCGATTTTCACGCAACGGCGATCTGATGCATGAAAAGATTTGCCCATGTGAAAAGTCCCATTGAAATGAATGGGTCAGGATTCAGTGCGGGTGCAATGCGTTTGCATCACGCATTGCACCCGCGCGGAAATCTCGCCCGTGTGAAAGGGGCCTAAAGGTTTAGGTTTTTTGATTCAGGTTTTTAAGCCAAAATCACAAGCGGGTCATAAAAAAGAGAAAGTATGAAGGACAAATACTGCTTCTACTCTTTTTTTTTTTTATCCACTCCTGATTTTGGCTTGAAAAACTGCATTAAAAAATAAATAAAAACCTGTATGTGTCCCAGCACTCTTAATTTAAAATAATGACCTCCATGTAGATGGATAACAATGAACTTGATGGATCACATAATTCTAAAGGGCGGTCCTACCGTCCAGCTACAGAATATGCAAATTTAGTCCATGCCGTAAAGAGAAGAATTTTATCACTTGGATCTTCCATTTTAGTCTCTCACTCATGTTGCTATAGTGTCATTCTGAGATGCTTACAGCTACCATTACAGATGATCTTTTAATATTATATGCATGTATTAATAGGATTATCCAACCCTATAATGACCTCCCCTAAGGTCCAGGCCCCTTATATAGGTTATACTTACCCCACTCCCTGGCACCCGCATCGCTTCTGATCCCCGCACTGCCGCCTCTGCATCTTCCTGGCATACGGATCAAAATATCTGACAACGGGGGAAGCAGTCAATAGCAGGTTGCAACAGGGACGAGCGTCCCTAGCATTGTGGGGAGATGCAGTGGTGGCTGTGTGGTAATCAGAAGCGACGTGGGTGTCAGAAAGCGGGGTAAGTGTAACCTATATGAGGGGCCTGGGTATTAGGGGGTCATTATAGCGGTTGGATAACCCCTTTAATGTTTAATCTAACTATAATCATAGATAAAAGATTTGTTAAAGGAAAAAAAAAAAAATAAATCTTTAATATTATACTCTAAGTATTCTAAAATTGGAGCTCAGGACAATGGTGTAGTTGACTAGTAAGGCTAGAGGGTATATAGTTATGGAGGAAGGGGGGCCAATATGGATATCTGACCTCCTCTACAACTATATACTACAACACTTAAATACACCATTGAGCCCCTGTGCTCCAATTTTAGAAGAGTATAATATTAAAGATTTATTATTTTTGTTCTTTTAGCATTCCACTCATAAAAGATATTTAGGTTGAATTCTAGGGATGTATACAACAGTTCACTGTATGTAGGCATAGTTGCAAAAGATTTGTTACAGGAATTTCAGGGTCTGAATGCAGATATCCTTATACTTGCTGCCAAAACAAACCCATTTCAATGAAGAGCACTGAAATTTCAGTAAATATTCTGTTGAATATACCATAAGTACACGGCGGGATTAAGAACAAAGTTTTTACATTAAAGGGTTGTCTCACTTCTCCCAATGGCATTTATCATGTACAGAAAGTTAATACAAGGCACTTACTAATGTATTGTCATTATCCATATTGCTTCCTTTGCTGGCTGGATTCATTTTTATATAACAGTATACACTGCTGGTAGTGTAGGGCAAATCAAAGTGTCCAAAGTGTACTTCAATCCGAATTTCAGGGAAAATTTGATTTGCTGCGAAGCTGAATTTCGTTGTGTTTCGTAGTAATTAATTTATTTTCCATGAAATAGGGTAAAAAAGAGAAAAATCATACTCGCCTCATCCGTTTGAGCACAAAGAGCCTGTTAATGCCATCTTAATTGAAGATTCCACTCAAAATCTTCTGTACCGTGATGTATGACATCACTTCGCTGGCCAGTGTGACAACATCATCATGTGCCGTGCTATACCTCGCGCTGGATCTACAATGAAGATTCCAGAGGTGGGCTCTTTGCAATTAAATGGATGAGGTAAGTATGATTTTATTTTATTATAGACCTTAATATTAATATCAGATGCCGCGATCTGCTATGAATGCGGCATATGAAGGGCACAATGATAGGGAGCAGTGCAATCGTTCCCTGTCATTGTAGCCACTACTTAAAAAGAAATGTACTTAGTGACATCACAAAGCAAATTTTGTTGGAAAATTCGGCAAAGCAGCCGAATCGAATTTTCAAGAACTTCACTCATCTCTAACTGCTGGTATCCAGGAGCTAGAGCCACAGCTGCAATCCAGTAGTGGTGGTGGTGCTTGCACACTATAGGAAAAAACGCAAGCCACTCTGTAGGCCGGAAACTTGGTAGCGCACATAGGCATGCATGCTAGCAGCTCCAGTCCTGGCCACCTCGTATCTATGCTGCAGTGGTGGCCATAACTCCTAGAAATGAGCAAAACAAAAAGAATCAAGCCAGCAAATGAGGCAATATGGACAATCAGAGTACATTAGTAACTTCCTTTACATATAAATGCCATTTGCTGATGTCAGACAACCCCTTTAAGCACTGAGGCTAATTTTTCAAATCTAACTCTACCATGTGACAGGGATCTGCAAAAAACAAACAAAAAAAACAATTAAAAAAAAACAAAAAACAAGCCTTTATATAGTGAAAGGAAATATAAAAAAGATATGGCTAGAGATGAGCAAATCGAAGTTGACTAAGTGGAATTTGATCCGAATTTCAGGAAAAATTTGATTTGTCCCAAAGTCGAATTTCCTCGCGCTTTGTGGTAAGGAATTACATTTTTTCTAAAATGGCTGCTGCACATGTTACAAAGTGAGAGTAAGAATCCTGGGAATGAGGGAGCACCCATATTGCCATGCAGACAACCAATCAGCAGATAGCCAGACCCTGTGATGTCACAGCCCTATTAAAAGCCTCCTCCTGCCCGATCTCTGCCATTTTCCAGTGAACGTAGTGCAGGGAGAGATGTTACAGGCCCTAGGGGCATTGATTAGGAATAACTTTATTAATAAAAAGACAAAGTGTTGAGCAGTTCAGAGAAAGATTATTCATAGTGTAGGGAAAGAATAGGGAGGTATTATCCACACTGTAGGGAGAGAGCCGGGACCAATAGTAGAGTCTAAACTACTTGAATTCATCTTTGCTTCAGTACTGAAAGTGCTGTCTGATACAACCAGTTTTGGGGTGTATTTATCTAATATATAAAGCTGAGTGTATGTGTGTATGTCCGCTAAAGGAATCCGCATCGTCGCAGCTACAATCATGAAATTTGGCACACAGGTACATCAGGTGTCCTGGAAGGTTTTAGAACTGGTCTCAGCTCTCCAGGACGTACCGTTCCTGAGATATTCCCAAAAAATACATTAGCCAATAGAAGCCTGCTCACATGAGCCTTATCAGCCAAAAGAAGCTCACAGGCAGTTAGTCTCCACACAGCAGGTTTCTATAACAACACAGCTAGTTCAGAGCGCTGTGAATGAAACTGTTAAAGAGGTATTCCGGTTACCATAACTATAACTTATGTTTTAGACTAACTCATCATCAATCATTACCTCATATAATGTAAATTTCACATATTTACTGTTCAGTAGTAACAAAAGATGTTTTCTTCCACTGCTACCCACTTTCCTCCTAACTTACTATGGCATCGACCTGTAATTCAGCCACCTTCAAAAGAAGGAATTAAAAGCCCCACCCCCAGATCCCACTAAGTCACGCCCCCGACTCAGTCAGGCCATGTCCCTTCTACGCCGCATCTGACCGGGATTTCAAAAATGAAGGTAAAAATCACCTTCTGTCAGCTGCAGGGGTGGGAAGGAGGGTGACTTTCTCCCTGCAGCTCATGCTCAGACTGCACAGTGCTGCTGTCTGAGAGTGAGCTCTTCAAAAGGACATCCCTGTGTCCATCCATGCCCTGCGCATGACCGAGGACAGAGAGTCTGAATGTCTGAATGTCCCCCTAATGTGAAGCCTTGCCACCGGTCCCCATGAAGCCACACCCTTAAACATGAGGCCATGCCACCTGTGTCCATCCAGGCCCTGCGCATTACAGAGTACAGGGAGTCTGGAAGCCAGACTGTCCAGCCTCCCCCCAACGTGAAGCTGTGCCACCAGTCCCCATGAAGCTACAACCCCTAAACATGAGGCCATGCCCCCTGGTTCCATCCAGGCCCTGCACATGACAGAGGACAGGGAGTCTGAAAGCCAGATTGTCCAGCCATACCCCAACGTGAAGCCGTGCCACTGGTCCCCACGAAGCCACGCCCACTGGTTCCATGAAGACACGGAGGAGAAGCTGTCTGAGCGTGAGCTACTGAAAGGGTGGACATCCCTGCCTAAAACCAGACATCTGACCACCCTGGGAGAAGGCTGATGTTAGGGTGGCCAGATGTCCGGCTTTAGGCTGGACAGTCCAGTTTTCTGGCTCCCTGTTCTTCGTCCGGCACAATGCCTGGACGGACGCAGGGATGTCCACCCTTTCAGTAGCTCACGCTCAGACAGATTCTCCTCCGTGTCTTCATAGAGCCAGGGGTGTGGCCTCATGTTTAGTGGTGTGGCTTCATGGGGACCGAGGGCGCTGCTTCACTTTTGGGGGAATGGCCGATGAGGTCCGGCTTTTTGGGGTGAAGACAGTGGCCACCCTAGCTGCTGTGGAGGTCTCAGTTACAGGGACGGGCGCTGTGGATGTTTCTGTTAAGGGGCGGGCACTGTAGAGGTCACTCTTGATATCTTTTAACGACACACACACAAACATTAAATGAAATAGATTAAATATATCCGGGCAAAGCCTGGTCCTTCAGCCAGTTTTAAATATAAAATAGTCCATCCATTCATCAGTGCTTTTGGGGTGAATTTGTGGCCTGACACAAACAGTTTTGGGGTGTGTAAATTATATATATATATATATATATATATATATATATATATATATATATATATATATAGTACAGACCAAAAGTTTGGACACACCTTCTCATTCAAAGAGTTTTCTGTATTTTCATGACTATGAAAATTGTAGATTCACACTGAAGGCATCAAAACTATGAATTAACACATGTGGAATTATATACTTAACAAAAAGTGTGAAACAACTGAAAATATGTCTTATTTTCTAGGTTCTTCAAAGTAGCCGCCTTTTGCTTTGATGACTGCTTTGCACACTCTTGGCATTCTCTTGATGAGCTTCAAGAGGTAGTCACCTGAAATGGTTTTTACTTCACAGGTGTGCCCTGTCAGGTTTAATAAGTGGGATTTCTTGCCTTATAAATGGGGTTGGGACCATGAGTTGAGTTGGGCAGAAGTCAGGTGGATACACAGCTGATAGTCCTACTGAATAGACTGTTAGAATTTGTATTATGGCAAGAAAAAAGCAGCTAAGTAAAGAAAAACGAGTGGCCATCATTACTTTAAGAAATGAAGGTCAGTCAGTCCGAAAAATTGGGAAAAATTAGAAAGTGTCTCCAAGTGCAGTCGCAAAAACCATCAAGCGCTACAACGAAACTGGCTGACATGAGGACCGCCCCAGGAAAGGAAGACCAAGAGTCACCTCTGCTGCGGAGGATAAGTTCATCCGAGTCACCAGCCTCAGAAATCGCAGGTTAACAGCAGCTCAGATTAGAGACCAGGTCAATGCCACACATAGTTCTAGCAGCAGACACATCTCTACAACAACTGTTAAGAGGAGACTGTGTGCAGCAGGCCTTCACGGTAAAATAGCTGCTAGGAAACCACTGCTAAGGACAGGCAACAAGCAGAAGAGACTTGTTTGGGCTAAAGAACACAAGGAATTGACATTAGACCAGTGGAAATCTGTGCTTTGGTCTGATGAGTCCAAATTTGAGATCTTTGGTTCCAACCACCGTGTCTTTGTGTGACGCAGAAAAGGTGAATGGATGGACTCTACATGCCTGGTTCCCACCGTAAAGCATGGAGGAGGAGGTGTGATGGTGTGGGATTGCTTTGCTGGTGACACTGGGGATTTATTCAAAATTGAAGGCACTCTGAACCAGCATGGCTACCACAGCATCTTGCAGCGGCAGGCTATTCCAGCAGGTTTGCGTTTAGTTGGACCATCATTTATTTATCAACAGGACAATGACCCCAAACACACCTCCAGGCTGTGTAAGGGCTATTTGACCATGAAGGAGAGTGATGGGGTGCTACACCAGATGACCTGCCCTCCACAGTCACCAGACCTGAACCCAATCGAGGTGGTTTGGGGTGAGCTGGACCGCAGAGTGAAGGCAAAAGGGCCAACAAGTGCTAAGCATCTCTGGGAACTCCTTCAAGACTGTTGGAATACCATTTCAGGTGACTAACTTTTGAAGCTCATCAAGAGAATGCCAAGAGTGTGCAAAGCAGTCATCAAAGCAAAAGGTGGCTACTTTGAAGAACCTAGAATATAAGACATATTTTCAGTTGTTTCACACTTTTTTGTTAAGTATATAATTCCACATGTGTTAATTCATAGTTTTGATGCCTTCAGTGTGAATCTACAATTTTCATAGTCATGAAAATACAGAAAACTCTTTGAATGAGAAGGTGTGTCCAAACTTTTGGTCTGTACTGTATATATAAGTATTTCCATTCACCCTTGCTTCTGGAGTGAATTTGCAGTCTGATACAACCAATTTTGGGGTGTATTTATTTAAAATATATAAAAGTATGTCCAAACACCCTTGCTTTTGGGGTGAATTTGCAACCTGATACAAACAGTTTTGGGGTGTGTTTATTTTAAATATATAAAAGTCCATTCATTCATCCTTGATTTTGGGGCAAATTTGTATCATTGCTTTTGGGGTGAATTTGCAGCCTGATACAAACAGTTTTGGAGTGTGTTTATTTTAAATATATAAAAGTACATCCATTCATCCTTGCTTTTGGGGTACATTTGCAACCTGATACAACCTCTACTTCCATTCATTCTTGCTTCTGTACTGTGCTGTCTGATACAAACAGTTTTGGGGTGTATTTATTTCATATATAAAAGTACTTCCATTCATCCTTACTTCTGGGGTGAAATTGCAGTCTGATAGTATTGCTCTTTTCTCCTTGCAGTTTCTTTTAATTTACAGTATGTTGGACAGACAGGTAACAGGCCCTTCTAAGTGAATGGGCAGTGGCCAAAATGATTCTGGAGCAGTCAAAGGGAGTATAATAGTGTTATGGTAGACACACGTGTTTTTTTTTGGAACACTCGAAAGTAAACGATTAGCTATTATGGATATTATCAAAAATTATTGCCCATGTATAGTGGGCCTTATGGAGACACATTTGACTAGGGACACTATTCATTGGCTCAATAAAAGTTGGTGGAAAGCTCAATTTCACTCTGTATACTCGAATTATTCGAGGGGGGTTTCCGTTCTTATTCACAAAAATTGTAGCTGGGAGTTATTAGATGAAGAGATTGATAAGGAAGGTTGTTATGTGTTATTGCACGGTAAGATAGGGAGTATTAATTTAGTCTTGGCATTTATTTATATTCCCCCTCCTCATAATACTATGGTGTTAAATATAGTAATGCGATTTTGGAAGGGGAAAGAGGGCGGTAGGGCACTTCTTATTATGGGGGATTATAATGCAGTTCCAGATGAGGTGCTAGACAGGCATCGGGCTTATCAAGTTTCAATACCCAACACGGGCTCCCCTCTGTTGAGATACATGCAGGAGACGGACCTTCATGATGTTTGGAGGGAAAAGCATCCAAAGGGAAGTTCATTCTCTTGTTGGAATAAATCTAGTAAGGTTTTTTCAAGAATTGATAATGTCCTGGTGAACAGAAGCGGGTATAACCTAGTGAGTGATGTAAAGTATCTAGTGAGATCACTCTCGGATCACTCGCCGGTATTGGTGGAGCTCAAAGGAGAGATAACCCAAAATATAAAATCTATGAATTTAAACCCATATTGGTTCAAATTAATCTCTTCTAAAGAAGAGATAACCAAAGACATTGCTGATATTTTGGAGAGAAATTGGGGATCTACAACAGAAAGTATAGTCTGGGATATGATCAAGGCGTATATAAGAGGTAAATACTTCGGAGTAATAGGAACATTGAAAAGGAATTTAAAAAAAAAAGAGATGGCACTTAACCAGACTACGAAAGCTAAGGAACAAGCTTATCTCCAGTCCAAGTCGGAGGAAAATAGGGAGGCCTTGATGGAGGCAGAGTGTAAGCTAAAAGTATATTTAGTGGAAAAAGCGAAACATAAGACGGCATTTTATTTAAAACAACGTCACTTAGATTCGGGTAAGAGTACTAAATATCTGATGTCTATCATTAAGGCCCAAGAGGAAGGGAAAATAATCGGATCAATAAGGAATATGCAAGGGAAGATCGTCAATAACTCTGAAGAGATCAGAGGAGCATTTAGGGAGTTTTTCGTGGCATTATATTCAACACAGGCACAGTATGGCAATGACAGCCTAAATGATTTTCTCGATGATATCCAATTTCCGGTCCTGTCGGAGGCACAGAGGAGGTTACTGGATAATCCTATCACTTTGGTAGAACTTAGAGAGGCGTTAGCATCATGCAGAGGGAACAGTGCGGCCGGGGCGGACGGGATCCCTTTTGAAATCTTTAGAGTACATGGAGAGGTGCTGCTCCCAGCCCTGCTGAAGGTTATAAATGCAGCTATTGAGACTGGTAGGTTGCCGGAGTCGATGTTAGAAGCAACTATAATTTTAATTCCAAAAAAAGAAAAGGACAGTTTGGATATGGGATCCTACCGTCCGATCTCCCTATTAGGAACAGATATAAAGCTATTTGCGAGGGTATTAGCCAATAGGCTAAGTAAGGTTATTGGCGATCTTGTTTCTATAGATCAGTGCGGTTTTATTCCCGGCCGTTCCGTTTAGAGAAACATACATAGACTTTTTAGCAATATGAAGGCTGTGGGTTCTGTGGGTTCCCACTCCATCCTGTCGCTTGTTGCTATTAAAGCTTTTGACAGGGTGGAGTGGGGATATCTCTGGGAAGTGTTGAGCCGATTTTCTTTTGGGACAGGGTTTATTGAGATGGTGAAATTGTTATACAATGGTGTTACTGCCAAATTCTGTATTAATGGACAGACATCTACATCGTTTCCCCTACAAAGGGGCACAAGACAGGGTTGCCCCTTATCACCCATGTTGTACGCACTAAGCATAGAACCATTAGCTATTTGGATCCGTGATAGAAACGAGATTAGGGGTTTCGGAGTAAGAGGGGTCAGGGATAAGATCGCGCTTTACGCTGACGATCTCCTGTTCTTTTTGGAAGATCCGGCTATTGCGGTCTCTATGATCATTGAAATGATTGAGAGGTGTGGTAAATTTTCGGGGATGGCCATCAACTGGGGGAAGTCCATTCTGATGCCACTTGGGGATGGTGGGGGGCTGGCCTTCCCCCAGTTGACGGTCCTGAACCAGGGCGAAAGCTTTAAATACTTGGGGGTAACTGTATCAAACAAAATTTGTCAATTTAATAAGAACAATATAGAAAAGGAGATCAGGGTGATCAACAATAAGACGTCAATATGGGTAGATCTACCATTATCAAAGGTAGATAAAATGGCTCTGATTCGTTCGGTGCTGTTTCCTAGATTGCTGTTCCTCTTCTCTGTTACTCTGATATGGATTCAGGATAAATATTTCAATAGAATCAACGCGGCATTTAATAAGTTGATATGGGGTAGAAAACGTACGCGAATTAAGTACGAATATTTGACTATTAGTAAGGATAGGGGGGCCTTGGCTTACCAGATCTAAAATCCTATTTTCTTGCCTCTCAATTATATTGGTTAGGGTGCCCCAGTCAAAGTGAAGTTCTTGGTCAATTGCTAAATTTATACTCTCATAGATATGGCAATGTATTACAGCTGATGGAGTCTGGAGTGTTGGAATACGGTTTATGGAAAGATAAACTGATAGTGAACTGTTGGTGTAAAACCTGGAAAAAAAGTAAGAGGCTCCTAGGTACGGAGGGTATTTTTGAAAAGGCTTCACTTTGGTGTCATCCGAACTTATTAGAGGTTAGTGGCGTGGGAGGTTTTAAAAACCTTCAACGGGCAGGAATATTGGAATTAAGGGATGTATTTAGAAATGAGACCCTAAAATCATGGGAAGATTTGAAAACTGAATTTGGTTTGAGGCAAGAATTCTGGATGGAATATCTGAGACTGCATGAGACTGTGGGTATCTACCAGAAGCGGACACGAATAATAGAAGTACAGGGGGTGTTTAAAATTATATATCAAGGTTTGGATGATAAAAAAAAGTGATTTCTACCCTTTATAAGGCTCTAAAAAGTGGAATGAGTATTAAATTTAAAAGTGAGTCGGATTGGGAAAGAGATATTGGACAGATAGGGGTAGAAAGTTGGGGTAGAATTAATAAAAATATAAAATTGGTATCCACTTCGGAGTCCCACAGGCTGATTCAGTTCAATCTTATTCATAGACTATATTGTACTCCCATTTTTCTTAATAGGATTGGAGGGAGGACCAGTGCTGACTGTCCGAGATGTGGGGAAGAAGAGGCTGGTTGGATTCATTTATTATGGGATTGCGCTAAGATTAGATCTTTCTGGGAAGATACGTTATCATCGATAGAGAGTTTATTAAATATAAAAATTAATTGGGACTTGAAGTTAATTATATTGGGTGATGACACAAAAACAACACTTCCTAATAAGTATAGAAGGAAACTATTGAGAATGATTTTTCTTGCCCGACTCTGTATAGTTAAGCATCGGTTCTCCCCCACTTTATTACATGTTAATTTATGGAAAGAATTATATAGATTATATGAAGCTGATCTATAAATATGGTTGTTTTTTTTTTTTTTTTTTGCAGAGGACTCAGGTTTGGTAGGGGGGGAGGGAAAAGGAGATATTTATATTGTGTAATTGTTGGTTCTTTTTGTTGTTTTTTTTTATTCTGAAAATTTGAAATAAATAAATAAATAAAAAAAAATTCTGGAGCAGTCAAAAGTAGTAGCAGAAAAAGGGGGGTGGCAGCAGCAGTCACAGCGACAGGCTAAAGCTGCCAGTGTCATCTAACGGTCATGTCTTGACCAGCAAACCAGCGGTACTTAAATGGTTGTTTCAGTCTTCTACTTTGTCGCAAGGTTTTTTTTTGCGTTTCAGGGTAACTAATCTATTTTTTCTGAAATACCGTAACAGCAAAAAAATAAATAAATAAATGTTCGCTATCATTGAAACCCTCACATTCATTGCTGATTACAGAATCTTAAGTTAAAATGAAGGCCTTTCAGGGGTTAATCAGGGTAAAAAAAAATTATACATACTTGCCTTATCTATTTGCTCACAGAGAAGCCATTGCAGCCATCTTAATTAAAAAAAAAAAAAAAAACATGCAAAAATGATAACTTCACTGTCCTCGGCCAGTGTGATAATGTCATCATGTCGCTGCATGAGATTTTGTGTGGTTTCTTCAATCAAGATGGCCGCAATGGCTTCTCCACGAGCAAATGGATAATGGATGGATGATTAACCCCTGAAAGGCCTCTATTTTAACATCAGATGCTGAAATCATAAATGAATGCAGCATCTGAGGGATTCAATGATGGGGGGGGTGGAGCAGTCGGAGTTCCCCGTCATTGTGTCCACTATTTATAAAGGAATGCGATTCAATGACAAAGTAATTCATAACAAATCAAATTTCTTTGTGAAATTCGACGAAGTAGCTGACTCTAATTTTTCATAACTTTGCATATCTCTAATTGCCATGCGACGTAAACTTCCAAAGAACTGACTCGAAGCTAAGTCACTTTGTTTTCACTGAATTACCAGTGAGTTACATCTTCGTTTCTCTCTACACTTGAAATCATCGCACAACATAATCCAATCTAACATATGAGGGATATTCTAGAAAAGCAAGTCAGATCCATAGACCCAAATTCGAGAATTATACCACTAAAATTATCTGTTTATGTTGTTTTGGTGCCAGATACCACAGGACTAGAGATGAGCGAGCATGCCCGTCCGAGCTTAGTGCTCGTTCGAGCATTACGGTACTCGTAAGTGCTCGCTGCTCGAACGAGTATCTCGCCATGCTCGAGAAAATGGCATCTCCCGCATTTTGAATTTTTGGCGCCTATAAACTCAGCTAATCACAAGCCAGGAGACTCTGCGGTACACCCAGCATCACGTGGGGCCCTTACATGTCCATAGCAGGGGTTGGCTGGCCTGATCAGGTGACCCTGGAATATACTAGTGACTGCCCGCGGTGCTCGGCTGAGATGCTGTCTGGATGTCGTTAGGGACAGATCTGCTGCGTTTCAGGAAGAGTGTTAGGGCCTGGATTTAGTTCTCTGTTAGGCAGAAGTGATATCAAAAGAACCAAACAGCTCTTCTAAGTGCTACAAGACACTTATTTTTGTCTCCTGGCTTGGCTGGCTGGCACTAGTAGTGCAGCTATCGCCATATATAACACTTTTTTTTATTGTTTTATCTCAGTGAT
>ONZH01030247.1:600000-868837 GCA_900303285.1 Rhinella marina
GTCTTGTGCCCCCATCAGACCTCAGATCAGCGTCTTGTGCCCCCATCAGACCTCACCACGCGCCACCCGACAGCACATCTCCCCCCCCCCCCCCCCCCCCCGCGGAAATTAAAAAAAAAAAAATTCCATGATGGTTTTTGAATTTTTTATTTTTTCCACAATCTTTAGAGATTCTCCCGGCGGGGTGCCGCCCCTGGCAACCCGCCGCCCTAGGCACCGTGCCCCCGGTGCCTAGTTGCTAATACGGCCCTGGATGTAACAGCCTATATCTTAGCATTTATACATGTTGGTACTGTTCAAGAGATGTGCCACCCCTTGGTCGACCAACAAACATTGTGTTCAAAGGTAGGTTTTCATTCTGCATGCCCAGCTTGCCTTCCGCCACTTTTTCCCATAACCTAAGGAAGAGTTATTCAGATGTATGTGGTATGTCTGTATAAATATTGGAGTTTGTACACTCTGGAGAAAACTTTCTGGGGTAGACAACACCAGTTTCTCATTAACACAGCCTTGGTCCATATGCCTCTTTAATACATATGGGCATCATAGAGGGGGTCTCCAGCTTTGTACTCCCCTCTAGGGGTCAGATCCTTAGGCTGAGTTCACATCTGCTCCATGGCCTGTTGTGAATAGATACCACAAAGCAGTCCTGGACCTATCACACATCTGACAATGGTTGTGCCTGATGGATCCTGTTGACTTTATTGACCATTGGGTTCCCCTAAGGTGACAATCATTTTTCATAGGAAATAGCGCAGTATTCCTCTGATGCAGATATGATTATAACCTCCCAGCAGAAAACAAAAACATGCAAACGTTATTTAACATATAAATAATCACATTATTGAAATCGAAATGAAATATTTGATACATTCCCTTTAGGGTTCATGCACACGAATGTGTGTGCCCCGTGTCCGTATTTGCTGACTGTAAATGGCTGGTCTGCAGTATAAGGGCACTGTCCGTGTGCACTCTGTATCATGGATGCGGATTCTGTGTGATTTCAGTCCGTGCCTCCGCACCACAAAAATTAGAACATGTCCTATCTTTTTGCGGTGCAGACCGTCTCTTGTGTATCACGGACCCATTCAAGTGCATAGGTCCACATCCACAAATGGCATGCACATGGATGCTGCCCGCCGTGTGCATGAGCTCTTACAGTTGAAGTCTAGGTGGAATAGCGAATATGCCAGATTATGGTTTTAAGCATTGCTATAACCTTGCTTAAAATTTTTTTTCAGTATGTTAAGAACAAATATTCAAGCCGAAAACTAAATCGGATCAGCACCATCTCTCAGCTGAACTCTCAAGTCATATTACGTCTCGCTGCCCCTCTTCTGTCTGCTGTGCAGTAGCTTGATGGATGTAATGTGTGCTGTTTTATTAACCATTGGTTACCATTGTATATAGCTTTTATGTCGGTGTGACTTTATATTTATATGTTCATTAAATATTACTTATTATAAATAAAATATTTCAAATTCTCAACCTTGGATGACAGGTTGTATAAATTAATAATAAATAAATGCTTAAAATACTAAATAAAAAAGTAGCAATTGTGTTTTTTCTTCTCCTAATGTGTATTATAAGGATAAGGGATGACTATTACATCCTACCAGTGGGACCACCACCGATCATGAAAACAGCGTGCACAATGCTGCTCCATTCAGTTTTACGGAGCTTCTGTAGATAGCTGAATACAGCGCCCAACTATTTCCAGCAAGTCCATAGAGATGAATGGAGCAGCAGTGAAATTACTGCAATACTCCCTTTAAAACCTACTCTTTATGGGTGCCAGGCTGTGGGCAGATATTAGAAAATGAACCAGGACTGACCTGAAGACCAGACACCAGTGGACAGTTCCAAAACAATTGCCCATGGCCCTTGTGCTGCCCCTCTCTTGCCCCTTCCTGGTGCTGCCTGAGGCGATCACCTCACCTGGCCTCATTTTGGTCTTGTATGAAAGCCTGGACACTTGCATGTTTCTAGGTGCTACCATTTAGGAGATATCACCATCTAAAGCAGCCCTCTCCCCTCCAGTTAGCTACTTTTCACACTGCCCGAGCTGGACTCGGGCAAAACAGTTAGGGCTCTTTTACACGAGCGGATTCAGTCAGAGAAATCCGCAGTGTGTAGGAGAACTAAGCCCCGTTCTGGACAGAAGAGACATGGAGCGTTAACATGATTGATAATGCTCCATGCCTCTCTGTGATCTTTTTACTACAAAATCACAGTGAGATAAAGTTGTCACTATGATTTTGTAGTACAAAGATTACAGAGAGGCACAGAGCAATCATGTTAATGCTCCGTGCCTCTTCTGTCCAGAACGGGCCTTGGCTCTCCTACACGCTGCGGATTTCTCGGACTGAATCCGCTCATGTAAAAGAGCCCTTAGGTGGTTAAAGAGCACCTGTCGGCAGGATGGACCTGATTACACAAGGCATACTGAGGGGTGGGGCCTAACCCCTCAACTCCCAGGTGCTGGCCATGACCCTCAATGCGCTGAAGCCCTAGGATCTATAGGAATTATGAAGTACAGGACAAATAAACGTTTTATTTTTTTTTTTGGCTCCTGCTGGTTTTGTTGATTAGCTGGTGTTTTTTTCTTTCTGACTTCTTTTCAAAAACACAATACAGTGATTGGCGTTTTTCAGTTGCTTTCACATCACCTTCCCTATAGGGGAAATTTGCCATGAAAAAATGCTAGTAGTAAGACATCATGGAGGAGATTTATCAGGAGTGGTGCTTAGTTGCCCATAGAAACCAGATCGATCCTTGGACTCTGACTGGTTGCTATGGACAACTAAAGCAATTTTCCTTTGCATTTGTTTTGATAAATCTCTCAGTTTGCAAAAAAACATAGGTGGCAAAAAAAAAAAATGCTTGAGGCTATTTTTGCATTTTTTTTTTAACCAGTAAAAATTCATGTGTGTAGAGACTTCCAGTTCTGGCTCCAGCATGTAAATATGAGGAAGAGAGGAGCTCCTGCTACATCTTGCCTCCAAACCAGTCGTTTCGGTTAACGGATCTCCTTGCTTAGCACCATCAGCGGTGCACTCATCTAAGCTACTTCCCTTTTTTTCCTTTTGGCGAGACTGTCTCATATCTACAACACCGCTGTGATGTCTCCCACCACGTGGTGTGATAAGATGGAGCTCACTCTGAGAGGATATATCCAACAAGGAGAGGGCTGACTTGAGCCACACTGGAGTCTGCACTAGCCACTTCTCATAACCTCACTGCCTTATTGCACCACCCATATTCTTCACTACTGGCAGTAGCCGAACGATCAGTGGTACTCAGGGACACTATTGCAGCATGGAAGGCCCTGAGGAAGTGGTTTGGATTGTCTTATCAAATGTCCAAGCATCTTCCTCTTCCATCCTCCTCTGTGTCATGTTGCTGTCTTTCCAGTCAGAAAGACCAGTAGGCTTCTTTATCCATGGAAATGGATAGGCATTCTCAAACTTTAGACATCTTACATGGTTCAGAACTAGAGATGAGCCAATCTATTCACCGCTTCGTAGATTTGATACAAATCTTGGAAATTTTCCGCTGCGAAGCGAATCCGTATTTTTTTGAGATTCGCTACGTTAGATTCGAAAATGTTCTTAAAGCTTTCTACGCATTTGCTACGTACTTGTCCATTAAATTGTACACTAATGTTACATATAAGATACTTTATTCACTGCTGCGTACGAATTCAGTTAATTAGCGAACTTTTACTGTTTGTTATTCGTGCGGCATAAAGCCCGGGAAGAAAGCGGTCACCTGACCTAGTGGGAAGGGCTTTCTCTGATTGGCTCAGGCTCGGTAAGCCAGTGACGCATCAGTTGTGCTGTGACTGCTGAGACAAGCAGAAGCACTGTCTGTGAAGTTCTGAGAGACACAGAACTGTTTTGTTAAAATTGGGGTGTAACTGTTCTGGGAATCCATATTGCACATATCAGGGATAATGCAGAGCAAGTGCAGGGCTAGTAATTAATCAGGCAGGGAGAGAGACAAAGACCAGCTGCAGGGCCACAGTCAAGTGAAAAATGTCTGGCATGGAAAAGCAAAAGGGTTCCAGCGAGACCTCGAGCTCCTAAAAAAAGGAGAAGGTGGCACAGGGCAGCACTGCCAAAGGACCTGTAGCTGGAGCTTCTACTTGTAGAATTAGTAATAGTTGGCCACTGTTCCACCAGGCTAACCCACCAAGGCACAAAATTGTAGTGGAGGAGAAAGTAGATGAGGTAGTGGAGTGGATGATACGCTCATCTCAGTCTCAGCCGGATGATCTGCTGTCATCTGCTGATACAGTATCATGTAGCCAGGGGGCGTTCCTCCTGCTCCACCATTCTGCTCCAGCAAAGCCTGTCATTTTCGTACGCAATTTGTACGCTCATGCGTACGTGTTCACATAAGTTGCGTACCTTTAACAACTGTACGTTCATTATTAGTGCACGCATGTTCGCAAAACACCACATAACGTATGATTTGTACGCAGCTTCGCCGAATAGATTCGTACGAGGTAGTTCGACGAATATTCGGTGAAGCGAATTTTGGATTCGCTCATTTCTATTCAGAACCATGTCTAAGGGCTCTTTTACACCAGCAGATTTAGTCCGAGAAATCCGCAGCGTGTAGGAGAGCCAAGCCCCGTTCTGGACTGATGATTGATAATGCTCCCTGCCTCTCTGTGATCTTTTTACTACAAAATCACAGTGAGATAAAGTTGTCACTGTGATTTTGTAGTAAAAAGATCACAGAGAGGCAGGGAGCATTATCAATCATGTTAATGCTCCGTGCCTCTTCTGTCCAGAACGGGGCTTGGCTCTCCTACACTCTGCGAATTTCTCGGACTGAATCCGCTCGTGTAAAAGAGGCCTAAAGACTCTAGATGAGCTGACTCAACAATATACCTTCACGTGTCCCCAAGACTTTCAATATCTACAGCTCTCCTCCTTCTGCCACAGGCGACTTAGAGATTATTCTCAGGCAATCATAGACAATCCTTTTGAGGAGTGGGTGGGTGGCGTGGAGGCTTGCAACATCGTTTCAGGTCTTTATAAATCCCTACTAGCTAGGGCGCAAAACCCAGCCTTTCAAGCTTTCTTACTGGGAGAAGGCACTAAAGATATCAGAAACCTCAAATCGGTTACTGGAAGGTTGGCACCTAGTCAATAAGCATATCATGAATGAAGTCTGGAGAGGAGCACCGTTTAGGTTGATTCATGCAGCCATTTATGCTTTCGACTTTCCTGTCTTGAATACTCACACAGATGGAATAAAAAGTGGCCAAAATGCCACTTTGACAGAGCAGATCTATATTACTGCATCTGGCATTTACTAAGCATGTTGCACCAGAATTAAGGCGTAAAATGCACCAAAAAGAATGGCATTTTGATTTGCACCAAATATATCAAATGTTTTCTCCGCAATTTTCGCCATAAAGAATACATCAGGCCAGAAATTAGTTAAAATTGTCAAAGTGGGCGGGGCTATCAAATTAACGCATATTACACCTCATTTATCATCCTCTTAGCGGCAGAAGTGTCTCAAATTGTTGCGGACAATTAAGACAGCTTACGTGGTGGTGTTTTGTGTAAAAAGTCACATTTATGGCATAAAGATGTGAGTTTTTGTCAAAAAGTCGTATTTATAAAAAGAAAACCAACTCGTTGTGGGAACAAGTAATAGGTAAGGACGCATTTATCGTTATCTAATACAAATGAGCTAAACAGCAGGGTTTTGTCAGTAAATTGACATAAAAAAAAATTTAAAAAATAACAAAAACGTCCCAAGTCTGAGACAAAAGTCGCAATTTACCAGTGGAAATGTCCCAAATATGCTTCAAAAGTGACAAGTGTGGTCCACCAGGGGGTGGCTGAAATGGCGCATTTCTGTTTAAACAAGTCACATTGTGCTATTCGCGTTTTAAAATGTTGCAAATCAAGAGAAGTAGGCTAATAATCAAGTTTATATTTAAAAAAGTCATATTTTAAAAGCGGCATGCGCCTTTTGATATATGAGGAGAAAGAAATCACTTTTGATTTATAATGTTAGTATTTTTTCGATTCTTGATAAATGTCCCCCCTTTGTCTCTTCTAGGAAAGCTGTGAAATGAACGAATCCAGTTATCCCGCATGCCTCTTCTATACCATTCTTCAGCAATGCTAGACACTGCTACCAGATAAGGGGCCGAATTTCCACTGCTTATCCACATTGCTTTGATGGCCGCAAAAAGGGCGCTACCACATCAATGGCTGTCACTTAGTGCCCCTTCCACACCTGAAGTATTGATGCACCTGAAACATTTTGGGGGAGATTTATCAAACTGGTGTAAAGTAGAGATGGCTTACTGATTCCACCTTTTATTTTCCAAAGGAGCTGTGAAAAATGAAAGGTGGAATCTGATTGGTTGCTATGGGCAACTAAGCCAGTTCTGCTTTACACCAGTTTGATGAATCTCCCCCTATATGTATTTGGAGAGGCAGAGGTTCGTAAGCACACTGGGACCAAGGGCTTCTTCAAATGATACCGACAGTTCATTGTCACAGTTTTATCTCCGGAGTAGACTGCTCCTTCTAGGCCTCTTTCACACGGACGATATGGATTGTGTCAGGGTGCGTTCAGTGACGCTCACACCATTGTGCAAGCAAGTTCAGTCAGTTTTATCTGGAATTGCGTTCAGTTGTTCAGTTTTATTTCACGCAGGTGCGATGCTTTTGATGCGTTTTTCACACACGTGATAAATAACTGAAGGTTTACAAACATCCATCAGTGAAAAACGCATTGTATCTGCACTTGTTTCCGGATGCAATGTGTTTTTCACTGAAGCCCCATTCACTTCTATAGAGACAGGGCTGTGTGAAAAACACAGAATATAGAACATGCTGCAATTCTCACACAACACAGAAGTGATGTGTGATAAAAAAAGACCTATTGAAATGAATGGGTCAGGATTCAGTGCAGGTTTTTTTTCAAATTTTCTTTGGTTTTACTACAGCAAAAAAAAACACCAGATACTTCACTCATGGACTCTGATAGTTGGGAGCTGTGTGCAAATGAAAAACTATTCAACCTCAAAGGCATTTCTTTTGCACAATAAACCAAAACTGTCCTCAGAACATGGAGAAAGTTGAGGTAAACAGGTTTCCACCAATTAAGTTCAGGACCCAAAAGTTGATCCTTTGATAAATAATGTGGTGGTAATTAATAGGTTAATTACATATGATATAAGCAGAGTGATTCTCCACAAAAGATTAAAAAAGAGAAAAGTTTGCAATCAGAGGTCTACAAAAAAAATGGCTTCCTGCCACCCAGACCCCCACTTATTACACACAACAGCAAACACCGGAGCTAGGTAGTGGGTGGTGACTAGAGTGTATGGGCTTTCAGGAGATGACAGTCACATAAAGAGGTCATGTGACTCTGAGGCGTGTGCGGAGAAAAACTGAGGCTCTTCAAATAGCAATTACGTGACGTGGGCAGCTATTTCCCATGGTCCTTTGCTGAATGTTTTCTCGCGGTATTTCGAATGTTTAGTCGGTTTTTGCTCAGGATTTTACATTACAGACGACCCCGCAGCAGGACATCAAAGGAGGGGGAGGGGATAATTAACCAATTATACGGGTTCTTCAAGGACATGTGTTAACTCCATTGGTTTCCAGGGCAGCGCGTTCCGTTGCAGTGAGCCGTTAAACCAATAGGAAGTGAGCGTTCCCACAAGCTCCGACCAATCAGGAGACACGTAGCAATATTTAAAATTCATTGGGCACTGTGGGAATCAAACGCTGCGGCGGCTTTTGGAGGAGTCCGTGGAGGCCTCAGCGATTTTTAGTGTTTTTACCTCGTGTTTTAGCATACTTGTGTTGGAATGGCGACCCGCCGCGCTGCTGTAAGTACTCCTCCTGTCCCTGCCTGGTTACTCCAGTGCTGTTGTATTGGTAACTATAGCCGCCATGTCTTGTGGGATTGTCTCGGTTCCTGCAGACCTGTGTATATGCAGTTAACAGCTCCTCCGTATCATGGCGTCTGCAGTATGGGGCCGGCTGCCCCATCCTTGTATACACACATCCTGTAACCACTCGGGGCATCTCCTGCTGCCTGCATGTGTTATAGAGGAGGCCCTCTTAGACCGAGCATGAGCTGATGGTCTCCAGCCCTGAGCTGTGACTCCCTGTGCAGATGCTCTCAGGAACAGTACGACCTGTTCTGTAGAAGGTCGCCTCCTGAAATCTCCGGCTTGCCCCTGGATCCAGGGCTGGGCCTTCAGCAGGGTACAATAGATGGGATTGTGCATGTGATGTTTCCTTTCACCTTTTCTCTTCCACAGGACATGCACTTGCCAGTGGTGGTAATCTTCTTGCAGATCAGTCTGTCCTGTGTACTACAACATGTCCTATGGATGAGTAGATCTTAATTGTAGGTGTATAATACAGATCCCCCCCCCCCCCCCTCTGTGCATCTCTCATCACTAGTAAGATCTCCTCATCCATAGGACATGTTTGGGGAGTGTGTATATACAGTACTGCCATGAGCTTCTGGGTCACAATGTGCCTGGTGTATCCTGAATACTTGTGCATCTATTTGGGGTTCACACTTTGAACATGAGCTGTGCATCTTACTTGGAGCAGCCATCTCAGATTGCAGCTTTATTCAGTTATATAAGGAACAATGTCTGACCATTGGCACATCACTACTGGTGTTCACTAAACTTTAATGTGCTGAGTGTGGAAGGAAACAAGGGACATATGAACTTGTAAAGTTTCTCAGCAGGCTTGCTAATTTACAAGATACACTGCTATGGTGAAGTGCCTGCTGAAAGGGTTATTTGGCATAATCAAGTGCCATTCATTCCATGGTACTGTGCATATTAGGGGTATACATGCATAGGCCCTCAGGATAGGTAATCCCCTGGCATCCCCACCGATAAACTGTCTGCAGAGGAATAGATGCTCCATGAGTGCTAAGGCCTTTTCCTAGGCCATGTGACATCACCATACACTGGTCATATGACCTAGGTGCAGCTCAGTCCTGTTCAAGTGAATAGCTGTTATGCAGTGGACAGAGCAGACCTTGGTTAGTTGCGTTGAGACTGCATTGCTGTATGGATTCCCTCTGATCTAATGCTGACAACTGAGCCTGATAGGCCATCAAAATCCTGGATATTCCCTTTACCACTGAAAATACAGTACAGACCAAAAGTTTGGACACCTTCTCATTCAAAGAGTCTTCTGTATTTTCATAACTGAAAATTGTAGATTCACACTGAAGGCATCAAAACTATGAATTAACACACGTGGCATTATATACTTAACAAAAAAGTGTAAAACAACTGAAAATGTCTTATATTCTAGGTTCTTCAAAGTAGCCACCTTTTGCTTTGATTGCTTCTTTGCACACTTTTGGCATTCTCTTGATGAGCTTCAAGAGGTAGTCACCTGAAATGATTTTCCAACAGTCTTGAAGGAGTTCCCAGAGATGCTTAGCACTTGTTGGCCCTCTTGCCTTCACTCTGCGGTCCAGCTCACCCCAAACCATCTTGATTGGGTTCAGGTCTGGTGACTGTGGAGGCCAGGTCATCTGGCGTAGCACCCCATCACTCTCCTTCTTGGTCAAATAGCCCTTACACAGCCTGGAGGTGTGTTTGGGGTCGTTGTCCTGTTGATAGATAAATGATGGTCCAACTAAACGCAAACCGGATGGAATAGCATGCCGCTGCAAGATGCTGTGGTAGCCATGCTGGTTCAGTATGCCTTCAATTTTGAATAAATCCTCAACAGTGTCACCAGCAAAGCACCATCACACCTCCTCCTCCATGCTTCACGGTGGGAACCAGGCATGTAGA
The DNA here is from genome assembly GCA_900303285.1 of Rhinella marina. Classification (NCBI taxonomy): domain Eukaryota; kingdom Metazoa; phylum Chordata; class Amphibia; order Anura; family Bufonidae; genus Rhinella; species Rhinella marina. Next base: position 609,833 of record ONZH01030247.1, read on the forward strand.
GTCCATCCGTTCACCTTTTCTGCGTCGCACAAAGACACGGTGGTTGGAACCAAAGATCTCAAATTTGGACTCATCAGACCAAAGCACAGACTTCCACTGGTCTAATGTCCATTCCTTGTGTTCTTTAGCCCAAACAAGTCTCTTCTGCTTGTTGCCTGTCCTTAGCAGTGGTTTCCTAGCAGCTATTTACCATGAAGGCCTGCTGCACACAGTCTCCTCTTAACAGTTGTTGTAGGTATGTGTCTGCTGCTAGAACTGTTTGGTATTGACCTGGTCTCTAATCTGAGCTGCTGTTAACCTGCGATTTCTGAGGCTGGTGACTCGGATGAACATATCCTCCGCAGCAGAGGTGACTCTTGGTCTTCCTTTCCTGGGGCAGTCATCACGTGAGCCAGTTTCTTTGTAGCGCTTGATGGTTTTTGCAACTGCACTTGGGGACACTTTCAAAGTTTTCCCAATTTTTTTTTTTGGACTGACCTTCATTTCTTAAAGTAATGATGGCCACTCGTTTTTTCTTGGCTGCTTTTTTTTTTTCTTGCCATAATACAAATTCTAACAGTCTATTCAGTAGGACTATCAGCTGTGTATCCACCTGACTTCTGCCCAACAGAACTCATGGTCCCGACGCCATTTATAAGGCAAGAAATCCCACTTATTAAACCTGACAGGGCACACCTGTGAAGTGAAAACCATTTCAGGTGACTACCTCTTGAAGCTCATCAAGAGTGTGCAAAGCAGTAATCAAAGCAAAAGGTGGCTACTTTGAAGAACCTAGAATATAAGACATTTTCAGTTGTTTTACACTTTAAGTATATAATTCCACATGTGTTAATTCATAGTTTTGATGCCTTCAGTGTGAATCTACAATTTTCAGTCATGAAAATACAGAAAACTCTTTGAATGAGAAGGTGTCCAAACTTTTGGTCTGTACTGTACATGGGCTGTTTATGAGATGGATGTTCTTAAAAACTTATTCCCAGTTTCCCCATGTAAAGCTACTCCCAAATAACTTACCCCATGATCCAATTATGGGGTATCAAGCCATGTAAGTGTTGTTTTACGGGTTATTCTAGCTTTAGAGAACTCTTTACAGTTTACCACTAAACTTCATCTAAAAGAAATCCACTTGCCTGTCTGAATGCTCTTCTTGAAGGTCCCAGACCTGTACATAACAGGACAGGGTAATATGTGCTGCTGAGGCCTGTGATTGGCTGCAGTGGTCACATTCCTGCCTCAGCACATCTCCACTGCAGACTAAGAGTAGGAGCCCTGGACCACTGCAGCAGGGAAGGATGCTGGAGAAAGGTTCATAGAAAAATTAAAAGGGTTGTCCCATAAAAAAATCTAGCTTTCAAACCAGCACTTGGATTTGATTATTTTTTGTAACTAAAATTATAGCAGAGCCACTGAATTATTCAATAAAATGTAGCTGTATAGCGCCACCTGCTGTTTTCCTTATTTTTGTCCAGCTCACCGAGATGGTAAGGGGAGCAAGGAAATGCTCTGATGTGCCTATCCTACATGCTGAAGGGGTTCAGCCCTGCTCTCCAATAACCACTTTTAAGGAACATAGCCTGAATGGCTGTCCCATGTGCCAAAATGTTAGCGCACTTCTGAGTAAAGCTACACAAGCTATGTGTGGTGTGAAGTTACACTAGACAGGTGTTGGGTGAACAAACTGAAGTCTTGGCTTGTAGACAACTCTAAATTTACAAAGGTCCATGAGCAATAATAGTAAATTTGTCTAAGATTCACATTTGTGTAAAGAGCAACCCTATTAGTAAATCTACCCTGTACTGTCCTGGGAAGTGTAGATAGGGGTTGTGCTATGAGGCCTCTGGCCACCCCTTTGGAGCTTGAAATAACTCATCTGCATATGAACACGGATATCTCTGCTTACAGACATTGTAATCAGCAGGATCAAACCTGCCATGCAATATCACTGGTTTAATAGGGTTACATAGGGTTGACCATGCTGACAGAGATGCTTTATTTCCAGAGTTCAGTCTTAGCTGATCACTCTTGTTAAATCCAACCTGGCAGGCTTCTGGTGGGTAGGACACTTGTGAAGAACATTGAACCCTCCTGCTTATCTGCTTTATTTAAAGGTTTTTTTTTTCCTCATCTAGCAGTTACTAAGGCGATATGAGATCACAACCACCTCCTGGCTGACAGTGCTTTGTTGGTAGCTCCCAATGCAGTGCATGAGAGCTATGGGAACAGTGCAACAAGCTATTTTGTCTCCCTAACTCAAACACCATAGCTTGCTGTCCTCCATTGTTCCCATAGTTCTCATGCACAGCAATGGGAGCTACTCAAATGGTGAGTGCCGGCTTGGACTTGTCTTGCCTTAGTAGTGGCAAGGTGAGTCAACCCCTTTAATCATTAAATGGGTTCTCCAGGATTTAGCTAAAAAGCATATCCACTATACAGTGTTCACCACAGATTCTTTAATTGGCTGATCCACAGGGGTCCCAGGACTCAGGTCTAAGGATAGATCATTGATGCTAAATCAGTGGGGAACTAAGGGCCTGTTCGCACCTATTCCGCAATATTGTGGAATAGGTGCGGGCCCTTCAGTTCAATGGCTGGCTTGGGATCTTGCCGAGCTGCTGCTCCGCAAAAAAGAATAGAACATGTCCTATTGTCCGCAATAGCAGACAAGAATAGGCATTTTCAATGGGGTGCACGGCTGTGTCCTGCAAATTGTGGTACACTTGCTGGTCGGCATAAGTGGTATTGCAGGCCCCGCAATACCACAGCCGTCTGGATGCCCCTTGGAGAAACCTTTTAGAACTTCAGGTGATGAGACCAACATGGTATTTGTTCCCAGTGTTCTTTTCAGTTGGATACCAGCTCATTACACCAGCCAGTTTCATGGATGTGCCCTGTAGTACTGTGTATTCCCTGCTGTACTCATGACAGTTTAATCTTGAGTCTTGTCACTGAATTCTGTACCTTGTCTTTTCAGATCTCCCGTGAAGCTGACAATGCTGTTGCAGGAGCTATGAGATCTAAAGCTCAGATGAATATCAGGAGAGCAGCTCTGGGAGAAATAGGAAATAAGGTGACAGTGCGTGGAAAGCAGCCTGCAGTAAAGGTATGTATTGTGCCACATTAGAGCTTATAATTCACTGTACCTCAAATTATTAACCTAAGGGCCACCCACTGTTAGAGGGAGGGGGACACTCCTGCTGTAATGTAAATGGATTTTTCTAGACTTACAATGGCCAAATTTTTATAAACTGACTTATCTGCACCAAAATGTAACTTTCTCACATGAAACAAGGCATTATACAGACAGGCCAATAAAGTCGTGGCTGCTTAAGCAGAGGCATAAACTGGAGAAATGGCTTCTCATTCTGCAGTACTTATAATCGGTTTCAGCTTGCAGCTAGGAAGCATTGCCCACTTAATGAGTACTGTGGAATGACCTGTATGTAGTTGCATGTACCTCTTAGATGTTGGTTTAATGAATGAACTGACTGTATCTAAGCTTCTAACATCACTCTTGTGCTTTTATCATTGACAGAACTCAAATGCAGCGGTGAAGCCAACCAAACCTGTAACTACCAAAGTGGCAAATGCCAATGTGAAACCTAAGGCTGTCCCTGTAAAAGTGACTGTGATTGAAGCTCCAGCTAAGGTAAGTGGTTGTGGGAGGCATCAGATTTTTACTCCAGTGTATAGGACTTTCTGAATTGCCAAACGCCTGCTTCTAAAGTAGAATGGTTTAGGTGTTATGGAGCATGTGACTGCAAATATGTCAGGGTCTTATTGTTTCCAACATGTCTTCTAGGAATCTTCTCCAGTTCCTATGGATGTGTCCATGAAGGAGGAAGAGGAACTTTGTCAAGCTTTCTCCGATGCTCTGAACAGTGTGGAAGATATTGATGCTGAGGATGGTGGAAACCCACAACTATGCAGCGAGTATGTAATGGATATCTACAACTACCTGAGACAGCTGGAGGTAAGGCCGCTTAAGTCTTGTCTATGGCTTGTTTCACACTTGTGTGTAAGATCTGCCCGGGAATAGCCTGTTGGCTCTCTCTGCATTCTGACATTGCTGAAAGCAAACACATTGCTTTCCAGTTCCATTAACTTATGGGGACCAACTACAATCCAGCGAATATGTGGCCAGATCTCTGCCAGTCCCCATTATAGTGTCTGGCAACTTCTAGCAGTGCTTGATCTGGACATCACCGGCCGGCTGCTCTCCTGCCCAAACAGCCTGCTGGAGATGGTAACCACAAATGTGAAACAAGCCTTAAGTCTTAATGAATTTGTTTACAGACAAGCACTTAGGATTTATCTTAACTCTAGCTCCAGCAGTCTATAAGGCCAAGATACCTGGAAGGAAAGGAAGTAAATGAACGCATGAGGGCTATTTTGGTTGACTGGCTAGTCCAAGTACACTCCAGGTTCCAGCTGCTTCAGGAAACTCTGTACATGGGTATTGCCATTATGGATCGGTTTCTTCAAGTAAGTGTTACTTGTGTTTTGGCTTTGTGTATATAATATATTATATACTTAATGACTGGCTCTGTACATAGGTTCAGCCCATCTCTCGTGGAAAGCTTCAGTTGGTTGGTGTAACTGCACTTCTTGTGGCTTCCAAATATGAAGAGATGTACACCCCAGAGGTTGCCGACTTTGTATACATCACAGACAATGCTTATACAGCAAGTCAGATTAGAGAAATGGAAATCTTAATGCTACGTGAGCTGAACTTTGACCTGGGGCGTCCACTACCACTTCACTTCCTGAGACGTGCTTCAAAGTCCTGCAGTGTAAGTGTCCAGTTGCCTGATGGGGAGGAATGGTGGGCAACTTGGCCTGGCATCAAATGCCACCATTTTTAAAGCAATTGAGCAGAGCTGCAATGTCCAGTCTTAAGAAATCCTTGAAGTGTATGCATATGTTTAGCCATAAAGCTTCCGGAGTTGGTACAGAATGCCTTATAACATCTGGTCTCTCTACAGGCTGATGCAGAACAGCACACACTTGCAAAGTATCTAATTGAGCTTACCCTCATTGACTATGACATGGTCCACTTTAGACCTTCTGAAATAGCATCGGCTGCACTCTGTCTGGCACAGAAGGTTCTTGGTCAGGGCAGCTGGGTAAGTTGGATGTAAAGTCTTGTGTGGGAGGATGCTGATGCAGCATAGTCATTAGATAAGTAATGCATCACTGGCTTGTACCTGCCCTTCTCTCTAGGGAGCCACTCAGCATCACTACACTGGTTACTCTGAGGAAGACTTATCTCTTATCATGAAGCACATGGCTAAGAATGTTACCAAAGTCAACAAGAACCTGACTAAGCATGTGGTATGTCTTGCACTGAGGGCAGAGACTTGGTGTCTAAATCAATAGTTGGCTGAAAATTCTTGTCTATCTTTTTCAGGCTGTGAGAACCAAGTATGCCAGCAGCAAGCTAATGAAGATCAGCACCATCCCACAGCTGATGTCTCCAATGATCACAGACCTGGCTGCAAGTCTTGCTTCCTCATAGACCTGTACAGCATGAGGACTCTACTTTTTGCACTTTTATAACACTGCCATTTTGGGCATTAATGCTGCTGACTCTGTAAATACGGTTTTATGACTTTTTTTTTTATGTTCTGAGAGCTTTGGGGAAACTGCTTTAACATCTCTATTAAATAAACTTCTTTTTTTTAAGACCACTGTTTCTATTGGGTTGAATTCTAGGTGTTGGTACTGTGGCTCAGAAACGTTGAGGGGTTATTGCACTTGTTTCTGTAGGCCTAGCAGTTAAACATGTCCACATGAAAATCCTGCATGTTCTACAACAGAGTTGAGCAGATTGTCTTATGGAAAAATGCAAAGTTTGTAGTTTAAACTCCTGCTCATTCTAGGCTTTGAAGTTGGCAAGGAGTTAATATTGGTGACTGACAGCTATGTCTGTAGAATAGAAACATAGAAGATTGACGGCAGAAAAACACCTGGTCCATCTAGTCTGCCCTTTTATTATCCTTTTATTAGGATAGATACATGTTTATCCCAGGCATGTTTAAATTCAGTTACTGCGGATTTATCAACCACCACCTGCTGGAAGTTTGTTCCAAGCTTCTACTACTCCTTCAGTGAAGTAATATTTTCTAATTCCCCCCCCCCCCCCCCCCCCCTAACCTCAGATTGTGCCCCCTTGTTCTTGTGTTCAGTTTCTTATTAATAACCCTTCCCTCCTGAACTTTATTCAGTCCTTTAATATAATTAAAGGTTTCAATCATGTCCCCCCTTCTTTCCTCCAGACTATCCATATTAAGAACTTGGAGTCTTTCTTGAGTTCTATGCTTTAGACCTTCCACCATTTTTGTAGCTCTTCTTTGGACCCGTTCTATTTTAGCAATATCCTTTTGCAGGTGAGGTCTCCAGAATTGAACACAGTATTCCAGATGTGGTCTCACTAGAGCTCTATACAGAGGGATCACAATCTCCCTCTTTCTGCTTGTTATACCTCTAGCTATGCAGTCAAGCATACGATTTGCTTTCCCTACCACCTGGTTGCATTGGTTACTCATTTTGAGGCTGTCAGAGATGACTACCCCCAAATCCTTCTCTTCTGAGGTCTTTGTTAGCACAGAACTGCCAATACGATACTCAGAGGATTTCTTCTCCCCAAGTGCATTATTTTACATTTGGAAACATTGAACTGAAGTTTCCATTGTTTTGACCACTTATCTAATAAAGATAAATCATTCTCCATATTAGACACCTCCTGGAACATCAACCCTATTACACACTTTTGTGTCATCAGCAAACTGATGGAAGGCTGTCAATCGCTAATGGGACCACTGCCTTGACCCTAAAGCCAGAATGACTTGAATGAATCTACTACAAGCTTTACAGAATGTTTATTGGAAAAACCAATCTGCTCAGGTCCTCTAACATACTGCTGGCAGACTACATTGCAATTTCATGGTGATAGGTTCCCTTTTATAACCTGGGTTTGCAGCTTGTTCATGCTAGTCTCAAGAATGGCTCTTTAACATGGACTGACTCTGCAGTGACTGGGAAAGAACCATTTGATCCTGATTGCCTTTTCATATGTGGAAAGTAGGGATGAGCGAATCTACTTCAGATGAAGCATCCAAAGTTAATTAAATGACACTCCATTCCAGTACTGTACAGAGCAGAATGTATTGGCTCCAATGATCCAAAGTTATTGCTTTGAAGTCTTGCAAGACTTCATGGAACTTCATAAACTAACCATTTCCCAAACTCCAGTTTGGTTACAAACAGTACCTTGGAACCCAACTCCAGTTCTGGAAATTGTTTTTACAGCACAAATTTATGAAGTTCTTACAGTCTCAAGTCCAAAGCAATAACTTTGGCTCATCAGAGCCAATACAATCTAATGAAAGGAGATGCATGAGGTATTGGAATGAAGTTTTATGCAAATTGACTTTGGATGTTTCATCTGAAGTCGATTTGCTCATCCCTAGTGGCAAGCACTGCATGCAGCAAACTTCTATATAGTAACATAGTTTGTAAGGCCGAAAAAGACATCTGTCCATCCAGTTCAGCCTGTTTTCCTACAAGTTGATCCAGAGAAAGGCAAAAAAAAAAACCCCTGTGAGGTAGAAGCTAATTTTCCTCACTTTAGGGGGAAAATTCCTTCCCGACTCCAATCAGGCAATCGGAATAACTCCCTGGATCAACGACCCATCTCTAGTAACTATAACCTGTAATACCCTCCAGAAATACATCCAGGCCCTTCTTGAACTCTTTTAGTGAACTTACCATCACCACCTCCTCAGGCAGAGAGTTCCATAGTCTCACTGCTCTTACCATAAAGAATCCTCTTCTATGTTTATGTACAAACCTTCTTTCCTCCAGACGCAGAGGATGTCCCCTTATCACAGTCCTCGGGATAAATAGATGATAGGAGAGATCTCTGTACTGACCCCTGACATATTTATACATAATTATTAGATCTCCCCTCAGTCGTCGTTTTTTTTTTTTTTTCTAAAGTGAATAACCCTAATTTTGATCTCTCTGGGTACTGTAGTCCACCCATTCGTTATTACTTTAGTTGCCCTCCTCTGAACCCTCTCCAGCTCTGTCTGCCTTGTTCACAGGAGCCCAGAACTGTACACAGTACTCCATGTGTGGTCTGACTAGTGATTTGTAAAGTGGCAGGACTGTTCTCATCATGGGCATCTATGCCTCTTTTGATGCAACCCATTATCTTATTTTCCTTGGCAGCAGCTGTCTGGCACTGGTTTCTACAGCTTAGTTTGCTGTTCACTAAAATTCCTAGGTCCTTTTCCATGTCAGTTACCCAGTGCTTTACCATTTAGCATGTACTGGTGACTTGCATTATTCCTTCCCATATGCATAACCTTACATTTGTCAGTGTTAAACCTCATCTGCCACTTTTCTGACCAAGCCTCCAGTCTATCCAGATCCTGCTGTAGCAGTGCACTGTCCTCCTCTGTTAATTACTTTACCCAGTTTAGTGTCATCTGCAAAAATTGATATTTTACTATGCAAACCTTCTACAATATCATTAATAAATATATTGAAGAGAATAGGACCCAATACAGACCCCTGTGGTACCCCACTAGTGACAGTGACCCAATCTGAGTATCTACCGTTAATAACCACCCTCTGTTTTCTATCACTGAGCCAGTTACTTACCCACATACAGACATTTTCTCCAAGGCCAAGCATTCTCATTTTATATACTAACCTTTTATGTGGTACTGTGTCAAACGCTTTGGAGAAGTCCAAATATACGACATCCATTGAGTCGCCGCGGTCAAGTCTAGAACTTACCTCCTCATAGAAACTGATTAAATTGGTTTGACATGACCGATCCCTCATAAAGCCATGCTGATACGGAGTTATTTGCTTATTTTCATTGAGGTACTCCAAGATAGCATCTCTTAGAAAACCCTCAAACAGTTTACCCACAACAGAAGTTAAACTTACCGGCCTATAGTTTCCGGGTTCTGTTTTTGGACCCTTTTTGAATATTGGCACCACATTTGCTATGCGCCAATCCTGTGGAACACTCCCTGTCAGTAGAGAGTCCTTAAATATCAGAAATAAGGATCTGGCGGTTACATTACTTAATTCTCATAGGATATGGGGGTGTATGCCATCCGGTCCTGGCGATTTGTCTATTTTAATATTTTTAAGACGTTGCTGTACTTCTTCCTGGGTCAGACAGGGCACTTTTAAAGGGGAATTTACTTTTATATTCTGCATTTCATCTGACAGTTTATTTTCCTCAGTGAATACAGTGGAGAAAAAGTTATTCAGTAGCTTCGCTTTCTCATCGCTCTCTGCAACTCCCCCCTCATTACTCTGTAAGGGCCCCGACACCTTCAGGTTTATACATTTTTGAGGACTTTGTCCCAGTTAGTTAGGCCTATGGCCTCTCTTAGTTGGCTAAATTTAGCTTTTTTGAAGTTTGGTATTTTTGTTCCTCCCTGAAGAAACACTCTTTTGAATGACAATTGGAAGGTTATTATGTTATGGTCACTGTTTCCCAGGTGTCCCCCGACCTGCACATCTGTTATTCTGTCAGGTCTATTGGTTAATACTAAGTCCAGTATGGCCGTCCCTCTAGTCGGGTCCTGAACCAGTTGGGAAAGGTAATTGTCTTTGGTTATTGCCAAGAACCTGTTTCCTTTATGAGATATACAGGTTTCAGTTTCCCAGTCTATATCTGGGTAGTTGAAATCCCCCCATAATAACGACCTCATTATGTTTTGCCGCCTCGTCTATTTAGTTTAGAAGTAGATTTTCTGTGTACTCTGGTATATTAGGTGGTTTATAATAAACCCCTATTAGTATTTTATTATTGTTTTTGGCTCCATTTATTTCTACCCACAGTGACTCCACATCTTCATGTCCCTCACTTATATCTTCCCGGAGTGTGGGCTTTAGACAGGACTTTACATAAAGGCAGACCCCTCCCCCTCCCCGGTTTTGGTGATCCTTTCTAAAAAGATTGTAACCCTGTACGTTAACTGCCCAGTCATAGCTATCATCCAGCCATGTCTCAGTTACTCCCACTATGTCATAGTTCTCCTCACACATCACTAATTCCAGTTCACCAGTTTTATTAGCTAGGCTTCTGGCATTAGTGTACATACAATTAAGAGGTTGATGTATATTTCTTACCCTACACCTTTCCTTCTGTTCTAGTTCCTCCTTCCATTCCTCCCCCAGTTCTATTACCTTGCCCCAGGTCTCTATCTGCACTATCTTCCCCATCTATAATGTAGTTACCCTCCCCCAGTCCCTAGTTTAAACACTCCTCCAGCCTTCTAGCCATCTTCTCCCCCAAAACAGCTGCCCCTTCCCCATTGAGGTGCAGCCCATCCCTACAGTAGAGCCTGTAGCCGACAGAGAAGGCCCAGTTCTCCAAGAACCCAAATCCCTCCTCCCTACACCAGTTCTTGAGCCACTTGTTTACCTCCCTAATCTCCCGCTGCCTTTCTTGTGTGGCTCTATAGGGCCTAGTGATTGCTCATGGATGAAGCATCCAAAGCTGGCTTTGCTCAACACTAATTCTTTCCCTAAAGAATCCTTTTTGGACAGCAGTTTCATGTTCAGATAGGGTGTGGTGCAGAGAAACATCATCCAATTGAATGAGCTTGTCCAGAGCATTGCTGGCACCTTTAACAGTAAGTTGTATACCTTTGAGCATGTTAAAGGGGTTGTCTGGGTTCAGAGCAGAACCCGGACATGCCCTTAAATTCACCCAGGCAGCCTGCCTGATGGCTGGATCGCACAGGGCAAGGGCTCTTCTGTTTACAATAACACACTGCCAGGCAGAAGCTATTTCTGGCTAGGGCAGCGCTAAAGCCTGCCCATCAGCACCGGTGACATCACCATGCTCCCTACTGGGCGGAAGCCCGGTTCATCACCGGAACTGGGCAAAATGCCTCTGCCCTGTGCTAATTAGTAGAGGGCATCGATGCATAGGCAGGCTGCCTGGGTGAAATTAAGGGTATGTCTGTTCAGTTCTGAACCCAGACATCCCCTTATGTTCTTGCAGTCAACTACAAATGACAGGTTAAATTGCCATACTACAGCTTGTCTAAAACATAAAGAATGTTATGACTGGATGGAGAAGCCTGTAGGAATTGGCATGCATTAGAAGAATTTGCTTTTTCTTAGGGCTCATGCATACTATTTGATCCACATTTTGTGTGGGTCAGATGCAAACCCAATCGCTTCAGTGGGGCCACAAGATTCAGACAGCGCACTGCTCTGCACATCCATTATACCCATAAGACATAGAATGTCCTATTGTCCGCATTAAGTTCCATGGAAGGCACTTGGCCAGTATCTGTCTTGTGGGCTGCAAGAGGCGCTATGTCAGTGTGCATGAGCTCTTAGAATGGGGTTGTAGAAATGAGTGCAGGTCCAACTGCCGGAGCCACAGCAAATATTTGAAAATGGGGAAAGGCTAAGATGATCAGCCAAACATATGTCAGCTGTAAACATCTCTATAGTAGAGGAACCTGGATAAGGTGGTACAGCTGCCAGTACTGTTCAGGTATGATCATGTAAAGATGACATGTGACTGCAAAATCCAGTAAACTGCTAGTTAAAACCAGTGTTTTTTTGTGCTTTCTATTTTCTGAACATGATTACTGGTCTGACCATCTTGCCTGAGCTGTTAACAGCATTAAGAAAATTGCTTTACAGGAGCCACATGGGCCATAGACTATGGATGGAAGGAGACATCATTGACTTCGATGGGAGAGTTTTCTAGGCGTGATCTGTGCAGAGGTCATTGTACAAAGAAAGAATAGATAATCTTTGACAATCACCTATTGTGAATAGTGGATCCTGTCATGTCTTGCCTGTAATGACCTATGCAGGTAACTGCAGTATAGCAATCTGTACAGACCATGGAATGGCACCTAGGTGCCAGATATATATTTTTTTGGTGGTTATTTTTCCTCACCAGGCCTCAATGCATTTATAGCAATCCTGTCACTAGGAAATCTGCTGTTAAACCAGGTACTGTGCAATGTAGGACCTTTTATTTGGTGATCTATTGTCTTAAGCCTCATTCACACGTCAGTGTTTCACGGACGTGTGCTGTACATGTTCTCCACTGACAGCACACGTCCCCATTCATTTTAATGTGTGTATTCAGACATCAGTGTTTCAGCACGGTCTGTGGGTCAGTGTTTTTAGCACAATGCGTGTCCTATCTTGATCTGTGTTCCCGGATCCCTCACGCCCATTATAGTCAATGAGTCCGTGAAAACCACGGATCCCATAAGTGTTTCACAGATCATTAAGAAGAGATGCTTTGAAAATTATTTTTCAGCTGTTCAGTGTCAGTGCAACACGGACCCAACACGGATGCCTCCCTGACCACCTGCTCACGGATTTGAGCACGGACACGGATGTGTGAATAAGGCTTTATTATGGAGAAAATGAGCAGTTAAGTGTGCAGAGGATGGGCCCAAACCATTGTGTGCATGCGGGGGGTTCAGGCCCCTCTGTCAGCTTCTTGACAGAGCTATGCAAGAACATGACTCTTGTTATAGCCTCTCAGTACATTCACTGTGGACATGGCTGTGGGTTTCGCACTTCATTGTATAATTTGACATACTGGTGATTTACAGGCTATTTATATATACCTAATCACTTTTTCAATTGGCCTTTATTAAAAATATGGAATCATTTTTTTTTTGTGTACAGAGCTGACATGTTCCAGTAGCAGCTATTGGATTATTTTTTCCCGTCATCTGTGGAGCAGGCGGTCTTATCTATGCTCATTATAAACACAAAGCTCAATCCTTATTTAGAGATGAGGTTTATTAGATGACCAGCACAAAGTGAAAGTACCAGTCACACAGTAAAACAGTTAACCCTTTGTCACAGAATGGCTCTATTTTTTTTTTAATAAAGGCCAATTGAAAATATGTTTTTTGGCCAAAAATGAGTGAAATGTAATCAAACAAAATTGCCTCCAAAGGTGTACATAGCCTTTAAAGTCCGCACTGCACCTCAATTTACTTTGTGGATTTGATTTCTAAAGGCTCATCCACATTATTGTACTGTACAACACTGGATTTGCTGCATGGAAATCTGTGGCAGTGAATCATTGGCTTTACACGCCATGTAAACACACCCATGCTATATCTTCACTAGCCCTTAAGATATCAGAGAAATTGATGCTTTTGTACTAAATATATACTTAAGACCACCCTTATATCCTGTTTGTGTTTGGATAATATGCTGCTCTTGTTCAGTTATATTTTCTGTCCGTGCCGATTTTGAATTAAGTCTATGGATATCTTAATTATTGAATTTTATTAATCTGTCATTTGAAAATTGTCAAAAATAGTTCGAGCCAGGTACTGAAACATTTATATTTTGTGCATGAATATTTTTTAAATTTTTAGTACGTGATTAAGGGGCAGCCATCTTGTCTAAGCTGCTGTTAGCTGCTTTATTATCGCAAGATCTGAGATTCAACAAAAAATAGTGACGTGTGCATAAAAGTATACTAAAACTATGATAAAATATATACACAAAAGATAACATATTGCATAAATCACAGCTGTGAAGAAATGAGCATGCTCCCATCGACCAGTGCCCAACATGGCACCCAGCCAACATCCATATGATACAATGAGAGGTGATGGTAGCAAGACACACCATCTTACCCAGATGATGTCTTCAACCGAGCTACTTTTCTTTTTTTTTTTTCTTGCATAGCTAGATGTTTTGTAGCCTCCTGGCCTCTCCTAAAGGTCTTCAGTGGGGATGAGCGAATCGACTTCCAAGTGGTGCCCTGGAGCCAAACCCAAGTTCGGGAAATGGTTTTTTACAGTATACATCAATTTCTGAAGTTATGCAAAGTCTTGCAAGACTTTGTGAAGTAATAACTTTGGCTCAGTGGAGCCAATACATTGTAATACAATAGGCTCGCTTCGTACAGTATTGAAACAGCGTTTTATGCAAATCGACTTTGGATGTTTTATCCGAAGTCAATTCGCTCATCCCTTGTTTTCAGTTTGCAGTACACATACTTCATGAATGCCAGGCATCACCATGTACCGCTAAGGCTACTTTCACACCAGCATTTTTGCTGGATCTGTCATGGATCAGCAAAAACAGTTCAGTCATGATAATACAACCCTCTGCTTCCGTTATGAACGGATCCGGTTGTATTATCTTTTAAATAGCAAAGACGGATCCGTCATGAAGACCATTGAAAGTCAATGGGGGACGGATCCGTTTTCTATTGTGTCTGAGAAAACTGATCCGTCCCCATTGACTTAGATTGTGAGTCATGACTGATCTGTTTTGGATCAGTTTCGTCATGCGGACAGCAAAACGCAGCAAGCAGCATTTTAGTGTCCGCCTCCAGAGCGGAATGGAGACTGAACTGAAGCAAAACTGATGCATTCTGAACAGATCCTTTTCCATTCAGAATGCATTAGGACTAGAGATGAGCGAACGTGCTCGTAACGAGCACTGTACCGCTCGGCTCCCCTGCACTCGCATGGGCGCAGGCAGCTGCTTCCGTCGGGTGAGGAGGACGGAAGCGGCTGCCTGCGCCCATGCGAGCGCAGGGGAGCTGAGTGGTACAGTGCTTGTTACGAGCACGTTCGCTCATCCCTAATTAGGACAAAACTGATCAGTCTTGAAAGCGTTTTTGCAGATCAATGACGGATGGTGTGAAAGTAGCCTAACCAGTACATTGCAAGGAATTAAAGTACATTCAGAGATGTGTTTTACATCAGCCATGTGAGCATAAGCTCCTGTAGACTCAAGGTGGCTAATTGTCTTCTATGGGAGAAGTGTTCCTATTATAATAGATTTATAGATTACATTAAAGAAAACCCCGCTTCACAAAATACCGTGCAATTTGCAGGTAGCATGTTATAGAGCAGGGTTTGCAGAGCGAATTGATATATAGTTTTGTCAGACAAGATTCTGTAGAACTTAAAGGGGTTGGCCCATCTCATACACCGGATCTGACACGAATGTCTGATAGATGCAGGTTCCAGAGGCGGGGTATCTAGAAAGGAGTCCACAAAGTGAAGGAGAGTGGACCACGCATGCAAAGCCACTCTTATTTTCTTATGGAATGCCGAAAATAGCTGAGCCAGCACTTGGCTATTTTTGGCACTCTCATAGAAGTGGCAGCATGTAGTTGGCCTTGCTTATGCGGTGCACTTCCCATTATTTTTTGTGGGACTTTTGGCACTCCCACAGAAATTAATAGAGGCAGCTGCGCATGCATGGTCCACTAAACACTTTGCAGGCTCTGTTCTAGAGATAAGTGTGGGTCCCAGAGGTGGGACCCACACCTATTAAACATTGGTGGCATATTCTAGCCAAAATAAAAACCTGCCAAAAACAAACAAACAAAAAAACACAAAAGTGAAAGATGCAAAAAAAACAAAAACAAAACCTGTAGCACCAAAATCACAAGACTTTGCAACATATTTTAACCTGGTCAAAAAAGTGGTTTCCCCCACTTCTTGTATTACACATATAAATTTATCTCTTTCGTATGGAATTTTTTTTTTTGGTCCAAAATACTCACTCAGGCCAAGTTCACATCACTGTATTTTCTGTATTTCTTTTCCGTCAAAGAAACAGAAATATGTAAAAAAAAAAAGGTTTGAACAGGTTATTTTGAGCATCAGTTGTGCTCTTAGTGTGTGCCAGTTCCATCAGGTTTCAGTTATTTTGACAGGAGTAGGCTGAGTTCACATCTCCATTGAGCTTTACAGTCTTCTGATCCATTAGTGTAAAGGTGAGTTCTCACCAACGTTATAGATTCTGGTATAACTGAATTTTAGGACAGAATGCAAAATGGAACCCTTTACAGACGACCTTTCACCACTCCTGACATGCCTGTTTTAATAGCGCCATGTATTCCCCACGTACTAACAATTCTGGAACATCTATTCTTATGGCTCTATATTGTACTATTCCTGTATTATTTGCACTAGAAGTTATGAATGAATTGCTATTTGCCTTCAGTAAAGGAACAGAGGGGAGGTGACCAGTTGGGGGTGTGTCCCTGCACAGACTGACTCTAGCCAATCAGTGCTGCCATGTTCAGACTGTGCCGATACACACCTCCAACTTGTTACCTCCCCTCTGTTCCCTTACTAAAGGCAAATAGCAATTCATTCATAACTTCTACTGCAAATAATAAAAGAATGGCACAACATACAGACATAAGAATAGATGTTCCAGACTTGTTAGTATGTGGGGAATGCATGGAGCTATTAAAACAGGCATGTCAGGATTGGTGAAATGTCCTCTTTAAGAGGCATTTTGCTCAATCCTAATATATGTTTATGGCCACAAGTAACTGTTCTGTTTTGTTCCATTATACATGATGGAAAAGGTCCTCTTGGTAAGACTTGTTTTTTCTGTCCTGCTCAATAAAAAAAAAAAGTCTGTATCAACAAGTTTTACCTAAGAGTTACTTATATATTCTTCTGCAGTATGCTCCACTGTGCTGGGAAATGCTGCAGCAAGGGGAAAGAGTTCTCAGGCTGCAGCAGAAGTCTCTCACAAGGGAAGTAGCTCATAGAGCTCCCAGACTCCTTGCTAATTTACCGAGTGTCAGGAGGGGGACAACAGCCAAAGGCACCCCAATACGGGCATAACAGAACTGACGAAAGTCCAGCAACCAGACCGGAACCGACTTTAGAACAGCAGAGAGAGAAAGTAGAGTTATCAAGTTTGCCTGCCAGTTTATGCCAAAGACTGCTGGAACCAAGAGAGAGCCTGAATATTGCTTGGATACACGTTTAGGCTCCAAGGCAATAAAGGGGAATAGTTGAGGTGGGAAATGGAGGATAAATATTGAGTTTAGACCTTTGATAAAGTTCAAGATCTTTACTTTACTTGCGTGAGTATGCCAACAGTTTACACAAACATCTGCAGCGGGCCCTTTGTGTCCCAGAACTATAGGAATGCTGAGTGGTGCGATGCAGCCTTAATAGCCTCTATATCCAGGTAGGAGCACCGTGACACATAGAGGCTATTAAGGCTGCATCACACCACTCAGCATTCCTATATACCTGAGACACAAAGGGCCTGCTGCAGATGTTTGTGTAAACTGTTGGCATACTCACGTTTCAAGTGAATGGGTCAGCATCTGTGATGCGGGGTGCAAATGGCCAGTGCCCGGATATTGCGGACCCGCTGTTTGCCGGAGGCAATACGGGCACAACTGGGCAACAGCCGTGTGCATGAGCCCTAAATCAGCTCTCTACTGATGTTCAAGCAGGGGTATCTAGAGAAGAAATTTTAAATAATGTGGCCATCATGAAGTTAACTTAAGAATTCATGCTTGATTTTTCCCATAGATATTCTATGGTTTAGTTAAAAAGAAAAACTTGGCTCTTTCTACTACAGCTCGTAGAAGGAAAGATCTAGCAATATGCTTTCTGAAAATCATTTTTGTTCCCTTCCATCCTAGTAGCCTATTTGATCCTCGACTGGAAAATATCCTTAAATCTCTGACTAATGACAAAGGAGCATCTTTTCCACCATAACCCAGATGGAAGTTTAAAAATTTTCATTTCCAATCCAGACATTCTCCTAGATCCAGTAAAGGTTGCAAGCCCTCAGACAGGGGAAGACACTTCAACCAAAGAAAAGATGGGACCTCAGCTTCTTCAATCAAGAAACAGTTTTCAAGAGACAAGATTAGAGTGACGTCAGCAGTGTCTCAGAGGTGGGGGCAAGTCTACAACAGTTTTGTCAAACCTGGTGGAAGTCAACCTTGGATGTGTGGGTTTTATCCACAATCTCAAGAGGATACTCCCTGGAATTTGTGTCCTTTCCTCCAAACACATTTTTTGTCAATTCTCCAACCAATCCGCTAGTTCTACAGCTACTGAATCAATTTGTCAGAAAAGGCGCAATTTGACAGGATCAAGGTTGGAGGCTTGTCATAGATCTGACACTCCTGAACAGAAAAAAAACAAAGTTCAAAATGGAGTCACCGATTCCTATTTTTCAGGAAAGAGATATGGATAGCAACACTAGATCTCAAGGATACCTATCTGCATGTCCTTGCCCTTCCATCCTACAGGAGATTTCTTTGTGTAGCAGTTCACAGAGGCAGAACAATCAAGAACCTGCAGTTTATTTGTCTCCCTTTCAGTCTCTCCTCCTCTGAAAGGGAGACAAATAAAGGTAGTGGTAATTCTTACAGCTCTACTCAGGCTGAAAGGGGTGTATCTGGTACCGTACGTGGATGACTGGTTTCTGAAAGCTACCTCCAGGGATACTGTTCTGCAATATTTGGACCTCACTCTGAAAACTTAGCAAAACTCACAGAAACAAAAGGATAACAAACATCCTGCATGATGTGATAATGATTGCGGATGTCAGTGGCTATATATATCAAAATAAATCACAGAAAAGGAATATTAGTGCACAAAAATAGATGCAAACAATATATACTGTATAAACTAAGACCTCATTCTGATATGATAAAATCTGAGACTCTTAGCCAATATATTTTGATCAAAACACATCTGTGCCCGCCTACCCAGCGTCACGGTGGTCTTAGGTCAGGCAGGTCCTACGCTAAACCTAACCATGCCAGTGGGCATCTATATTTAGGAGCGTGGACGCTGCACATATAGGCGTGTTGCTCCTAGTAACCTCTATGTCCATACAGCAACCAATGAGAGGAGGAGCAAACACACCTATATGTACCACACAATCAAGACGCTCAATTTGATAGGAGGAGCAAAAGTGCACAAGAATGCTACTCAAGATAAGCTAAGAGCGCAGTCACACCTGAAGGTGCCACTCCCTCAGGTACATATTATAAACCAAGCAAAACTCACAGAAACAAAAGGATAAAAAACATCCTGCATGATGTGATAATAATGATTGCGGAGGTCAGTGGCTATATATATCAAAATAAATCACAGAAAAGGAATATTAGTACACAAAAATAGATGCAAACAATATATACTGTATAAACTAAGACCTCATTCTGATATGATAAAATCTGAGACTCTTAGCCAATATATCTTGATCAAAACACATCTGTGCCCACCTACCCAGCGTCACGGTGGTCTCAGGTCAGGCAGGTCCTACGCTAAACCTAACAATGCCAGTGGGCATCTATATCTAGGAGCGTGGACGCCGCACATATAGGCGTCTTGCTCCTAGTAACCTCTACGTGCATACAGCAACCAATGAGATGAGGAGCAAACACACCTATATGGCAAACACCCTGCCTGACCTGAGACCACCGTGACGCTGGGTAGGTGGGCACAGATGTGTTTTGATCAAAATATATTGGCTAACAGTCTCAGATTTTATCATATCAGAATGAGGTCTTAGTTTATATAGTATATATTGTTTGCATCTATTTTTGTGCACTAATATTCCTTTTCTGTGACTCACTCTAAAAACCCTAGAAAATTGCAAGAAGTTTTCAATCAACTCCTGGAGCATGACCATCAAATTATCCGATCAGAGGATTGTCAATCTCAGAGAGAGATTGACAATCCTCTGATCGGATAATTTGATGGTCATGCTGGAGAAGTTGATTAACAGTTGACTACAGTCCACACAGTTCCAGTGAGGACAGCCATGAGTATTTTAGGTCTCCTAACATCAACATTAGATGATGTCCTGTGGGCAAAAGCACATTTCCACACTCTGCAGAAGGAAATCCTCACTCAATGGGACAAGTCTCACAGAGGGCTGGACAGACTCATGAAGTTCTCCTCTGCCACCAGGAGGGATCTGGAGTGGTGGTTAGTACCCTCCCGCCTCAATCACAGGAAGTCCTTGAAAATGTCTCCCCAGGTGGTACTGACCGCAGATGCATGAACCTGGGTTGGGGAGCTCATTTAGGTCAGCAATGGGATCAGAACAA
Source organism: Rhinella marina (assembly GCA_900303285.1). NCBI lineage: Eukaryota > Metazoa > Chordata > Amphibia > Anura > Bufonidae > Rhinella > Rhinella marina. Next base: position 629,733 of record ONZH01030247.1, read on the forward strand.
AAAGACTCACAGCCAAAAAAAACAATTCATCCAACTGGTAAGGATTAAAGGCTCAGATGGAACTTTGTGAATCCAGAAGAGTGGATGTTGAATGCCAAGATGTTTCATCAAGTGGTACACAGGTTTGGTTCTCTAGATATAGACGTGATTGCCACAGTGCAGAACCAGCTGATTCACAAGTTTTACTCACTGTCCTGTCAAGGTCACCCAGAAGCTCTCGATGATGTGTCTCTGAGCTGGAAGAATCTTCTGGTTTATGTGTTTCCTCCCCTGCCACTCACTCCCAGGGTCCTAAGGAAGAAAAGGCTACAACTATACGATTATTTCCTTCTCGTCTTGCAGGGGTTTGGTTTCCTCTCATCTTAGTGCTCTCCAACGGCAAATGTTGGAGACTGCTGTTGATCCTGGAACTGTTGTCTCAAGGGAGATTGATGCATCCAGATCCTTCAAAGCTGCAGCTCACTGTGTGGAAACTGATAGAAAAGGTTTGCCTGCTCAGGTTATAGGATTCCCTCTTATGTTCATGCAGAGGTTCCATCTCCAGAGCACCATATTTTTCACCCCGTGGGGGAAAAATGTCACTGTGTCTTTTGGGACGACTACTAATGATCGTTTCCATTATGGAAGCGTTCATTAGTACCAGAGAACTGGGAAGCAATGAAGGCTCTGTACTCATCGCTTCCTGGTCCTTGGCTATGCTGTTGGGTCACAGCTGACAGCAGGAAGAAGACCGAGCGCTGGAGGTAAGGAGCTGCGGCGTCCAGAGCAGTAAAGGTAAGTGGATTTTTTCTTTTGTTTAATCTGAGGCATGGGGGCTGATTAAATGATGGTGGGGTTGATATGAGGTTCTCATTTCAGGTCTGAATGGGGGTCTTATTAATATTGGGGCTGAGGTCTGATTGGGGGTCATTTACATTGGGGTCTGATTAACATTGGGGATCTGACTGGGGCTCTAGGGCTGTGAGCTGAGGTCTAATGAAAAATATTTTTTTCTTATTGTCCTCATCTAAAACCTAGGTGCGTCTTATATGGCAAAAATTACGGTATATTGTAGAATGTGGAAAAAGTTTTCTTCTTGGTGTAATGACAATAAGCTTGTGCTGTCTGCAATGCCTTCAGCTCCTTCAGGAGGATATTAATTTACTCCTTATGTTTAATACATTTAAAGTTCACCCGTGTCGGCCATTAATGCATTATTGGAAGGTTCTTTTTTTAATCATGCCCTTGTTAAAAGGTTATTCAGAGCAATAAAGAATGTGAGGCCACCAATCAGAGCTCCAGTTTCCACCTAGGATTTGTTGCTAGTTTTGAGACATTTATCATCTGCCATGTTTACACCATTGAAAGATATACATAGTTTTAAGTCTACTTACCTGGAAAACCATATTACTAGTTGCCATTACATCGGCTTGAGAGTTGGAGAAATACAAGCATTGTCCTGTAAAGACCCATACCTTAAAATACACTCAGACTGTCTGATATTGAGAACTGTTCAGAGGTTACCTTCCAAAAGTATTGTCGATCAGTAATATTAATCAGGAAATATTCTTTCCCAGTTTTCCTTCTTCTGGGAAAGAATATTTGACCAGTTCCAAGGCCTTCCAAGTCATCCTTAAGAAGTTGGATCAGGAAGGTTAATCGCTATTTGCTATCGGCATTAGGACCATTTGACGTAGGCTACTTTCACACTTGCGTTTGCAGGATCCTTTTATGAAATCCGTCCAGGCTCTCACAAACGGATCCGTCATGATAATACAACCGTCTGCATCCGTTCTGAATGGATCCGTTTATATTATCTTTTACATAGCAAAGACGGATCTGTCTTGAACTCCATTGAAAGTCAATGAAGGACGGATCCGTTTTCTATTGTGTCAGACAAAACGGAATCGTCCCCATTGACTTAACATTGTGAGTCATGACGGATCCGTTTGCATCAGTTTCTTCATGCGGACACCAAAACGCAGTAAGCAGCGTTTCAGTGTCCGCCTCCAAAACGGAATGGAGACTGAACGGAAGCAAACTGAAGCATTCTGAATGGATTCTTTTCCATTCAGAATGAATTAGGACAAAAGTGATCAGTTCAGGACCGTTTATGAGAGCCTGGACAGATCTCACAAATGGATCCTGCAAACGCAAGTGTGAAAGTAGCCTTAGTCAGTATCTACTTTATGACATTATGGGGTACATTTATTAAGGTGCTGGCCTCTACATAAGTTCACCCCTGCTTCTAAATGTAAAACAGCCTAAAACCTGCTCACTCCAGGTCTAAAAAAAAGTCAGAACTAAAAAAGGACCTTTGTGCCACAATCTGCACCAGAAATACACCTAAAATAATAAATGATCCCCTATGTGCCTTTGGATCAGATCTGTCAAGCAGCTACGTGGTCCTCTCCTAATACTTTGTGGAACATTATCATCTGGACACTTCAGTCAGAGGTGTTCTTTGGCAGAAATGTACTGGAATCTACTGATGTTTAATTTCCTGGCCTTTCTAGTATTGCTTTGCTTTCCCTGCATGTACAGGCTGCCTGTAGGACGAAACAGAAAGTTCAAATTTGCTCATCGAAATTTCTTCTTTCCCCCAGTCTGTAAGGCAGCACATTATCCCGCCCTGGAGGCTTGATTATTGCTTCTCATCACACAGTATATTTGGTGCGCTTTCTGCTCTTATATTTAGTTAATAAGGGATGGAATTACTAATTGGATGTGAGAACTGATTTGTTCTTGTTCTTCTTCTGTCCTAGGTGGGAAGTAACAGATTATTAACCCTTCATGTGCTGCCTTACAGACTCAGGGGAAAGAAGAAACTTTAGTGAGTAAATCTGAACTATATGGCACTCGACTAACTCTGGCAGTCCCATAGTTTGAATGGAGCAGAAGTTGACCAATCCACATCCAACAATTCTCATGCACAGACTTCAGTTCCTTTGGTAGGAGCCAATTAGCAAATGTATTCTTAAAATTTCACAGTGTGCATATAGAGGGATTATGCTCTAGAGTTTAATTCTGTTCCACAGAGCTTCCTGATAATTGCCCTAAGTATCTGCCCATGTAAATGGACCCTTAGACCAGACAGTATAAAGCTGAGCCAGAGTTAGCCTGTAACTTTATAGGGAGAGATTTACTAAAGCTTTAATGGCACATTACATATTTGCTGCGGTTTTTGTCCAGTCGCATCTCCGGTCCATCCCCATTATAGTGAATGGGGCCAGGGCGGGCTTTCGGCAGCACACATGTGCAAACGTTAGTACAGATCCAGCAGGCTGTTCCCCTGCCGGACAATCTTAACGCCAGTGTGAAAGAAGCCTTATAAAGTGGCAAGAAAAGGGCAAGGTTTAGTGGAGCCCGATGGATGTACTATAATTTACTCAAGAAACTGCTGTAAATTATAGATCAAATTTACACCAGCCACTAGTTAATGCAGAATTGAGTTTCTGGCAAATCAGTCTTGATAAAGCTCCTCCCCTCTTTGCTAGATTTTTCCCACACACTGTTGCGTCTTAAAGGGAACCTGTCCTCTCCGAAACACCCCCTGAACTAGAGTAAGTGTTGTATAGTGTAAGTGATGCTGAATCCGAATATGTAAGTTCATACTCACTTCCATTCCGACACTGTGCTCCCACAAACCAGCAGTAAAATGCATTGACAGGACTCTTCTTTGAGTCCTCTCCATTATGTGAGTGAGCACTGGAGTCCAGTGAGTGCATTTTACTGCCGGTTTGTGGGAGCACAGAGTCAGAATGGAAGTGAGTATGAAGATAAAACTTACATATTCGGATTCAGCATCACTTACACTATACAACACTTAGGCCTCTTCCACACTAGCGGCAGCACGGATCCGGCACCTAAAGGGTGCCGACGGATCTGTACTGCCGCTGATACATGTGTGGAGCCGGAGCAGCGCTCCGGCCCCACACATGTTGACACAGACAGAGAACATACATACACACACATACATACTCACATACTCCAGGGACGCCGGCAGCACGTCTTCATGCGCCTCCTGCGCGCAGTGATGACGATTCCCCACAGCGCCCTCTGCTGGGCGCAGTGGGGAAACGTCATAGCTGCGCGCAGGAGGCGCGTGAAGACATGCTGCCGGCGTCCCTGCTTGGAGTATGTAAGTATGTATGTGTTTGTGTGTATGTGTGAGTATGTATGTCTGTATGTATTTCTGTATATGTGTAGCCGGATCCGGAATGACACCCCATTGCAAGTCAATGGAGGACAGATCCGGATTACTGGTGTGTCACACCAAACGGATCCGTCCCCATTGACTTGCATTGGGGGTCATTCCGGATCCGTCTTGGTGCGGATGCCTGGACCGGAGAGAAAACCGCAGCATGCTGCGGTTTGTTCTCCGGTCTGAAGACGGAACGGAATGCTTTCAGGAGCATTCTGTTGTCTTCAGTTCAGTTTTGTCCCCATTGACAATGAATGGGGACAAAACTGAAGCGTTTTTTTTCCGGTATTGAGCCCCTATGACGGAACTCAATACCGGAATTTAAAAACGCTAGTGTGAAAGTAGCCTTACTCTAGTTCAGGGGGTGTTTTGGAGATGACAGGTTCCCTTTAAGCCCCTTTCTGATAAGTGGCACCCATTTGCTGCTAAGCCACACTCCCTTTCTGAGAGAGGAGCTTAAACTATCTAAGATATACAGTAAACCTGGTGAGAACTCTGGTACATCTTTATTTGTAAATCTGCCCTAATGTATCTGCTCTATACATCACTTTGCTTAGGAATCTTCTTTGATCTCATTTTGAGACATGAGTGTAACTATTCATTCTTTGATGCTTTGATGAGACTTCTTCTATTTGAGTTTTCATATACAGTAGTCCCTCAAGTTACAATATTAATTGGTTCCAGGAAGACCATTGTATGTTGAAACCATTGTAAGTTGAGTAATTGGTTCCAAAGCCCCAAAATGTCATCCAAGATAAAAGAAAATGAAGATTTAAGAAAAATAAGCAGATAACTAAGACAGATAAAACAAGTCCTTATATATGACAGTCAGGAACAGCTGCTAACTAGGAACTAATACAGATATTTTACCAGAGAAGTGGCCTTGATTGGTTGGATCTGAGTTCGGGGCATGGTATGTTGAGTCTCGTTTCAACTTACGATGGATCAGAATAGACCATTGTATGTTGAAAATATTGTATCCTGAGGGATCACTGTACTCTAAAGGCTCAGGCACAAAACTTCCAAATTGTAGAAATTTCGGCAACAAATCTGCAACATGTGAATATACCCTAAATTGATTATGCACACAACATCATCATTCATCTCGTACTTTCCAACATGTTGAATCTAACTAGTATCGATGTCATCATCAAAAGTCATCAGTATTGAGAACATACATTTCATGTATGTACTAGTAATAACTTACAGATTGAGAACTCAAGCAAAGTTGTAAAAAAAATAAATAAAATTAAAACCACATAAACACATAAGCCATAAAAAGCTTGGCAAACATAATGTGGATAAAAAGAGAATGATATTTATTAACTAGCCTATTACATGATGCAAATCTGCCTTGATTGGGCTGGCTTCTGTTAATTGGCATTCAGGAAATTTGCGACAGCTATGGAACTTCCATCGTATAAGCAATAGCACAGGCTAGAAAGCATTAAAAAAAACATAAGTGCATGTTTCATAAGTACCTGATATATTAGCCCTAAAATCTGCCATAAGAGTCCTATGTTATACATCCATACATGTAATAACATTATTATATATATATATGTACAGTATATATGATTTGCTATATAAATTTACAGCTTAAAAGAATGAGATGCTTCCTGTAACAGGTAACAGCATTCAATACCAAGATATTAACATGGGCCAGCCATATTTCATTATAAGACTATGGAACTGTGCAGCGGAAACATGTCATCTTCGATATGCAGTGCCTCATGGAGCTATTCAGTTATCGATATTTCGCACATACATTCTCACTGTATCCAACTTCAATTACACTTTCCTCCACTGGTTAGTGATGCATTAGCAGCATATGAAACGTTTCCTTCATCCAGATGCACACGGAGAGAGGAACTGTGCATATAATTCATCTTTGTATAATTTAACATCAGTAAACTAAAGAGGCACTTACTATCACACAAACGTCATTAGGTAGAAAACGCTAGCAGAACTCCATTCACTCTATAACCCTCGCGCCACTAGGGAGGCTTGTAACACACTGCTCAGCAATGCATCACGGGCCACCAGGCGGCAAAAAAAAGTGTCTCAGATCGGATAAAGTGTAATAAATATCTTCCAGTTCAGGTCTTTGGTGTCCATATTTTGTAGCGTTTAGCTCTCACAGTGTTACAATTTGGTTAGGGCTTCTGAGGTGATGTGCTACAAGGTGAGGCACTTCTTCCCTATTTGACAATTACTGGAAGGGTTACAGACGCCAGTCTTCTGTCTACAGTCCATCTTAGATCTTGGTAACATAATTATTAGGAAAAAGTCCCTGCTTCCCCCGTAGTCTTCCGGTCCACCAACCTGAGTGGTCTGTATGTGACAAGAAAAAAAACATTAAGTCATCTACATCAGCCGCAGACTGTCAGTTATCAATTAAATGATAAAATGCTGGATACCTGCAGCCATCACCAGGGGGAGCTCACACAACAGAAGTAGTATAAAACATAAATAACAAGCTAACCTACTGATGGATTTCAGCAGCTTTTCCAGAAGACTTGCCTACTGAATTGTCCAGCAGTTTTTAGGTGTCTACTATGCAGAAATAAACAACTGCATTATTGAGGCACTCTCATTATGATCTGTAATGGCTTTCTTACACCCTAATAAATGTGTGTGTGTGTGTGTGTGTGTGGGGCAGCAAGAAGCAAGCTAAAATTGATGCAGAATAATGTTATGCAGTTTGGCCAGAGCTAATTACCTTCTTTGATAATCTCAATGACGTCATTGGCATTAAAACTAAGCTCATCTGTATCCTGTGCATCATATGCATACAGGGCCTTGCACTGCGGCACTTGCGGTTTTGGTTTTGGCTGAGGTTTTGGCCTTCCTCCACCAGGAGGGGGGCGGCTTGTTGTCTGTCGACGTGCACTGTAAGGAGACAAAATGTATTTATTAGTAAATGGGAGAAATTATTCAAGCTTATCTCAGATTTGAATGATATTCAATGATTGACCAGTAGGTGGCGCTGTTGTACAAGGATTATATACGTATGGTTAGAGGAATTTCAGTGGCTATGCATGTGCCATCCCTGCTCTCTTTCCAGCTGTAGGCTGTCACCAGTGTGACATGTCACATGATATTAATCCTTTAGTAATAGCCCCGCTGACAAAAACACTGTGACGCGGAGAGGTAAAGCACTGTAATTAACATTGAATTATATGATACCGAGTCCCATACAATAAGATAATCTTTAGCAAATAATAATTTTACAAACACAGTGTGGCGCTGAAATCAATCAGAAAAAAAATTGTATTAAATCCCCTATTATTGAACAACCTGGGAATTATGGAAGTAATCTGCACTTCATTTCCTGTCCATATACATCATTCTGCACCTTGTCCACAATTAATAGCATGGAGTGTAACATAAGACTCCTATCTAAAGAGTGGGCAGATTTGATATAATTATAGATGTACAATAAATTTACTGCTATGCAGTACGCTATATATTGTTCTTGGAATAGACCAGAGTTCTCCTTCTGCAATGTCATATTCGTGGACAATTTGTATAGTCGTATATATTTTTCCTGCTGATCCATTATCAGGCAGTTCTGCAGACTATGTAGAATTTCATCGACCAGGCTGCTTTCTTGTGTGTAATATTTGTTTAATGGCACATTTTATTGCGACCTGTGGTTTTACACTAGACCCTTAGTGTAGTTAAATCAACATTGTCTCAGTAGAGTTGGTTAGAAGCAGCTGCTGAATACAAAGAGGCTTTGATTTGCAGTGGGCAATTTTTCTGTGGTCTCTTGTTCCTCACAGTACAACCGTGTCTCCATTTGCAGCACAGCAAAAAGAAAAAAAAAAGTTGCATGATATCCTTAAACTGAAACATCATTACTGACTTTTCTGCTGTCTTCAGATTGAAGAAACATAAAACCAGCCAAATAAAGGTTTTATTTTACCATTTTTCCCCATTAGTTCATTCCCATTTGATACATTAAATACTTTATCCCATGAAAAGTATTCATATGCAATGACAAAGGTATTCCAATGAATGAATAAATAAAAGCCAGAATGAAAGAAACATTTTTTAGCCAATGGAATGGCATAATGTAATGTAGCCGAACTCTTCTAGTCTTCATTTCAGGTGCACTAACAGCTCAGCATTACATGGATTTTGTTGTGGAAACAGGGGTATGGCCATTTCTCCAAAGTATCCCAGGAGCTGGACAACGCCAGGCTGCATGTTGCTCTGTGAGCAGCCTTCGTGGCCTACACGTCCTACAATGGTCTGTAGTGTCTCCAGACCCGTCTACCATCGAGGACATCTGGGACGTCATTGGTCGGCAATTGCAAAGGGAGCTGCCACCAGCAGATCCTGATGATTTGTGTGCCAAAGTGCATTCGCCATGGCAGAACATACCACAGAACACCATTAATAACCGTAGCGATGGCATGCTAAGGTGCAAGTGCGTGTATTTCTGCATGTGGTGCTCATACTCTATACAGAATAAATTGAAATGTTTTGAATACTTTGTTTTTGTATTTTTTTTATAATTTGCACATCATTAACATGTCTATTGATCTTGTGGTTTCCATATTTCCAAGACTTTTCCTTTATGGTGTTGCAATTTCAATGTTGGAGAGTGTATATAGTGATATTTCTCTCTAGACAGTGGAGAAGAAACTAGGGATGGGCATTGTATACTGTAGTGCTATTCATTAGTGGAATTTCTGTTGCGGTGTCTGAGGGACTACTTTCTATTCACAGGAGAAAGGGGTTAACAAGAGCTGATTGCAATGCACTCTTGGGAGCTGTAGGTGATTGATTATTACATGGGACAAGCTGCCAACCACTCACAGATGGGAAGGGACATGTCCTCCAGATAATGTGAGTAAAAAAGAGAAAAATGTGAAAATTACACTGGACAGAGGCGTTTCCATTGATGTACAGTGGTCCCTCAAGTTACAATATTAGTTGGTTCCAGGATGACCATTGTACGTTAAAACCATCGTAAGTTGAGTAATTGGTTCCAAAGCCCCAAAATGTCACCCAAGATAAAAGAAAATGAAGATTTAAGAAAAATAAGCAGATAACTAAGACAGATAAAACAAGTCCTTACATATAACATTCAGGACTAACTGCTAACTAGGAACTAATCCAGCTATTTTACCAGAGAAGTGGCCTTGATTGGTTGGATCTGAGTCTGGGGCATTGTATGTTGAGTCTAGTTTCAACTTACGATGGATCAGAAAAGACCATTGTATGTTGGAAATATTGTATCCTGAGGCCATTGTATCTTGAGGGATCACTGTATTTAAAATAATGATGTGCGTTACGCCATTATTTTAAGTTTTTAAATTTTTTTTTCTTTACATTCGTGGGCTGCAGGCTATTGATATTGTATGACAGTATTCATTTTTTAATGAATAATTCAAGTAAGGAAAACTGCAGTGTAAAACTTAATTCATGTTGAAATGTAAAGCATTGACTTGAGTTATTGACCATCATACAGAAGTTCTACAGAAGTTTAGGTTCTCATTCCTTTGAAGTACATTTCACCATAGCCTCACTCATGTAAAAGGAGTTTCCTAGTGATTCCAATAATGGAGTTCCCTCTCCAAATGGAGCACTGTCTACATCAGTCCCATAGAACTGAATGGAGTTGTGGATCTACATGTCCGCTAGCACTCCATCCAGAGAGGGAACTCGGGATCCCTCAATTCTATTGATTTCTGGGGGTTCCAGCAGTCACACCCACTGCAATCTAATATTTATCATGTATCCTGTGGGAGCGTTAAATACTTTTCTTGGGAAAACCCCTTAATACTAATCAGTCTAGACCCCTAGGTTGCATTTTCTGTTAGCGATCACTGCTAGTTCATTTATTATTCTCAGTGTCCGAGTATGTCTCTTTACTGAAAATGGTCTCTTTTGCAGAGGTATAATTCTTGAATAAACATGAAATTAAAACACTCCGTCATACATGTCTGCAAATAAGAAGTTATTCCAGGACTCGGCTCATCACTTGAAATACTCGGCTCAACCTTCTCTATAGTTCCTCTTTTCCAGCTAACAAGTTGTTATTCTGACCTTTTAAGTTGAAACCACCCAATACTCCCCTGAGAAGCTGGACACTGTAATGCTCACGCTGTCTACTTTAAAATATGGATGACTAGAAAGTTATCGGGTCATTGGAGCCCAGTCTACTTGCAGTGCACGTGGCAATACCTCTGATTCTAGATACTAATATATACCAATACTAGATGCTACAACTGACAAAATATCACCAGCTTCCTAGTCTCTGTTCAGCACTTAAATACATTGTATTAAATACCCTTTATCAAAGATTTATGTCGATCTCTTTCTGTATTTATGAGATAAAGAACTGATTAATGAATTTAAAGGGAGTCTGTCACCACTATATGACCATATGCAGCACTTACATGGCTCAGTTGCACATCTACACATGAATGTAATGGTACCTTTGTTATTTTATTTAGACTTGCAGATGCAGGAAAAACGCTGTTTAATTCATATGCAAATGAACACTCGCAAGTGCCCAGGGGCGGTGTTCAGTGTGTAGGAGGCCAGGCTGCTCTGCCTTCTTTCATGGTTACTCCTCCCCAGCGTCTGCCTTTGCCCACCCTCCTATTCCCTTGTGTCATACAAGAAGGATGGGCAAAGGCAGAGGCTGGGGAGGAGTAACCATGAAAGAAGGCAGAGCAGCGTGGGCTGCTCATCTTCGTTATTAAAGAGGACCTTTCATGATTTTACATTATAGTAGGTAAATACCTTTACTTGCAGGGCACCCCCAGCTGATGCTGTCACCCGCCCAGGTTTTTCAAAATAGCGCTCCTGCGCCCCGCTCTGCCCCCCTGTATTTTTCGCGCTCAGTATGCTAATACTGAGCATCGGTACAGGGAGGAGGAGACGCCCGGGTTTCTCAATGGGCGTCTCCTTCTCCCTGGCTGTGCCGCGATCCAATCACAGCGGAGAGCATCACAGCCAAGGAGTTTTTTTCTCCCTGGGTGGCAGGTGGGTGGCAGCATCAGCGGGGGGTGCCCTGCAAGTAAAGGTATTTACCTACTATAATGTAAAACCATGAAAGGTCCTCTTTAAGACGTGTCTGCTGACAAGAGGGTAACTGGTTGTACCAACAACTGTTAGAATTGTGAATGCAGCTCTGGGCTGCAACATAAACTGGATCTAAGATCTAAACTAATCTACATATAAACTGTGAAATGGTGCCTAAAGAAGAATAAAGGCCAACAGATTAATCAGAACTGGTAATCTGAACCAACGAAAAAGTTGCCCAACATGCATGATGCCTTACCCAGCAACACCTTGGTCTGGCACACGAAGGAAGTCCAAGCTCTGAGGCTTAAGTGGATTTCTGACTGCTGCTGCACCAGCTACGTGCCTTGGTAAAGATGGGTGATCCATAGACTGTTGTGATGTTCTAGAGTTGTTGAATTGCCTTCCAGACCTCTGCTGCTGCCCGTATTGGTTATTATGAATCAATCCATTCTGATGGGACCCTATATTGAAAAAAACCTTATTTAATGGGTGAAATGACAACGTAAGCACAGAAGCTCTTTTCATATTTTCTTCCAGGAAAAGTTATTATATGCATATTAAACGCAGGCTCACTTCATTTCAATGGCGCCACAAAAAATGCAGACGATGCATCGTGTCCACAAATGTCAATATCTGTATGTCTTTTCCATTGTCCCACAAAAACATAGAACACGTCCTATTCTTGTCCATAATGTGGACAATAGGGCGGGTCATGTGGAATGGGAAAATACGGGACATACGTTTTCAGAGGTAGGTCATGCTAGTAATGCTGGGCTACAGAACTGTATGTGTCATGGACAAGACTGAATTATTTTCTCAGCATGTACTGGTCATGCTCTAGCACCACGTGCCAAGCACTGGACAGAACATTATTCTTCATGTCACCCTCTTGTCACAATGTTCCTCTGTCACCCCTATTGCTTTAATGAATTATAATGAGTGAAGTGCATGTTGCAGGACCAGCAGTCCCTGCATCCTGCTTCTCCAAGGCAGTACTTCAACTTTACTATTAGACAGATTTGAGGAAAGCATACCATGTCTGCTTATAAACGGTCAACATTCATCACAGCGCTGCACAGAGGACAATGACGTACAATTGCTCTCAGGTGCAGGCCTCAGGGTTGGATTGGGAACTTAAAGTGGCCTCATATTGTAGGTGGGTCTAAACTGGCTGTAGATGAGACCAGCACAAGTAGGTGGGGTCAACATATCTTCAACCTGGTTAATGATGGGGCCAATGCAAAATACATTAGGATACTACTTTAAGACAATAGGACAGAACTCCTCGGCCTACATTTACAGCTCTATAGTCAAATATAGAGCACCATCATTTTATACACAGCCCTACAGCGATAAGTGGAGCTCAGTCATTACATATTTATCTATAGTGAGACAATAAGCACCTTAACTATATATAGAGTTTGATAGTATAATATGGGGCATGCAAACCAATAATGATATACGGAGGACTATTATACACATACAGCCTTATAGTACTACTTATGAATCTATATACAAACCTGTCTAAGAATAGGAGGAACATTATCAAATCATGTTACCAGGCAGACGTTGATACGTAGACTGTGCCTGTTCTTATTACTATTGTGTATGAGCAGTACTAGTGAAGCCCCATAGTGGGCTTATGGGTCTTAAATGACATGTATGCTTAAAGTCTTAAGATACTGAATGGTGTTTGGTAGGCCGGCCTCATGACATTATGGCATGACCAAACCACTGGGATTTCTCCCTGTGGAGGCAATGACTAATTTACCTCTGGGAGCAATGTTACAATATACATTTAAAGAGAGAGAGGGTCTTGTTCTCGATTTCCCAATCTACAAGCCGATCACAGGGAGATCAGCTGTAATCTATGATTCTATGGGGGAACCCAACAGTAAATGTTTATTACCCTTCCAGCACCTCCGAATACAGCGTTACACAGTGTCTACTGAAAGGAATGGGCTGTTTGTGTAATGCACTTACATCTCATTCACAAGCCCCTCCCTCAGAATAATTTGAAAATGGATTTTATAAACTAGATAACCTTTTTAATATCATCTCAAAACTACTTCCACCGATTGGACTAATACTCCACTAACCAGTGAGTCAGATGTCAAATGAAAAACTTTAAGGCAAATGGTCCACAATTCCCAGAAAAGGCTTTGAAATACTTTCTGTACTCACTAAGAGACACACTGTATATGAATCATCTCTCCAAATGTAACATCAGCACTCAAACGTTAATGGAGCATGCATGTACACCAGGGCAGAATATATTCTATATATAATTTATTAGCCGTTAAAATAAATCAGTTGTAGTAGGTATATAATGTTTTGTTTTTTTTTCGGAGGGGGGGCGGGGGTGGTGCAAAATATAGAATATTTTATTTATAAAAACAACAAAAGAAAAATACATTTTGTTTGAGGTGGTCTTTGTAATCTTCTGTGCATATTGCAAAATGTATGCCAGTATTTTTTGCCTATGGTGCAAGTCAGTACAAAACTTAGCATAACCTTAGCTCCTCCTCTTTGAGGCATTTTAAAATTCTCCTGTACAGGTCTCAAAATGATAAAAAAACACGGTGCAAGTAATTTTCCTATGGCATATTATGCCACTTGCCCGGAGCATTCTGATAAATGTGGGCCTGTATTTTCAAGGGCTGAACTATGGTAATTCCCACCCATGATAACACTCAGTACCAGCTGGTCTTGCTTTCATAACCAATAGTAAAATGATTTTAGTACTAAATACAGAAACTCTTATCCAGTTAAATGGGAATGGTGAGCTTGGTAAGCCTAATTATACAGGGGGTGGCTTCCAAAGCTGTATTTATAGGAATAGGAATTAGATGGTGTGGATTTTGGGACACAGGATGCTAGACACAAATCAAGTACAATGAGGATAAATGTGAATCAACAGTGTAACGCGAAAGCTGCAACTGAACATTTACTTAGGAGTTCTTCATATTTTTAGACAGTAGTATGCCATAAGCAATAAACTAAAGGGGGTATTAGCATCCCTTTCCTCCAAGGCAAAAATCAAGATTTGTGAAGGCCCTTGGGTAAAATAAAGTAGATGTGACCTTTATTTTATTTATTGCCTTTTTATATAGTGACAACATATTCTGCAGTGCATTACAGATGTTGTTCTCACTAACTGTCTCCACTGGATCAAAATCTAAATTTCCTATCAGAGAAAACTGGAGTACCTAGAGGAAACCTTTATTAACACAGGTAGGTAGGACATATCAACCCCAAGAAGATATTGCCCTGATTTGAACCCAGGACCTCAGTGCTGCGTGGCACCAGTGGTGGTCACTGAGCCACTGTGCTGCCCAGTCCAACAGCTCTATCCTTTTTGAGTAAGCTAAAAATAATGAGCAGGACTGCCATAATATCACCCAAATAATTATGCCTCACTGTCAAAATAACTCCAACAATAATGCTATCATTTCTAGGTAGAGAATAAATGTGCCACAAACACAGACCATGAAATGACTACATGGGACAACCCCTTAAGACAAACCACTGCTAGAGTTGTCTGTCAGAAGGCTTACTACCTTTTCACCATTAAGAACACATGCACGCTTGGGTGAGCAGGGGCTGTGCGTGTGTATGTGAGGTTCAAAACGAATAGCTACTGCCCCAAATGAGCCATCTAAAGTGCACTACCAGCTTTGGCTTCAAGACAAGAGTCTGCCAAGTGGAATATACACTAGGATGTCATTGGGCTCTGTTCACACATGATCTAAAGTCTAGATACAGCTTAACTGTGCGGTGGATGCAATGTTAGTGCTCTAGAATACCATACCTGGTGGTGGCGGGGCAGCCCTGCTTGGGTAGGATTTGGCTTTGTTCATGTTACCCCTCCCGTCAACAAGGTTTCTTCTTGTTGGCCCTAAAAAACACGTACAATATATAAATACACATTACCACACATAAAGCATATGAAGGTGCCAAAAATGTACTTTTTTGTTACAATGCTGCCCAGTTATTATATCACAATGCATGTTATTACTTTATGTAAAACACAGTAATTGTGGACAGTAGAATTTTATTGTACAATTCAAGTAAAGCCATATGCACACACAGGAATATGTAAAAAAAACGCTAGTATAAAAGCAAAATCAATGAAAGGTATTTTAGAAAGAAAACTTACTTATTTACAGCATGGCACATACAATGGAAAATTTAAAGGTGTTGTTTCACTTCAACAAGTGGCCTCTAACATGGATCGAAAGTTAATACAAGTCACTTTCTAATGTATTGTGATTGTCCATATTGCCTCCTTTGCTGGCTGGATTCATTTTACCATCACATTAACCCCTTTAATAAGCAAACCAGTTTACCCATTATATTCTAATAATAATGTGTAAATTGCTAACCTATAAAACCAATTAAAAAAGGTCCTTCTAGATTGTGAGATAAAAATCTATATAGAGAGCACATATTCTCCTGAAAAAAGGTGCTAATTATACTTTCAATTCCCTATTAATACAGGACAAGGTTACTTACGGGAGTTCTTTGGCAGGCCTTGCCCAATGCTGACCTGTAGCACCTTATTGCTGTGTTTCAGTATGGCCAAATCACCAAATCCTTGAATAAATTGCACTTGTCGGGAGCCACTTCCACCACTCCATGGACCCCAAGTTTCTTTTTTCAATTTCATCTCAAGTCTGTAGAAAACACATAACTATGAACTGTTGCTCTATGGTAACAATTGTTAACCCTAAAGGGCATCTGTCAGCAGATTTGTAGCTATGAAACTGGCTGATCTGTTACATGTGCATTTGGCAGCTGAAAGCATCTGTGTTGGTCCCATGTTCATATGTGCCCTTACTGCTGAGATAAATGAAGTTTTACTATATGCAAATGAGTTTCTAGGAGCAATAGGGGCATTGCAGTTACTCCTAGAGGCTCTACTCTTTTATTTTCAGGGCCAGGCAGTGAAACAGTCTTCACTCATGGCCCTGTCAATCAAAGTGCAGAAGGCATAGCCGTTGCAGAGAGAGCACAGCCTCTAGGTGTAAGGACAACACCCTCATTGCTCCTAAAGTCTCGTTGCATATATTAAAACATCATTTTTCTCAGCAATGTGGCACATATAAACATGGGATCAACACAGAGGCCTTCACATACAACAGGTCAGTCAGTTTCATAGGTACAAAACTGCTGACAGGTGCCATTTAAAAGAGATATCACAAATGTTAAATTCTCTGTAAATCAGAGATAAAAACCCTAGTTATTACAGTTATGTATGTTGAAGATAATTATAAATCAGCCTTAACCACAGCTCTCAATGCATTATACAAAATCATCCTATAGTCTTTATCAACTCCACGTATGGTGCTCAAAGACAAAACTTAGTTGAATCTGCCAATTTTGCCAGGATTGGCTGACTAATTTGACCCTTTGCCCCACAGGTAACAAGTTCTGCTATGCTGGATCCGGAAGAAATAGCTATTTCATGAGTGTGGCCAGAGAGAAAGTATTTTATATTAGACAGACGTATCACATAAATATCAATAAATATCTAACACTATGGAGCCACATGCTGCTTCTGGGTCCCTAAGGCTGGAGTTCACATATGCGATACAGCCTTCTGGCAGACTGTTCCAGCAAAGAACAGCCTGCTGGATTTCTCTGGATCCGGCATTGCCATATGGTACTGGAATGCCAGCTGGTCCCATTAACTATAATGCAGTACGGTGGAGATCCAGCCGCTACCCGGCATATATGACTGGATTCGGCTGGAAAAAACACTGCACACAGAGGTTTTTGCCCAGCCTATCCACAGCATTCTATACCAGAATAGCCTGCCAGAAGGTCCTGGATCCCAAACACTAACTACACATCTTCCGGACAGATTCCTTCAGTGATTATCTCACACTGCCACAGGTAGACATGGGTACATGCAAGCAGATGATGGTGTCTGGTTACTTATGTGGTCCTGACAACCACTGAGAACACAATTTTGCTGCTAGTCATCATCATAAATAAGAAGAATGAAGGTACAATAAAGGAGAAACCAGCCACGTCACAACGTTAGATCACTCGCAAAATATTAGATCATAAAAGACAATCAATTTTAAAATGAGTCTACTTCAAGATAAGAGAATACAAATGTAGTATGCTGCAACAGTTTTTTACTTTCTATCATTGCAGGTGTCTTTCAAATGTTTATCAGAATACCCATTGTGAGAGGTATCATAATGCTGGTCAGGCTGGGTGCAAAGCTGCCCTGGCCAGCTTTTAGAGTGCACCCTATGAAGCCAGTCCCTGAATTTATTTCACTCTGAATCAAATAAGAGCAGGTCTAACCACATGCCATAAAAAGGAGGAAGAAACAGCTCTCCTGGTGATAAAAAGTATCCCGGGCAGAGGTGAAAGAAGAACTGAAAAACCTTGCTATATAGAACATGGTTAAACAGCAAAAACAAGTATTTTAGGTCAAACTGTTGCTTGTCTGAACCACTTATGAGTCAGTGGAACCAGGAAATTGCTTTAAGCTGAACTTGGATTCCGATAAACAGCATTCAAACAACACATACTCACGTATTACTAAATTTCAGAGGTAGTTTTCTTTGGGTCTTTTCCTCATAGTGTTTGGCCAGCAGGCTAATAAATTCTGTCTTAAAGATCGATTCCAGCAAAGTGTCATATTCTTGCTCATGAAGAATGAAAAAGTCATCTTGGAATGTACTGTAAAGATAAAAGCATAGCATAGCAATTAAAGGGCTTTTCCGAGACCTTAATACCGATGACCTATCCTCAGGATAGGTCATCAGTATCTTACTGGTGGGGTTCCAACAAGTGGGCCCCCCACCAATTAGCTATTAGAGAAGGCAGCACCGCTTGCAGTAGTGCCGCAGCCTATCAGTTTTCCCTAGGCCAGTGACGACACGTTCATTAGTCACGTGGCCTAGGCATAGCTTAGCCCCATAGAAGTAAATGGGGCTGAGAACGATACCAAGCACAGCTGCTATCAAACATACAATGCCGTGCTTGGTAAGTTTAAAACAGCCGCGGCACTCACAGGAGCAGCGGTGCCTTCCTCAAACAGCTGATCGGCAGGGATTCTGGGTGTCGGACCCCCACCGATCAGATACTGATGACCTATCCTGAGGATAGGTCACCAGAATTAAAGCCTTGGAAAACCTTTTCAATGTCAAAATGAAACCATTACATACAACATCTCTAGGGTGAGAGATTTTAAAACTGTTTTGGTTCAGCTCTGTTAACACTGGTGTCATGTTTCAGTTCTACAAAAAACAGAATGGATATGTCTATATCTTTCGATAGGATATACCTGGACACATTACAAAACTGAATAAAAATGGAATCCATCATACCAATAAGATCAGGGTCAGCAAAATGTTGCTAGATCAATAATTCATAAATTCAACCTCCATTCCAATGTTCTGAGAGGTAGAACATATTCTGGACTGATACAGTGATATTTGATACATTGGGCAGCATGGTGATCCAACTGACCTGAAATATTCACTACCTAGTAGAGCGCTTCTAATAATTTCAGTTTCTAGAAAAGATAAATCTTCTTTGTGCCTTGAGAAATAAATGTTGCTGTGTGTGGCCAGCTTTGGAGAGGTTTGTCTCTTTGTAAGTTTCTAGTGAATTAGTCTCTCTGTCTTTTTGGACAGGACTCCATTTCTTGTGCCAGTATCAATTTACACGATTTCTATATTCACAAATGTACAAATCATGTTTCTAAAGAGCTTTTAGGTTAATAGCCCTGTTAGGAGGCATTCACATGACAGTTTGTATTTTGCGTTCCCTAAACACAAATCTGCAAAAAATAAGTATGATGTCCATGTGAAATAAAAATTTTTGGGTAACCATTGTAACAATGCCTATTCTTGTCCGCAAAACGGACAAGAATAGGACATGTGCTATCTTTTTTGAGGGGCTGTGGAATGGACAACACATGGTGTGCTGTCTGCATTTTTTATGGCCCCATTGAAATGAATCTGCAGAAAACGCGGATCGGATGTAGAGCAAAAATACGGTCGTGTGAATGGAGCCTTGGACAGTTGCATAATTGTGGTCTTGGGGCATTAGAATATCTCATGCCGAGTAGTAGCCATCAGCTAATATTTTAGAAACATCTACTTTTATTAGAGGCAGTTAAAAGCATAAAAGATTGAACAGATGTCACCCAGTGGGAGTCCAAAGGGTAAGAAAATACATACGAGTCTTTCTAGATTCTTTTGCTTATATGCAGACTTTTACTTGGATCAGAGAGTGGTCTTTACTCATGATGATTGGCTTACAATCTCTTGCAGATGTTTCATAGATGTTACACAAGCCACTTTAAAAAGACTCTACTACTGCTACGAGAAATCTAAAACCCGATTGTTCTTTTGCCCAATCTCATTCCACCCCAGGAAGTATAAAGAAAGGTTATGTATTATAGAAACACTTGGTATTTAAAAAAAAAAAAAATCTGTAGATCTGTATTCTTTTGGGGTAGCTTTTAGAGAAAAAGGAGATTTTGTAGATAATCATCCTACTTCCAGAATGAGAAGTCTGCAGCACAGACCTGTCTCTGCTAAATCACTTATTTCACATCCAGTAAATGTTTGACAAGTACAAGCAGTCAGCGCCTCATGGTAAGCAGGCATCCCTAATAAAATCCTTATAAATGTTTCAAACAGGGGCCTTACTACAATTCATAGGGCCCCATCTTGGTGAACGCAAATCTGCTTAATAGGATTCACCATTGTAAAATACATTTGTTAGGTATAGTAAAGGTGCAAGAACAATGCTCTTCACATGGTAAAGTTTTCTGCTGCTTTAGTGCTAAAGGACATAACGTTCTTCTACTAAGGTATTATAGAAAACCATTATGCATCTCATCCGGAGACATGTCATCACTGGGAATATTGGTTGACACAGGACAGACACACTGCTAGATGCACATTCATTGTTATCATCTACATAAGAGACAGATGGATATACTGTGAGCAGGTGCAGTCTAGTCTGATGACAGCTCTGTGTTTATACTGGATGTGCTCTCTACCAGCATCTGCTAAGCTCTTGAGTGTCTCCTATATGTCCAGGACTGCCATCGATAGGCTTTATTTAAAAGCTTCTTTTGCGGAAGGAGAAGACAACTATTTTATATTAACACATCAACAACCATCTATAAGGACTGCGCTTCATGGAAAGACAAATGTGTTAGTAAATTAATTAATGACATATTAAAAGGGCTGTCTCATGAAGACAAGTCCTGCCCATATACCCTATTAGGAGTAAAGGGACATCGCAGAGGGGGATTCCCTGCTTAGAAACCCCTTCATTAACGAAAATGGAAAGCCGCTCTGTATGAGTGTTACCCGTCCTGGTGGACTCGAGCCATCTTTGTATTAACATGTAGGCCAGAATTTTGGACCTATAAGTTGTAGTCTAGCAGAAAAGAGTGCCTTTAAAGGGTTTCCAGAGATTAGGAAAAAAATGTCTTTTTTTTTTACCAGGCCAACACACTGACAAGAGGATCTGTTTCCATAAAACAAAAAAAACCCTATAGAAGGGTTTACCAGAAAAACAAATTATCACCTATCCAGAGGATATTTGATAGGGAGACCGCTGAACCCCCATTGACCATGAGAACAGAGGTCCCCATATCCCTCGTTTGAATGGAATGGAGCATGCACATGCTCAAATTCTTTGGGACTGCTGGAGAACACCAAGTGCTGTGCTATCTTCAGCAATCCCATTCAGATGGTGGACACTTACATCCTTGTAATCTGTGCTGGTCCCAACAGTTGGATCTCCACCCATGAGACACTTATCACCTATCCAACAAATAGGTGAGTACTTGTGTTTTCTGGCTTAATAAAGAATTAATTAAGCTAAATTATGGACTATCATTATGCACTAGCATCCATCAGCAAATTATATATGGAAAAGATGAATTAGATTTACTTGCTAAAAGCTGCCTCACACAACTCCATTAAGTAACCTCTGTACTATGAAAACAGTAAAATCACTGCAAGCTTC
This sequence comes from Rhinella marina, assembly GCA_900303285.1. NCBI lineage: Eukaryota > Metazoa > Chordata > Amphibia > Anura > Bufonidae > Rhinella > Rhinella marina. The sequence continues at coordinate 650,986 of ONZH01030247.1, forward strand.
TGCTTTACTACAGGAAGACTTTTTACTTGACACCATTATTTTAATGAAGATACTAAGTACTAGGAGATACTAAGTGTTAGGAAACAAGAATTCTTCCACAGGAAGGAAGGTCGCCAATTTTATACAGAGATCACAGGTTATACCTCATAGTTACCCCCTCTAGGTACAGATACTGACCTTAAAGACACGGAAAGAATACGTTCTACGTCAATCTTCCTTTTAACAACCTCCTTCACCACTCCCTTTTCTGGTCCCTGTTTAACTTTCTCTCTCCCAATGAGGTACACAGATCTTGGTGTGAGGATAAGGTCTCTTTTGATTGCCTAGTAAAAGCCAAAACAAATTTGCTTAAAGTACGCCAACATCCAAATTCTGGGCTGACTAATTTCACAGTATATCTTTATAGAAGTTAGCATTTTTTATAGTGTTCAAAATCCCCCACATATAACACATTTATGGAATTGTCATTATGGAAGCTTACTGAAGGCAGACTTAAAAGGCTACGGACACATTTTGGGTTAAAAATATTTTTTTGTCCTTTTGTAAAATTTTCAAGTTTTATCCTACTGCTTGTACTTTCACTATATCAATAGACTATTGCGCTGTCAGGGAAGTGTTCTGACGCCTTGATCTCTGGTCCTTCTCTCTGAACTCCTGACAGCTCATAAACACTTATTTAAGCCATATTCTTGTCAGTTTGATAAGAGTTTAGCTACAATCAGTGTTTATGTGTACTCAGGAGTTCAAAGATAAGGACTAGAGATCGAAATGTCAGAGGAGCTCCCTGACAGATTTATTATGAGGCAGAAAGTAACAGCCTGTAGGTGAAGTAAAAGCTGTAAAGACCAATTGAAAATATGTTTTTTTTGTCCAAAATGAGTAAAACGCAATAATAAAAAATTGCCCCTAGAGGGGTCTATAGCCTTTAACGGGAGTTTGTCACCAGGAAATTCACTGTTAAACCAGGCACAAATTCACAAATTTATCAATTGTCCTAGAAAGCATAATAAATGAGACGTAGCGCGTAGTTTTCTCCGATAACACATTCATAAATGTGAGAGTCCTAATACCACTTAAAAGGGTTGTCCGAGTTATTTTTTTGTCCTTTGTAGGTTTCTAACTAGGCAAATGTAATGTTTTTCAATTCCCTTACTTTCCGTTCAGTGGCCCATTTCTCAGATTTCAATGAGGGTCACATGACCTGTTATGTCATCTTCTCTCCCTGCTCTGCTGATGTTTTGTGCACAAGCCTGAGAAAGCAGATAAGAGTCTATATACGAGGCGTCACTGTGCTGGCCACGCCCCCCCCCCCTGCATTGGATGCCCCGTGTCTCCTCCTTCCAGGATTTTTCAGCAAACTTTAACCCCTTCTGTAGCACACATTCAGGGCTCAAGACGTTGCTGAGCAGCTGAAGGCAATGAAGAGACACAGGATCTGCTCTCCTCATCCTGCAAGCACAGGTAGGAGGAAGATCCCGTGTGCATCAGCAGTGTCATTGTACAGCTGGGACTTGTAGTCCTACACATACAACATGCTGCTGAGTATCCCAGCAGGCAGACATGTCACTCAGGGCAGCATTTGTATTCACTCCCTTTGCAGAGCAGGGTGGAGGGGCAGAAATTGTTGTTATTGCAGGTAAACAAAGGCCAGAAGAGAACCAGGAAAATTAGAATTTTTTTTTGCCTAAAACTTCATTAGCTTATGTATGTATTGCTGCCCATCAGAATTACTGTGCTATATACAGTATATATATTTTTTTACATAACTCGGACTACCCCTTTAAGGAGTAAATCCTTCTTAATGGAGTGAATACTGACGTTGGTATGTGATAAATTTGGCGTGAAATAGATGGCTTGTAACATTGGTGCATTTTGACCTAATTTTTTGGTGCAGACTGATTGAAGGGCCAGCCAAGAGACAACTATGCAGGAACCTGGCCGTGTCAATCAAGAAGGGCAGGCAAAGAAAGCCAGGGGAGCTACCCTCTGTGAACATAACTGCTCATCTGCATAAAAGTACTTTTTCTCCAGAATGAAGTGAAATATTGCTTAGTAAAAGGTATCATTACATTCAGCTGAAGGTATCATTACATTCGGTTTAACAGTGAATTTCCTAGTGAGAGATACTATCTTTAAAATTAATCATAAGTTTGAATTTCCTAGCATTGGCTGTAGTCAGAATTGTATCATTTGTTTATCACTTTATGAAGAGATAAAGACTCTGATCCCTTTAGAGATATATTATTAAATTAATCAGCGCCAAATGATGAACTTACAGAGTAATAAAAACCAAATATAGTTATAATTTTAATTAGAGGCCCTAAAGAAGTCCAGTTTGGTTTGGTAGATGCTACTGAGAATGGGATATTTAATTGCAAGCCCAGTCTAAATTTTGTAGGTGCGCCATTGTCTTCAAGTTCCAGCACACGTGCAGTAAAGCTGGTTGTACAGGGAGCTAACTGCCTGGCAGAAGAGGATTCCCAGTTTAGGAAGCCATCTACAGTAACGGCAAGTGGTGACTGTTGACAAAAAACCTACTGACAAGTTCCCTTTAATCACTTACTTTAGATCTTCGGTCATATTTAGTAACAGTGTCAGCAAAATCCACTTTTTCTCGTTTTGCTAAAAATTGCCGGAGCTCAGGATGGTCTTCCATACCAATGTAGTCACCAATAAAATTTCTGTTGATACTATTCCGTCTTCGCTCTTTTTTATTAAGAAAAAGATCTGAGGCTGGAACAAAAAAAACAAAAAAACATTTGTGAGAAATTAAATAAAAAATCTGAACAAACAGGGTCCAACATAGATTACAAACTACATGTAAGGATATGTTCACATCTGCCGCAGCAGATCCGGCAGGCTGTTCCGAACTCCACAGTTCACTGCGGGATTCTTATTGACTATAATGGGGTCCAGTGGTGATATGACCGCTTTCTGGCATAAATGCCGGCTTTCATCTGGACAAAAAACGTTGCATGTAATTTTTTTTGTCTGGCTGACAGCTGGCATTTGTGCCAGATCAGGCAAGCCGCAGATGTGATTGTACCCTTAAAAAGAAAATATATGGACATACACATAAAATTATTCCATCTAAAAAGTATCAGATTTGGGCCATGTGTAGGAGCACCTCTCTAACTATATATCACACACAGTCAGCGTTTGATCAATTATTTTCGTCAATAGTTGTGAGTACGGATGAGCAAATCGAACTCCACAAAGTGAAATTGGATCTGAATTTCATCGAAAATTTGATTTGCTGCAACGTCAAATTTCCTCATGTTTTGTGGTGGTTAAAAAAAAAAAAAAAAAAAAAAAAAAAAAAAATCATACTTCATCGGTTTGAGCACGAAGAGTCTTGATGTGACATCACCATGCCGGCCGGCGTGATGATTTTGTGGGCCGCACAAGATTTCGGGCTAGATCTTCAATCAAGATGGTGGTGGCCAGTTCTTCGCGATCAAATGGATGAGGTAGGTATGATTTTATTTTTTTATTTATTTTACACTGTAATATCAATGTCAGATGCCACAATCAGTTATGAACGCAGCATCTGAGGGGTACAATGGGGTGGGGTGGGGTTTGGGGGTCGGTGGGTTGGGCGGAGCTTCATCATTGCACCCACTGCTTACAAATAAATGTGCTTCGTCACAAATAATTAGTCACAAAGCAATTTTTTTTTGTAAAATTCCGCAAAGCAGCCAAATTGAATTTTTCAATACTCTGCTCATCACCAATTGTGGCCTTAATCACTTACTGACGGTGTTTCCCCGAAAATAAGACCTACTCTGATAATAAGCCCTAGCACTATTTTGCAGGGTTTTTTGGAGTATGCTTAAAATATAACCCCTACTCCAAAAATAAGCCCTAGATACGGGAAAGAGGGGGGGGGGCGGCAGTGTAAAGTGTACTTATACACAGTGTACTTATAGAGTAGGCTGACATCGCAGTGCGCTGTAACAGCCTATTGAAGCAGTCTCTGGCACTTTACATATGATCCACACATCACAGCAGCGGTGGGTGGCGTTCAGTACTGGTGTGCCACACGCCCACGCTGCCGCTCTCTCACTCCACTGAAGCGCGGCTGCGCCGTCTGCCCCGTCCGCTGCTCTGTGGAGTGGGGCGACACCTGTCCTGAGTGAGCTGCCTAGTCTGTGCCCCTGTGGCTGTGCTGAGACTGCACAGGCCCGCCCACTCAACGAGGACATGACTTCACACAGGTGCTCAGCAGACTCTGTAGAGTGTGAAAGACAGTGCTGCTGACACATGATGCCTGCAGCTAGCTCCCCCCCATCACCTTCTCAGGCTCCTCTCTGGCAGTGTGCAGCACCTCAGAGTAGAGTGGGTGCTCAAATAATATGAAGAGGAGGAGCCAACATAGGAGCAAAACAAGCCCTACCCCGATAATAAGCCCTAACTCTTTTTCGGAGAAAAAAAAATAAATATAAGACCCGGTCTTATTTTCGGGGAAACACGGTAGCTATACAATTCACTGCACATAATAAAAATCAAATTACCAAACTGAAGGTTTTCATATCATCTGCACCCCATACATAAATTACAATAGTAAAAGAATAAAAGGAAGTATATGAGCTATTGGTTTAAAGGCTTTGCATGTAAAGGGAAGCAGATCAGTGCCAGGCTTGCTTCTCAACAAGAATCCCATAGAAATGGTGAGGGATGCCTCTGTGTTGGCCAATCTCAATTGTACAAGAGAAAAAAAAAGAATGAAGATCATAATCTGTCCATTTAAGGTACAGTATAAAAGAAGTAAAGAAATAAGTAAATTGTCTTGAGAGAACACTCTGTAATGCAATTCACCACTGCAGTTCCCACTACATAATGCAATATAAATATAATTTAGATGAACATTTAGATGTACATTATCATACCTTGTTCTCGCATCTCAACATACTTCTTCCTGGCAACATACTTCCTCCAGGCTTTCTGAATTGTTCGAGCGTAGCCATCATACTTCCTCTCACGCATCTCCTCCAAGAGAAATAGCTAGGAAGGAAATAAGATATTAAGAAATAAATCACATACATTGATTTCACTGATTCTAAGATTCAGGACTTAATGGTGACTTGGTAAACATAATATATATATATATATATATATATATATATATATATATATATATATATATATATATATATTTTTTTTTTTTTGGTTCTTGGATTAACTGGCATGTTGCTGATCTATTAATATAACATACGATGCTGTAGCTACTACTAATACTATTATATGACTATTGCTGTATATACCCCTGTCCAGAAGCAGTGTATAACTATAAATAACTATTGTCTGAGAAGACCTAAGAAGCCTCCATTTCACAGTTTTTACCGGTCATAACAATCCATTAGGTATACCTGTATATTAAAGGTTTTTTTTGGTGTGATATAAATAAAGTTTTAAAGGGTTCTTTCAGGATTTACTTAAATCCCTCCTTCCTGCCAGTCCTGTTAAGGGAAGTATACTTTCCTGCTCTGTGCTGATGGATTCCAGCTCAGTTGGTCCACCATTGTCTTCACCATGCTTCGTTAGACTTCTGCCATAGATTTGGTCACAAATGCCACTGCAGCCAATGACTAGCCACAGCGGGGACGTGTCTACCAAGTGGCATGTGACCAAATGTGGGAACAGAAGTATAGTGAAGACAACGTTGGACCCAAGGAGCCATAACAGCGGCAGGGAGCAAGTATGGGCTCTTTCACACGAGCGGATGCCGTTCGAGGAATCCGCTGCATGTAGGAGAGCCAAGCCCCCTGCAGGACAGCAGAGACACGGAGCAGTAACATGATTGATAATGCTCCGTGCCTCTCTGTGATCTTTTTATTACAAAATCACAGTGACAACTTTATCTCATGGTGATTTTGTAGTAAAAAGATCAGAGAGGCACGGAGCAATCATGTTAATGCTTAGTGTCTCTGCTGTCCTCCACGTGGCTTGTCTTTCCTTCACACAGCGGATTCCTCGGATGGCATCCGCTAGTGTGAAAGAGCCCTAAGTATGCTTGCCTTCACGGGTCTAGCAGGGCAATTTAAAAACTAGAAAAATCCTGGAATAACCAGGTTTAGAAAACATATTTCCAAATACACTGGGTATTCTTAATAAATAAAAAAAACCCCATCATTTAGCAGGGCCATAGAGCAGCTACAACGTGCCTCTCCCTCAGGAACACTTGGCACATATGTCCCTTACAGGGACAGCCCATTGATCTGGAAGGCGCCACCCCCGTCTCCTGCCGCTGTATATTTTCAGCCGAGCAACGTGGAGATGCAGCGGTGGGCATGCCAGCATCAGAAGCAACACAGGTGCCAGGGAGTGAGGCAAGTACTATCTGTGTGAGGTGCCTGGCCATTATAGGTCTTGGATAACCCAAGACACTTGCTACTGGGTTCCCTACACATTACAGCCGATCACTAGGTAAGAGGAGATATTTCCCACCTTGCACTCATGTTAAACTTGAATGAAGTGATACTAACCAAAGAAGGGCAACTCAATGTAACTTTATCATAGAAATGCGGTCAGCATTGTTTATATGTGTTTTACAATCTGAACCTCACTGTCTATTGAAAGTAGAAAAGGAAGTGGTATTCAGCACTGCATTCCTCTCTGGGATGTTCTGAGTTTGATAGGCTTTCTTAACTGTGTCAAAAGAGGGGCCTAAATATAGTGTCTAAAACTCATTGTGGGTTTTGAGTTAAGCCACAGATGTCATGAATATCTTCAAGACCTACTTAAAGCACAAGAAAGACTGAGTCAACATTTTTATTGTCAGGCTGTCCTCTTTTCATTCCACTTTGTCTTTCTGTAACTTTTTTCAGCTGTTGCAAACAAGTGCGTACACAGATCACATAGGCCCCTTAGCAAAACTTCGTGTGGGCTCCCCTGCCTCACCCAATTTATCAGTACGCATGTGACAGTCACTCCCAGGCAACGCAAAGCGCAATGCCTCACATTTCAGAGTAATTTACGTTTATTTTATTATGTAGAAAAGATTTTATTGAAAAAAATAAAATAAAACAAATAAAATAAAACAAATAAAAAAATAGCTTCGGAAAAAGTGGAACTGGTGCTTCATAAATACCATATTTCTCCATGTATTCACACCGGACACATGGCAAAAATACATCAATTAATTTGCTTTCCTTCTAGTACAAAGCCTGCAGCCACCACTAGAGGAAGCTCAGTGCATAGGAATTTATACAGTTACCATTTACTGGAATGGAAGCTGTAAAGATCACTTTGCATTGAGCTCCCACTGGATGCATAAAAATGCAGTGTTTTTTTGTCAGGAAAAGAAGAAGGAATTCAGTGCTGCCCCCTCCTCCAAGACCCTATAGCGGCTGCGTGCGCCACTATAGAAAAATAATAAAATGACAGGACTGATGTGGACAGTCAGCAGGTTTCACATGATCAGAGTGAGATTACAGATTCATTAGCGATTGTAGAGACTTCTTCTAATAAGTACTATTTTACCCATATCTGTTATTGCATAAAATAAAGCAAATTACCATGAATTCTCCAAGCAAACATCAAGAAGTAAACGTTGGGGGTTCAAGGGCTTAACATGGAAACACCATAGTATATTAATGTTCCAAGTCAGTTTATCCAACGTTCTCTGGTAGATCTGATCAAGTCAATTGTAAGTTGCGTTACTGTGATGTTAAAATGCGTTGAAGCAAAAATATGTTTCGAAGCAGAAGGGAAAAAAATGTCAGTTTTAGGCTACATGCACACGACCGTATGCGTTTTGCGGTCCGCAAATTGCAGATCCGCAAAAAAAAAAAAAAAAAACGGATGACGTTCCGTATGGCATCCGTGTTTCCGTTTTTTTTTGTGGATCCATTGTAACAATGCCTATCCTAGTCCACAAAACGGACAAGAATAGGACATGTTCTATTTTTTTTGTGGGGTACAGAACGGACATACTGATGCGGATAGCACACGGTGTGCTGTCAGCATTTTTTGCTGATCCATTGAAATGAATGGGTCCGTATCGTATCCGCAAAAAAAACGGAACGGACACGGAAAAAAAAATACGCTCGTGTGCATGAGGCCTTAGCTTGTAACTCTAAATGTAAAGTTGATCACTACTAGACATCTGGGTTGGACCGGGGTTACTTGGGTCTGCCTGAGGAAATTATTCTTGAGGCCCAACTCTTATATGACCAATAGAGAATACATTTTGAACCAAAGATATACACTATAGAGACAAGTGACTGGCTCCAAAGGCAGCTCCTAATGTTTTTTCTCCTGGACCTTTGGGGCCCACTATGGTATCAGAGCCAGGGCCCAAGTGAGGATCCTCTGATGGGCTAGTCCAACCCTTACTGTCATGTGATCTTTGGAGAGATAACCATAGTTGACCATCTACCAGTCTGATGGAGGAATCTTTTTATGGTGGATGCCAGGAGAATCTTTCATGCTTGACAAGAAGCCTACAAAATATTAATATATACAGCCAACTGTGAAATCTGGTGGAGGAATAATGGCCTGTGGTTGTTTACCAGGGTGTCTACTGGATCTCTTATGTCATGACCTAGTACGGTCATACTGAAACACCATCTCTCTATCTCACCATCTCTCTAGCCAGCTATCTATTGCAAAAATGAAATGCAATGGAATAATGCAGACTGGTAGAAATTATTTCCCAGACTTTTGATTTGATTCACATGTAGAATTCTGTAAACTGCGTAGTGCAGACAAATTTGCACACTTTTACAAGCACTAGGATAAAGGGCCCATGAGAGCTATTACAAATAGCAATGCAAAAAAGTAAAAAAAAAAATACTGGGCTATGCATAAACCCTGAGTTGTAATGTGATATACAGAGAACACAGCTAAATAAATAGCATTTTCGTCCTTGGTTTTTGTTTCTGTAGAACAACTTCTTTTCCGTTTGACCGAAATGTATTTGTATTCACAAGGCCGAAATGCAGGTGATGACATCATTGGATCAGATCAACAGAATATGTAGGCTTTGGAAAAGAACAGGAAACGTGGGTCCTGTCAGAGCTGCACTTGAATACCAACTAATGATGCTGATGGCTACTGAAGTACTGTTTTACGAGGGGGAAGGGCAGTCTGCAGACTGGTTGTGGTAATGTACGAACCTATCTTTTTCGTTTTCACATAACATACACTCCCTATTTGTTCAGGTGTAGTAGATGTGGTAATAGACATGGATAAATACCACCCTTGATCAGACTCCACAGTTGCAACAAGCTGGTCACCCAATGTGCACAAGACAGCAAATTGAAATAATGCTTCAAAGACATAGCACTGACATTTTCAGTACCCATCAGCTCAGCTAGCTCTTTTGTGGTGGACTAAACCAAACAAAACTAACAGCAGTGCAAAAAACAAAACAAAAAAAACAAACAGTGTTACCACTGTAATAGCAAGTGACGAAGTGGGTCAATCGGTATTTAAAGGGGTTGACCAGCTTTGAAATGCTTTTGGGCCGCCCCCTCCTCCCTGCTGGACTGGTGAAGGGAAGCATATTTATCTGCTCCCTTATGCTCAGTTCTGGCACCTTTAGTCCACCACTCTTCTGTTCTTTGCTTGTCAACCTCTGGAGTGGATAGGTTGTCCTCCTAGCAGGATGTGCCCCAGTGACGAGCTGTTTGGGGAAAATGTCACAGCTGCAGCCTGTAATTGGCTGCAGCAGTGCACATGAACTCACTCTACTCTGTCATTACATCTAACTGCCCCATTCATTTCAATGGGAAGAATCGCTCCCATACAAGTCTATGGGAGCGATTCTTCCCATAGAAATGAATGGGGCGGTTAGGTGTAATTACACCTACTCACCACTACCCCCGTGTCGGCCAGCATGTAAACAGTGAAGAGGAGGCAGCGCTGATACGGCGCGCGCCTCCTCTTCAAACAGCTGATCGGCGGGGGTGCCCGGTGTCGGACCCCCGCCAATCTCATATTGATGACCTATCCTGAGGATAGGTCATCAATATATATAACTCGGAAAACCCCTTTAAAGGGAATGCGTCATCAGAAAATCCTGAAATCTTGCAGGTTACACACTGGCCACTGAGCTTCACCAAAAGCAGGTACTTCCTATTCTACAGAGATGACCCTACAGTAGTCATCTAATTATCATCACATGCAGAATTACAATTGCATATTCATCACAGGATCCACTAGTCACATAGGTGATGGCAGGGGCGGACTGGGAACTTAAAGTGGCCCTGGAAAAAATACCAAAAGTGGCCCCGTTTTGAAGTTGGGCCCAAATTGATGGAAGTCAGGGCCAGCAATACCACATTGTGGCACATTATACCACCCCAACAGAGCCAAATACCACAGTCCATCACAAAATAGAGCCAAAAAACTTCCACTGGCCGGCTGTGAGGAGGGCCCAGGCCAATCCGCCCCTGGGTGATGGGCACCTAGTGTGAACTTTATACGTTTTCCATAAATTTCACCTGGAAGCCAAACATCCCTAACTTTTTGTGAGTAGTATATATTTGGTATTATTTTTTACAGGACACATTAGATCTTTCTTTTGTGCTATCCATTTGGTGACAGATATAATATTTTAAAAATTACATTACATTAAATCAGAGGGCAACCATGAAATGGTCTCTATTGTGGGATACCCTCAACACTACATAAGTAGAGTAACTTATGGGAGAAAGTAGATGGTGCCCTAAAGGGAGACCAGAGTGGCCACACTGATGAGCCCCTGTCTAAATCATTTGAAATTCAGCCTCACATTTTCTATGAATATGAAAACTGTTGATAAATAAATAGGAAATGACCGAAAAAATGTAGTCATTTAGAGTAGGTAGCAAAGTGGCCGCTCAACATTTGGTAATGGTATCTGGACCTGGAAAAGAATTTTATATAATATCCTGTGACTGGGTGTTTTTCAGCATTAACAAATAGTAAACTGTACTTCTATTGTAACACACTAAGAATGATATGCTACATTGTTTTTGTTGTTTTGTGGTTTGTTAGAAATGCAATAGAAACATATTCTGTTACATAGTTAGAAAGGTTGAAAAAAGTCCATTCAAGTTCAAACTATTTTCCTGCAATGACCCAGAGGAAGCCAATTTTCCTCATAGTAGAAATAAAATCTTCTCAACTTTAAATATGTATATCGGAATAAAAATCGGAATGGACAATACAAACAAAGGACTTCTACTGCTCCTTCCTGCTGGATCCAAATCTGGCTTTGGTTCACAAAACTACATCAAAAACTGCAGCGGTGTTTTTCTATAAAAAAAATGCAGTGAAAACATGTACATGCCATGAAGCAAGAAAATGAGCTTCCCATGAATTAAAGTATAATTTTTGATTAATATGTTCCTTTAACTTACAGCAAATGACTAAGGGAATCAGACAAAATGCAGCAGATCATACAAAGATGCTTTTGTTACTGTGCTGCTACACTGTCCCTTCCATATCAGTTCTAAAAAGTTAAAGGGGTTGTCTCTCTTCAGCAAATGCCATTTATAATGTAGAGAAAGTTAATACAAGGCACTTACTAATGTAATGTGATTGTCCATATTGCCTCCTTTACTGGCTGATTCATTTTTCCGTTACATTATACACTGCTTGTTTCCATGGTTATGACCACCCTGTAATCCAACATTGGTGGCCGTGCTTGTACATTATAGCAAAAAGCACAGGCCTGGTGGCAGGGACTCCGAGGGTCCACATAGTCCAGCACTTTTTATCTATATTGTGCACACACGACTACTGCTGGATTGCAGGGTGATTGTAACCATAGAAACAAGCAGTATATAATGTGATGAAAACATTAATCTAGCCGGCAAAGGAAGCAATATGGACAATCACATTACATTAGTAAGTGCCTTGTATTAACTTTGTCTATATGATAAATGCCACTTGCTGAGGCGAGACAATCCCTTTAGCTCTACAGATACAATGTACTCACCGACTCTGGAGCTTTGATAAAGACTTTGGTTTTTCCAAGCTGGAACTGATCAGAGTCCACATTAACAGAATGCAGTAGGTGGAGGACACCTTTCTTCTCATCTCCTCTCCAGGAAGGCCAGGTTTCTTTGGTGAGAATAGCATATCTGTGAAGACAAATATGCAACACATGTAAACCACTGTTTCTGTGAGAGATGTAGTCTTCTACTAACACCTGGATACACCATGGCTCTTTTAAACCTGAAATATTCCAATAATTCTTACATTTCTTCTGAAGCGGACAAGGTTTCTATGAACTAGCTCAGCAGTAGCCTGTGCACAAAGAGTATCCCAGTATCTACTAATGGCTTTCATCAAATAAAGCAATTCTCTGGTGGATCACAATCTGAATGTAATTTTGTGCCATTACCATTACCTTACATGGAATCTAGAAGACAGTAGGAAACCTTGATACTTTTCTATTAAAGGTCACGATGGTCTTACTTGCTCACAAGCTGCATGCAAGGTAAACCATGAATTAGCTAATTTACCATCAATTAAATCAGTTTAGTAGGGTCTAATGACCCCTCATTGTCTTTAGATAAAGCCCTATCTTTTTGTATATTAAAAGGTAGAAGGAAAGAGGAAAGGCCCCTAGAAGTGCAGAAATATTTGACATTCCCACTATGACTAGGATCTTTGTCCAAAATGCATGAACAGTTCCTTTCTGTATATCTGCTTCCATAAAATATATTGCATGCTCAGGTACATATGTGCTAAACACCTTCCTTGTTTCAACCATTCAAAAATTTCCTTGATCATCTTATTTTAACCTAATGGGGTTCTCTGGGCTACAGATATTGATGATCCATCATCAATATGAGATTGGCAGGGGTCTGACTCCATGTACAGTGCTTTCACACCTATCAGCTGTTTCAAGGTGTCATGGCGCTCGTGCAAGCAATGCATCCTCTTCATTGTTTACCCGCATGCAGTCTAGATGGTAGTGGATGGATGAGGAAGCTGTAAAAACATTGCACTGCCACTACAAAGCAGATGGTGTGCAGGTAAACATTAAAGAGGAAGCATGTCCCTTTCACACAGCTGATCGGTGGGGGTGTGGGGAGTCAGACCCTTGCTGATCTGACAATGATTGACATTGAACTTATTATCCATTTTAACCTCTAAAGTTGTAAGTACAATGTATCTTCAATGAGAGAGAGCCCACTATACGTGCGCTTCTCTCTCCTCATTCTATGATCAGTGGGGGTCTCAACGCTTGAATCCCCACCAATCATATCAAAATTTTTCCAAAGTACAGGGACGCCTCAAATTGCAAACGTCAAATGTTTCTTTTTGTTGGGATGTTTTAGTTAAGCATCCATTAAATTCACGTGAACTATATGGTCAACAAACATATTATGGGCGCTGATAATGTGTTAACGTTAATTATTACCTAATAAAAGAACCTGTCATGAAAGAAATGGTTCCTGGAGATTATAATAAAATGACAACTATGGATGTACTTATACATGACTGATATGTATTTTCAAACGTGCAATCGTGTCATTGTTAACCATACACATGGTGAATGTGTCAATGATATTCAACTATGTCAAGTATGAGTAATTAATTCCAACATTAATGACAGTCACATAGAATATATGACAAGAATTTTGGCATGGCACAGTTTGGAGAGGGTTTACAATGCATAGATCTCGTTGTACTTATTTAGTACAGATTCATGCCTAGATTATGTTGCCAATAAAGTAGTATGTGTACAAACAAAGGCATTCCTGGCAGTTTGCAATAGCACACTTATATGAATCGTATTTTTTTTTACCAAGATATATCAAAATAAAGCCATTTTTTAAGATAAGCTAGTTGAACTCATCAGTTACTGTGCTCTTTAAAGGGGTATTCTGGTAACGTAACTTAATTTTTGATAAACTGCATTAAGGCTGTAAGCGGTGACCCAACCAGAACCGATACCTATACTATACCCACAATGCCTAGCTTTCCTGCTGTGAGTTTCTGCTTGTTCATGAGTGTTGCTGTTCACTGATTGGCTGCCTGACATTCCAGTGCAGACACACCCTCTCTACTCAGTAATCACTGGCACACTAACATTTAGCTAGAGAATTGATAGCAACACACTGAGTATGCCTGACCTGACAAAGGCTCAGAACTACAGGTCGGTGCCATGGTAACTCATGAGAAAACACAGTGGGTAGTAAGGAAGAAACTACTTTATAACTACTAAACGGTAAATATGTGAAACTGACATTATATTAGGTAATTATTGATGAAGAATTAGTCTAAAACATAAGTTATATTTATGGTAACCGGAATACCCCTTTAAAGACACTTTTCTGAGACGGATACATTAGTCTTAGGGCTCATGCACGTGAACATGTGTCGGCCGGCCTGTGCTATCGTGGACCCATTCACTCAATTGTAGCCCATGCACTATTTATTTGCGGTGCAGAGGCATGGAAAGAAACCCCACGGAAGCACTCTGTAGTGCTTCCGTGCCTCTGTTACGCACCGACCTTCAGGATTATAACGCAAGCTGATGCACTGATTCACTAAATATTAAAAGGCATATATCTAAACATATACATTCCATTGTAATGACACAGCATTACCATGATCATTACAGCACCTCAAGAAATATAATCCTCAGTGAACTTCCTCATTACAAATAGACTTTGTCACAGTAAATAAAAGTGTAGCTCCTCCATTGTCTGTCACTGCCCAGAAGTGACATCTCAGTTACCAAGTCGGTACAGGGGAAAAAAAATGAGATTTCTCAGTGTTTGATAACTTAATGGTTAACTGAAAAGATGACTGCAATCACTACAGGATTTTGATACTACTTTCTGAACAGTTCTCTCGGGCAGAAAAGGACAATACTGTTTTTAATGATGTGTGTTCAGGCTATTGGGCTTTGAAAAGGAAGGGGGCTTTAGGGGGGCTCTCTCTTGGGCTAAAATTGAGATCGAGCGATGACCGTAGTCTCATTTAAAAGATAACAATCTAAGCTTCAAAACAAGCTAGCTGCCATAAAACCGACATTTCAGCAGTAAGGCTACTTTCACACTAGCGTTTTTAAATTCCGGTATTGAGTTCCGTTATATAGGGGCTCAATACCGGAAAAAAACACTTCAGTTTTGTCCCCATTCATTGTCAATGGGGACAAAACTGAACTGAAGACAACAGAATATTTATTAATGATCTTGTAGAAGGCTTGCACAGTAAAATATCATTTTTTGCAGATGACACTAAACTGTGTAAAGTAATTAACACAGAAGAGGACAGTACACTGCTACAGATGGATCTGGATAGACTGGAGGCTTGGGCAGAGAAGTGGCAGATGAGGTTTAACACTGACAAATGTAAAGTTATGCATATGGGAAGGAATAAAGCAAGTCACCAGTACATACTAAATGGTAAAATATTGGGTAACTCTGACATAGAAAAGGACCTAGGAATTTTAGTGAACAGAAATCTAAGCTGCAGAAACCAGTGTCAGACAGCTGTTGCCAAGGCCAATAAGATAATGGGCTGCATCAAAAGAGGCATAGATGCCCGTGATGAGAACATAGTCCTGCCACTTTACAAATCACTAGTCAGACCACACATGGAGTACTGTGTACAGTTCTGGGCTCCTGTGAACAAGGCAGACATAGCAGAGCTGGAGAGGGTTCAGAGGAGGGCAACTAAAGTAATAACTGGAATGGGTGGACTACAGTACCCAGAAAGATTATCAAAATTAGGGTTATTCACTTTAGAAAAAAGACGACTGAGGGGAGATCTAATAACTATGTATAAATATATCAGAGGTCAGTACAGAGATCTCTCCCATCATCTATTTATCCCGAGGACTGTGACTGTGACGAGGGGCCATCCTCTGTGTCTGGAGGAAAGAAGGTTTGTACACAAACATAGAAGAGGATTCTTTACAGTAAGAGCAGTGAGACTATGGAACTCTCTGCCTGAGGAGGTGGTGATGGTAAGTTCACTAAAAGAGTTCAAGAGGGGCCTGGATGTATTTTTGGAGGGTAATAATATTACAGGTTATAGTTACTAGAGAGGGGTCGTTGATCCAGGGAGTTATTCTGATTGCCTGATTGGAGTTGGGAAGGAATTTTTTTCCCTAAAGTGGGGAAAACTGGCTTCTACCTCACAGGGTTTTTTTGCCTTCCTCTGGATCAACTTGTAGGAAAACAGGCCGAACTGGATGGACAGATGTCTTTTTTCGGCCTTATAAACTATGTTACTATGTTAGAATGCTTCTGAAAGCATTCCGTTCCGTCTTCAGACCGGAGAACAAACAGCAGCATGCTGCGGTTTGCTCTCCGGTCCAGGCATCCGCACCAAGACGGATCCGGAATGACCCCCAATGCAAGTCAATGGGGATGGATCCGTTTGGTGTGACACACCAGTAATCCGGATCTGTCCTCCATTGACTTGCAATGGGGGGGTCATTCCGGATCCGGCTACAGAGAAACATACAGACATACATACATACACATACATACATACACGCTCACATACTCCAGCAGCATGTCTTCACGCGCCTCCTGCGCGCAGGTATGACGTTTCCCCACTGCGCCCAGCAGAGGGCGCTGTGGGGAATCGTCATCACTGCGCGCAGGAGGCGTGTGAAGACGTGCTGCCGGCGTCCCGGGCTGGAGTATGTAAGTATGTATGTGTTTGTGTGTATGTGTGTGTATGTATGTTCTCTGTGTATGTGTCAACATGTGTGGGGCCGGAGTGCTGCTCCGGCTCCACACATGTGTCAGCGGCAGTACGGATCCGTCGGCACCCTTTAGGTGCCGGATCCGTGCTGCCGCTAGTGTGAAAGTAGCCTAAGAAAGTCCCACTGACAGCTTCAAAAACCTGCAGCTCTCTGACCAGATTTCTAAAGACTTTATCTCTGGTTTTAGGTCAGTTAGAAACTGGTGTTTTAAAGTTTTGGGTCAGGTTTTAAAGGTTGTGTGGCTAGCTCAATTGTACCCCAAGAAAGAGGCCCAGAAGTGCGATCTCAGCTGGCATGGTGACCGGGGCAGTGGGAATCTGTTGACAGGGTTCAGACAAGACAGAAAGAGATTCTGGCTCCGTGTATAACTGTACATGTCCCCAGGGGAGGGTAACATCAACTTTTGTGAATGTTATTAAACCCCCTCTCCCCATCAGAGAGCATACTAGTTCTGCAAAGAGGGCGCTGATATCGGCCAGTGCATGATTTGTAATGAAATTACATGGAATGAATCCTAGGATAGCTGGAAACACCTTAAAAGTTCATAAACACTTCAGAATGACAAAAACCTGAAAAGTACTGTATCACCATTGCTGAGCTCAGCAGCCTTCGGTAGAAGAAGGAAGTTTTCTGTGCTGTAGAAAGTCAACAACTGTTGGGCTCAACTGCCTGTGTAAATCAGTGATAAAACCAAGTTTTATAACTATGTCTGATTAGTTAAGTCCTCTTATCAAATAGGACTAATAAATTCTTCAGTATTTATAGAATGGAAACTTCAAAGTACATTCACTGAGGCACGTCCGACAGGTCAAGGAATCATTTGCTCTTATAGTTCTAATCAATAATTTGCACTACTAATAAACAAAGTGCTTCCGTGTGCTTCCGATCACTGCCTCTGCACCGCATCTCCGGGATTGCGGACCTATTAAAGTGAATGGGTTCGCATCCGTGATGTGGGGTGCACAAGGCCGGTGCCAGTGTATTGCGGACCTGCTGTTTTAAGGCCGCAATACAGACATGTGCATGAGCCCTGTGTCACATCTACTTTATAAAATATTGAGGAAGCAGGGTTTCTAGTACAAGTCTATTCTTTCGGATATTCTACAGCAGTAAGGTATAAAACACTGACTGATCAATGCCCCTTTATCAGAATGCTTTTCTGTAATCCACATACATGGAAAGAAACTGGCTTTGTAGAATTGTAATTGGCATAAAAAATATTCGTTTAAATGTACTTTTTTGCATGAGCTCTATAAAGTTAACCTAGAGCAGGGAATAGCAACCTCTGGGACTCTAGCTATTGTGAAACTACAACTTCCAGCATGTGCTATTCATTTGTGGGAGCCAAGAGGAGAGCTAAGCAAGTTTGCCTGCAGGGAAGTGTAGTTTCACAATAACTTGAGTGCTGCAGATTGCTGACCCGGGGTAGAGGATGCCATTCAGGAGTCACTGTTGCCTGCCAGCAGTACTTCAGCACAGAGTAATAGGTTCTGAGCATTATCATTTTCAGCAACACTTATTACATTACAGCACGTAGACAGCAGCATCTAATCCTGCCAGTAATTCCATATTATTAGCCAATCATTTGCTATTTTCATCTTGCTTGAAAAAAAGCTTTTAAAGGCAAATGCTGCATGTGGGTGACCAATAAAATAGAATAATATTGGCACAACTGGATACTGCTGTTTTTTCCACACATGATTGAGTAATGTTACTGAGACTTGATGGGCAACTATATACTATTATTACTATTATTAGTATAAGGATATATTTTACCAGCTCTACCCTCTCCTACTGTGTCCTTCTCCCATACCTGATAAATTGTAAGCCCATGCAGGGCCCTCCCTCCTTCTGTACCAGTTTGTAACTTGTCTTGTTCATGCTTAGTGCAATTGTCTGTATTATGCATGTATACCCCTTATCCTATGTACAGAGCTATGGAATGAATGGCGCTTTAATAATAACTAATAATAATGATAATTGTGG
This sequence comes from Rhinella marina, assembly GCA_900303285.1. NCBI lineage: Eukaryota > Metazoa > Chordata > Amphibia > Anura > Bufonidae > Rhinella > Rhinella marina. The sequence goes on from ONZH01030247.1 coordinate 669,644, forward strand.
TGTCTGGTGCATTAGGACTATATATTTATTCCTGCACACAGAGCCACGTAGCACAGAGCCTTTTCCACTGGCAGCACATTTTTTTGGCCAAGTGGATATTCATGTATTGAAGAGGGAATTAATTTGGGGGTGAATATAGTCAGTCGCACGACTGTCATGTCCCACTTGCAACTTAGAGGTTCTGTCATAGAATGAGCCTATGACAGAACCATTATCACTGGACCCACCTCTAACATTCCTCCCCGAGGGGTTTTCTGCCCTGGATGTATGGGTTAAGCCTTGTATTTTATACATAATGTGGAATAAAGTTATTCATTCCTTCATTTTAACGGTTTCTCAAGGCAGTGAATTGAACTTTATTGATATAATGTAAACATGTTGTGCAGTGCTTTACAATCAGGCAATAGTAGGTACATGTAGGTGGACATGTGAAACCTAAAAAAAAACAATAAGATATCAAGAGCTCATAATCTATGGCTTCATACGCACACCTGCATGTTTCCACTATGTACTATCTGTGTTTATGCAGATGGGATACTGATTCATGGGGCCATGCACACATCAGTAATTTTTGTGGATCTGTGTGGCCGTTCCACAAATTATAGCACAGGTCCTATTCTTGTCCGTATTGCAGACTGCCATTCGTGGCCATATATATATATATATATATATATATAGATAGGAGTGATAAAAAATATAGATGGCACACAGTCAGTATTTTGTGGACCAAAATATGGACACGGCCGAGTGAATCACAGATGTGTGCTGTCCGTGTTCTACATTTAAGTATGTAGGTGTAATGTGAAAAAATGTGGAAAAGTTCAAAGGATATGAATACTTTTTCAGAGCACTGTAAGTGGTATTCTTCTCTGTTGTACATGTTGATCAAATGCTGCATTATCTGATGTGCAGTTCTTGGTAGATAATGCCTATTCTGACTGATATACAAAGCGGTTTCCCTTCTTTTTGTCTGTAAATGTATTGCTGTCAGCATCATCTATGGTAACAATGAAGCCGTGCTATCAGAAGTGGTGATTACTTCTCATGTCTTTGTTCTATTCCAGGATAGAAAGCTTGTCCATTAAAGTTGGTTTCTAATGGCAGCACACTTGAACACACCAGTCATTCACTATGATTTTTGCATGCAAATAAAACATACTGCACAGAAATGCTTATTCACATCTCTGGTTACTCAACGCTGCCAGGAAGCTGTCAGAAGAAAATAACAGCAAACAGACATTTCCAGTCCTGCAGGGTTCTTTACACAACCTATTCATTTTATTGCAGCTCATGGGACATGAATGATGTCACCGAATCAAAGGGTTACACACTAAACCTGATTTACAGCATACGTGTCGAGTCTAAGCTCTCCAAATCTGCTAGTGTTTATGCTCCCATTTACCAGGTATAATTAGGCTTTAAATGTTGCATTTCCTATATAAGAGACAGACCTATAGATCGATTGAAGTGATATTCCCATATCCCTTGTGAGAAAAGAAAGAATGTTGTGTTTTTATTATTCTCTGTTCTCTGTTCAATTATTCTCGGGTCTCTGTTCAATGCGAGAAACTCTCAGCATGTGGCAGAGTGGGTTTCACTTCTGAACTCTGCTCCTGTGACAGGGTCGCACAGCATGGTGTTAGTGTAATTCAATAGATTGCAGGACTCGCAGTAACACACAGCATTACAAATCATTATAATGCTGTGCGATCCTGAACACGCGCAGAGAGTTCCTCGCATTGAATTTGCTCATCTGTGTCTGACCTAAGGCTATATACTTCAAGAAAATGTTCCTTTTGTGTGGATTTATGTGTGTTTCCAAACCAAATCACCAATAAATGTGTACGTGTTACTTGCGGTTTTTGGTGTGGATTTCATGCAGAGATCTCACCCTTGCATTGAAAAGGGTGAAATCCACAAAACACAAAGAATTGACATGCTGCGGATTTCAAAATCCGCACAGAGTCAATTTCAGCACGGAAACCCCCCCCCAAAGATTTAGTCAAATCTCATTCTTTTTACTGGTACTGTATTATGCTGTATTATGTTGCGGTTTTTCAGCATAAGAAAAAACGCTTGTAATCCACAACGTGTGCAGGTAGCCTAAGGGTACCTACTAATGGTGCAAATTTGTATGCAGAAAATCCACACCAAGAGTAAATACTGCATTTAAAAAAAAAAAAAAAAAAGTGTTTTTTGTTCTACAGGGAAAACCACTATATATAAGATGCGGAATCGCACAAACAATTGGCATGCTGCGCATTTTCCACAAGTAAAAGTTACACCAAGTGTACATGAGATTTGTCCAATCTCATTCTGTTTGCTGGTACTGTACTACTCTGCGGTTTCTGCGTGGAAAAACGGTGCGTAATCCACAACAGTTGCAGGTACGGCAGAACCGTAATTGACATGCTATGACAAGTTATGTGCAGATTCTGGTGCGGACACTCTCCACAGCATGTGGGTTAGCTTTGTAAGAATCTCCTCCTCTTCGCTACTACTGTGAACAAGGCAAATCTTCCACATGCAATTCCACTGTGGAAAATCCACAGAATTTATGCCACGTGTTGGTGGAAGCCCTAAAGCTTTAAAATCATAAGCAGCCAGAATTCTTGGAGCAAGCTACCATCAGACATAACAATTATAACTGTACATATCCTAATTGTCTCTCTATAGCAGGGGTCAGCAACCTCTGGCACTCCAGCTGTTGTGAAACTATAATTCCCAGCATGCCACTTACTCAGTCTGAAACAAAAGTGGAGCATGCTGGGAGTAGTACTTTCACAACAGCTGGAGTGTTGGAGGTTGCCGACCCCTGCTCTGAAGTATCTAGTCTAGAAGGCTGAAAATCTACTTTGCTTTTATATAGAGTGCAGAATATCAGTCTATCTAAAGATAGCCATAGCATAATGAAAAAATCTGTACGTAAATGGTGAATGCTAAGGTTTTTCCCCCAAGATGTAATGTATTTTTTTTTTAAATTAGTGTATAAATATACAGCTATATGTAAACGAAAAAACTTAAAGGGAACCTGTCTTCTCCAAAACACCGCCTGAACTACAGTAAGAGATGTACAGTATAAATGATGCTGAATCCAAATATGTAAGTTTTATCTTCATGCTCACTTCCATTCTGGCGCTGTGCTCCCACAAACCAGCAGTAAAATGCATTGAGAGGACTCTTCTTTGAGTCCTCTCCATTATGTGAGTGAGCACTGGAGTCCAGTGAGTGCATTTTACTGCAGGTTTGTGGGAGCACAGCGTCGGAATGGACGTGAGTATGAAAATAGAACTTACATAAATCGGATTCAGCATCACTTACACTATACAACGCTTACTCTAGTTCATGGGGTGTTTTGGAGATGACAGGTTCCCTTTAAGCTAAAAACGTAAACTTAATCCATACAATTAAGAATACTTAAAAGAGACATGGCTGATCTAAACAATCAACCCATTTAATTTTTATATATATCTGCTCAGCTCTTTCTGCTCTAACGCTGCCATGCCTCCTACAGATAGGACTGCATATACAATGTGACAGGAGGAGATTTTCTTTAACTACAGAATGAGACACGCCGGCCTCTCCATAACTTCGGCGCATCCAGCACCAGTTCTAAATGTAAGACAGCTTCCGTGTGGTCTTACATTTAGACCTTTTTTGACGCCTAAAGCAGGCATAGAAAACAGTGAATGAGACAGGCCTGCCGCCGTCCCCTTCCATGCCATGCCCACAATTTTAGACCTGGCGTGAGCAGGGCAAAGTCGCAGATAGCGGCGCAACTAACAATTGTGCCTCTATCTGCGCCTGAAATACGTCTGATTAAGGTGTATTTCAGCATAGTAAATGACCCCTAGAATGGTTCAAGGGGACCCCTAGAATTTCGAGAGGGTTATTGATAAAACATCAGTTCAAACGCATTGACACTGTCAGGTAATAGGAAACTGAGAATTTCTTGTCTCTTAGTTAGCACTTTCTATTTCTAGGAGTATCCTGACACCACAAAACACTCACGGAAAACAATCTCAATAAGTGATATAAAGATAACTGGTGCAACAACAAAGACATATGAAATAAATGGTGACAATGTAACTGTAGTACGTAAACCCTGAGTTTGGATAACCAGTCAGGCTTCCACAACTTGTATGTAACATTTAACAGAGCAATGCTACCCTCACCTTTGCAGGAATTTCTTGAACACCCTCCTGTAGGCATATCCTGCTCGGCGTACACGGATGTTTTCCTTAAGACCCAAATATTCTACTTGATGTTTCACCCTTTGGAAAATCATAGGCATTGTTTAGAATAGTCTGAAAAGGTAATGCTTCCATAAAGAGTGTAGATATAAGTAGTGGCTCACCAGTTTGTAAAAAATGCTAGGTGTGGTGCTTCCAATCACTTGGCTATACCCTTAGCCTGAATGCGTTTTATAAAAAGATGAAATGAATGTGTGATGAGCACTCACTCTACATTTGTTTTTATGTGGTGTTAGTATATAATTTGCTGAGACAGTGGATGGGTAAATGTATGGCTGTGTATATATAAATTAAAAATTAGAAAGGTCTACTATATTGTTTTAGGTATATAATCACAACATTTATTTATCAATACAATTACCCCAGCGCTGGTACATAAAAGAATATATAAAAAATGAATGAATATAAGATGAAAAAATAGGGATGAAAATCATATATAAAAATACATATATAAAAATATAAAGATATATAAGTCTCTGTTTGGTAGCAATGTTATTTATCCCTTAATAGGGTAGCGATGTTCCAGTGTGTAGTTATAAACAATTTATACTGTTCCAATATACATCAAGTATGGCAGGATTGTGGTAAAAAGAAGTTCAGTACATTACCCTCCTATAGAGGTGTGTGCTCCGCGATTCACTGGGCTGCAATAGCGTTGTGCTGTGATAGCTTCGTTCTGTGTGTATTCGGCCGGCACCCGGCTCTCCCTGTGGCGTCCCACGTGGGTGGCCGTCCGGCGTATCGGTAAGTTGGCGCGCTTTTTGAATCCGGGGAGCACGTTAAAATGGTGAGTCAGGCCTCACACACCATTTTAACGTGCTCCCCGGATTCAAAAAGCGCGCCAACTTACCGATACGCCGGACGGCCACCCACGTGGGACGCCACAGGGAGAGCCGGGTGCCGGCCGAATACACACAGAACGAAGCTATCACAGCACAACGCTATTGCAGCCCAGTGAATCGCGGAGCACACACCTCTATAGGAGGGTAATGTACTGAACTTCTTTTTACCACAATCCTGCCATACTTGATGTATATTGGAACAGTATAAATTGTTTATAACTACACACTGGAACATCGCTACCCTATTAAGGGATAAATAACATTGCTACCAAACAGAGACTTATATATTTTTATATATGTATTTTTATATATGATTTTCATCCCTATTTTTTCATCTTATATTCATTCATTTTTTATATATTCTTTTATGTACCAGCGCTGGGGTAATTGTATTGATAAATAAATGTTGTGATTATATACCTAAAACAATATAGTAGACCTTTCTAATTTTTAATTTAATTTATATATACACAGCCATACATTTACCCATCCACTGTCTCAGCAAATTATATACTAACACCACATAAAAACAAATGTAGAGTGAGTGCTCATCACACATTCATTTCATCTTTTTATAAAATGCTTCCATAAACACACAAAGATTCTCAAGCATACCATACAGACATGCTAAATTGTAGCATCACTATGTCAAATTCATATGCCACAGTACCATTTTGAGCGGGAAACATTAGATCTAGGTCTCACTGCTAACCCCCCCTCCTCCCAACTTGCCTTGATTAATGGCACCTGACTCAGTGTATTCATGTCATTTCAGCTACTAGGAGTATGGACCTGTAGATGTAATATGCTGCCCTTACATATGGCAGCATATGAAGATTGCGAACTACGTTTTAATGCAAAGGTGTCTGTGCTCAAGGGCTAAGATTTATTGATTATGGGTCTGCAACAAAAATCTGTCTAAAAAGTTGCACATATTGGGGCAATTTGGTACATTTATTGTTTGAACATTTTTTGCCGACATGCTGGACAAGGGGACAAGGCTGAGAAAAATGGGTCAGAGCTTTGCAGGAAAGGAGCAGACCCTAAGTTGTGCCACCTTGCTCCAAAATTGCTGACACAATTCTGGCATAAAAATCTGTCTCCGAGTAAGCCAACCAATAGTTAATATAGAGTCAGAGAAAACTAAAGTGTCTATCTCTGCACCACATTTATCATCCAGCCTGAGCCCCTGTGATAAATCTGGGGCAGGTTTAGACAGTCTAAGCTTCGGCCATCAACAGGTTTAGTAAATCTGTGCCAAGGTGTTTTAGAAAGCAAAGCACTTACTGGTTCTCTTTACTTTCAGTCTAATTTTCACATTGGCAGCTTTACACCGTTTAAATTAAAGGTTAGATACCTGCTTTCCTCCCAGTCCCGGGGTTTCTTGGTTTCATTAGGTTTGATGCAGCGGATATAGTGTGGGGTACATTTCATCAAGGTGTTGACCAAGTCATTTGCTTGTTTCTTTAAGAAATAAAAAAAATTGTAATAGGTAAAATACTATATAGAAATTATTAGCCAGCTAGTAGCCCAGCAATTAGAACAAACATCACTGGTATCAGCAGAGAACTGATGGCAGTCTAAAAGCTCCTGTTTCCCGGTTTCCTAGAATTTGTTCAGCACTAGACATGTAGTATCTCTAACATGACTACATACGTGTTCACATGGTACTCATATACATACCTTGATTTTACTGCTTGCTGTAGTAGGACGACCCTTCTTTTCTGCTTGAAGGTTTTCTGGAAATAAAGCTTTTATGAAAGGTCTGAAAAGAACACAAATCAAATTAGTATGAGTTACCTCTGGATGAACACAGTTTACTACGTAACTTCAGGTATACTCATGGACTGCATGCCATACACCACCCACCATCCTCTAATGTGGATTCAGTAGAAGAACCAGCGGCATCTCAGAAACCCATACATGATGATATCCTTTATTAGAGGTTGTCCACACTGGCCTAAGCAGTAACACATCTCCAGGTGGCACATCACTGCTGGGTCACATACTACATGAGGACATGTCACCGCTGAGTCCAGTCATTAGATACAGCAGTGCACAGTCCCCATATTTTCCCATTTTTTTTTTTTTTTATTTTTTTTTTAAGTCAACCCTGGACATCCCATTTAAGCCTGGCTTACACATGAAAGAATGCACTGCAGCCAATCAGAACGATCCCACCAGTAACATGCCAGACTAGACTGGCTGATCAGGGAGTCCGATTTTAAGAAGTCCTTCAGCACAATGGCAACTGACAGTTCAAATTCTGACTATCATCCCATAAACATGCAAATTCAGCCACCAAAAATCACATTTTCTAACCTGGTCTATCACAGTTTAGACAGACAGGAGTTTGTCGACAGCCATCATGGACAAGTTAGTTTTTGAAATGATCATCAGCTGAAACGGCCAAAATCAGTCAATGTGGCCAATTTTAAAGTCATTCCAGGTATTATTAGTACATGAATCTCAGAGTAGACAGAATCTAGGGTTGGACCGCATACGAGATCAGTAATAAACATACATTTTCTTGTCATTGTGTACTTTATCCCTTCCTCTACTGGCTGCATTCAAAATATAAAAGGCCTTAACCCTCAGGAAGTCCAAACCATGGCAAATTTCAACTCTACTAGACATAAATAACAGTTGGGGGCTGTCATCAAAGATTAGCTTGTGGGAAAACCTGAGGTTCTGCACAGCTTTTACCAAGTATCCCTTTCATTTCTGGCACTCCTTGTCAAAGCACTCGGTCATTTTTTAAGGCTTTGTTAGGAAAAATAACCTCTCAGGCTATTTGCAGACCAAAACTGCTATGTTTTTCTCTTCGTTGTGGGTTTACGTAAAATCTAGAAGGAAAGAGTCGGTCATGCAATGGCTGCTGAAGTATCAGCAATGTACTTGGGGAAAGGCAAAAGATGTTTGGTACGAGGACATGAAACCGTGATGGCAAAGTCATCATCAATGGTTGGTTTTGCAAGATTAAAAAAGTTACGGTATGTTTCATTGGAAGCAATGCGAATATGCTGCTGAAATATTTTATGAAATAATGATCTGGATAGTGATGCAGGGCAGATCGTATTGCATTTCATTCTATTTCTCAGAATTGGATGTCCATGTGAAAAACAGCATCTTCCATTCATCATTTATGTGTAAAAGTGGAACAACAGAAGGCACATAACTTCTAAAATAATATGTAATTACTATGGTTTTATAAACTTTGAAATCAATGTGTTAACAGATACAAATGAATAGTGATAATATTTTAGCTAAAGGGTTTTCCAGGACCCAGCGTTCTACCTGCAAGGAATTGTCTCACACAAGCAATTGGCATTTGTCATACAGACAAAGTTAATATAAGGCACTCACTAATGTAGTGTGATTGTCCATATTGCTTCCTTTGCTGGCTTCGTTCATTTTCTATATTATACACTATTCGTATCCAGGGATTACAGCCATAGCTGCAGAGCAGATACAAGGTTGCCGGGACAGGAGTGCGTGCCTATATGCACACTCCCATGGTCCTGGCGACCAGAGAGGCCGATGCTTTTTTCTATCGTGTGCAAGCACGGCCACCACTGTTGGATAAGTACCTGTTATTAACTTTCTCTATATGATAAATGAGATTTGCTGATGTGAGACAACACCTTCAAATAATAAAATCTTGCGTGCATATATAGAATAGTTCTGGCCTCATCCACAGCACCTCCTCTGTGTTGGGCTGCAGAAGTGATGCCCCAACTATAGACCAGACCAGAAACCTGGTAAAGAACATGACGGTGTCACGTAACAGAATTCCAGAGCAGCCAATCCATACAATTTTGAGTAGGCAAGTACAGTATTTTGGAAAGATTCTTCTGCTGGCAAGAAATGATTAACGTGAGTTGTTGGATCCTGGAAAACCGGTTTGATGTATTAAACTGCATAAACTAATGGTGGGCATGCAAAATAGTGGTGGTCCTATAAATTAAATACCATAGCTGTAGGGCAAGCGCTTCTTCAGCCAACAGTTCTCTCTTCCAATCCCTCCCATATACATGCACACTTGGCCTAGCATACATGTGTTCTCAATAAGGAGGGTGGTGTAAGCCACTGCCAGATTTAAGTCGACAATAAATATTAAATGTATGATAGCTGAAGCCTCCAATTTTGGCAGGACTGGAGGACAATATAATGTGTATGGGACAGAAGTCGAGGAGAGTAGGATTAAGCTGTTGGTTTTCAAGATGCCTGATCCTTTAGGCCTCAGAAGGTAAGCTACGCCAGAGGTGGCACTGGCTCACAGCACTCTACCTGATGAGAACATTCGGATGAGAATGCATATGTGTATAGGGTCAGGAGTTATACAAGTGCATCTCAATAAATTAGAATATCAAAAAGTTTTTTTTTTCCAGTATTTTAATTCAAAAAGTGAAACGCATATATTATATAGAGTCATTACAAACAGAGTGAACTGTTTCAAGTGTTTCTGTTAATGTTGATGATTATGGCTCACAGCCAAGGAAAACCCAAAAGTCATTATCTCAGAAAATTAGAATATTATATTAGACCAACTATAATTTTTTTTTTAAACACAGAAATGTTGGCTAAATGAAAAGTATGTACAGTAAATGCACTCAATACTTGGTTGGGGCTCCTTTTGCATGAATGACTGCATCATTGAGGCATGGCATGGCGGCGATCAGCCTGTGGCACGGCAGAGGTGTTATGGAAGCCCAGGTTGCTTTGATAGCGTCCTTCAGCTCGTCTGCATTGTTGGGTCTGGTGTCTCTCATAGATTCTCTATAGGGTTAAGGTCAGGCGAGTTTGCTGGCAATCAAGCACAGTGATACTGTGGTTATTAAACCAGGTATTGGTACTTTTGGCAGTGTGGACAGGTGCCAAGTCCTGCTGGAAAATAAAAATTCCATCTCCAAAAAGCTTGTCTGCAGAGGGAAGCATAAAGTGCTCTAAAATTTGCTGGTAGACGCCTGCACTGACTTTGGTCTTGATAAAACACAGTGGACCTACACCAGCAGATGACATGGCTCCCTAAACCATCACTGATTGTGGAAACTTCACACTAGACCTCAAGCAGCTTGGATTGAGTGCCTCTCCACTCTTCCTCCAGACTCTGGGACCTTGAATTCCAAATGAAATGCAAAATTTACTTTTATCTGAGAAAAACACCTTTGACCACTGAGCAACAGTCCAGTTCTTTTTCTCCTTGGCCCAGGTAAGACACTTCTGGCGTTGTCTATTGGTCATGAGTGGCTTGACACATGGAATGCGACACTTGTAGCCCATGTCCTGGATACGTCTGTGTGTGGTGGCTCTTGAAGCACTGACTCCAGCAGCAGTCCACTTGCGAATCTTCCCCAAATTTAGCAAAGGCCTTTTCTTAACAATCCTATCAAGGCTGCGGTTCTCCCTGTTGCTTGTGCACCTTTTTCTACCACCCTTTTCCCTCCACTCCACTCCACTTTCCATTAATAAGCTTTGATCTAGCACTCTGAACAGCCAGCTTCTTAAGCAATGACCTTTTGTGGCTTACCCTCCTTGTGGAATGTGTCAATGACAGCCTTCTGGACATCTGTGAAATCAGCAGTCTTCATGATTGTGTCGCCTACTGAACCAGACTAAGGGACCTTTGTAAAGGCTTAGGAAGCCTTTGTAGGTGTTTTGGGTTAATTATTCTAATTTTCTGAGATAATGACTTTTGGGTTCTCTTTGGCTGTAAGCCATAATAATCAACATTAGCATAAATAAACACTTGAAAAAGTTCACTCTGTTTGTAATGGCTCTATATAATATATGCGTTTCACTTTTTGAACTGAATTACTGAAAAAAAAAACCTTTTTGATGATATTCTAATTTATTGAGATGCACTTGTAGCTCTTATCATAAAGACTAAACACCCCCAATATACGTTTACTATTTTGCACAGTTGTAAGGGCAAAACATTTTTATAACATTATGTCAAAATAATAGCTCATTGGGCATAACTGCTCCACTGATAAAACCAAACCTAGAAGTTATGAGGACGTGTACTAAGTATTGATGGTAGGAAGTATAGTATAGGCAACATCTACTTGTGTCAATGGAGTGTACCTGGATTAGTGCCTATGAAGCTAGTAGTGAAAACATGAATATAGAGGCCATAATTTCATACTACAGGAGCTGGTAGATTTATACATAGTGAAAATAGAGCATCCTGTGCAAGTCTGAGCAGTAAGGAAAACTATAAGTTCTGATGTGTGGCAGCCATAAAGGATGATTCAAAAGTGATGCAAGGGGTAAGATTAGGATATAAAATAAAGAGACTGTGGTGAGGAACAGGTCTGATGCACAATACTTACAATTGGCTACTTTGCATAAGCTCAATGAGATCAGTAAAAAGTACATCCCGATTCCGCTCACAGAATCCATCCATATCATAAGACACCTGCAAAAGATCTAGAAATTAGGAACCACATACACAATGTCTAGTTGCATGTTCTGACATCTTATATCATAGAAACTGCTTATTTGATGACAAAACGGTCCTAATCAAAAAGTAATGGTTAATAACAAACAAATTTATTTGTTGGATTCTTGGACTGCCCCTTATTACCAATTATGGCTCACTTTGAAAAGCTGTTTTTTATGACACAGGAAGATGCAGGTGGACATTATAGGAGTAACATATTATTGTAATGCCAGAACAATAGCAGAGGGAAAACGTCACTAACTTCCTAACATTGTATGTCGGACAATCACTTTACTCCCCTAGTAGTCCTCAAACGATGTAGAAGCCAGTACTGGTGTGACACAATGGCAGAGGTCACAATGTGACAATACAACTCCGGCGTAACTCATCCTAAATGACAAAATTGCCGTGCAGAATATATAAGTGGACATCAGTGTATTGGACTTCATATATTTTCATGGGCATTTTTTCACAAAAAAAAAAGAAGAAAGCCAAGTAGAAAAATGGCTAGTCAGGATGTGAAGATAGGTACTATAACAAAATGAATCACAACAATGACCTCTAAAAGTACCTTAATAGGTAAAACATAACATTTAATGTTTGCATTAAAATGATAGAAGATATCGTAGGTAACAAATTCATAAATTAAAAAAAGTGCAAAAAAAACAAATAACCAGTGTCCATAATAAATAAGTGGTCTTACCATGAACCACGGTTGAAATTGTTCACGTGAGGCAACAAAGGAGGACGGTCGAAAGAGTGGGTCTGGGCAGAGCAGAGAGTTACTTGCCCTAGCGTGCCCCTACTTGACATCAACTAGGCTGATTGTCCTGTTAATAGGAGCCCTCCCCTCTGGACAGTCCCTAAACAATAAAACACCCTTACATAGCCCCTAATGCAGATGGTACCAGCTCTACAGGCAGTGCTGTAGAGAGTAGGGTTGTCACGATACCAGAATTTTGAGTTCGATACCGATACGTACAAAAGTATCACGATACTCGATACTGATACGATACCTCGCCAAAATAAAGAAGAACCTATTAATGCCACCCTGGCCCTTATCTGTGCGCCCCTCACCCCCCCAGACCTTGCTTTTGACCCTGCTCTGTGCACCACCCTGGCCCTTTCAATGCAGCCCCTGGCTCTTATCTGCGCCCCTTTGGCTGTGCCTACCTGGCCCCTGTCTGCACCCCTGGGATCTGACCCTTGTCTTTGTACGCCTCTTCCTGGTCTGCGCCCCTGGGCCCTTATCTGTGCCCCACTCCCTCTTTGTCTGTGCCTCTCTGGTTGTCGTCTCTGCTGCCCCGTGTGCGCCACCCTGGCCCTTATCTGTGCACCCCTCACCCCCCCCCTTCCCCCCCAGGACCTTGCTTGTGACCCTGCCCCTTACCCCTTATCTGTGCGCCACTGGCCCTTTTCAGTGTAGCCCCTAGCCTTATCTTGGTCCCCCAGGCCTTGTTTGCACAGGTGTACTGTGACATCACTGTGCTTATTATCCCTGTACAGTGACATCACTGTGTGTATTATCCCTGTACAGTGACATCACTGTGTGTATTATCCCTGTACAGTGACATCACTGTGTGTATTATCCCTGTACAGTGACATCACTGTGTGTATTATCTCTGTACTGTGACATCACTGTGTGTATTATCCCAGTACTGTGACATCGCTGTGTGTATTATCCCTGTACTGTGACATCGCTGTGTGTATTATCCCTGTACTGTGACATCGCTGTGTGTATTATCCCTGTACTGTGACATCGCTGTGTGTATTATCCCTGTACTGTGACATCGCTGTGTTTATTATCCCTGTACTGTGACATCACTGTGTTTATTATCTTTGTACAGTGACATCGCTGTGTGTATTATCCCTGTACAGTGACATCGCTGTGTGTATTATCCCAGTGCAGGAAGAGGTAAGTGGTCTGTGTTTGTTTTCTATTTTTCAGGGTCGTGGATGCAGAGAACTACGTCGGATTCGGTGGACTACGTCGGACCAGCTTTTTTTTTTTTTTTTTTTTTTTTCATAAAATGGTCAAACAGGGGTCTGGGGGAGTGTTTATTTCAATAAAATGTTTTATACTGGTGTGTGTGTGTGTATTTTTTTTTTTTTACAATACTACAGTTTTAGTAATTACGGCTATCTACAGACGGCCCTGATTACTAATACTGGGCTTAGTGCTTGCCGGTATGGCAGGCCAGCACTAACCCCAACATCTATTACCTCGGCACCCACCGCCATCAGGGGTGCCGGGAAGAGCCGGGTACCCGCAGGACCTTCTAAATTGAGGGTCTGGCTCTGGGGCGGCTGCAGGCTGGTACCATTAGGCTGGGAAGGGCCAATAACCGTGTCCCTTCCCACCCTGGTAGTGCCAGGCTGCCGCTGCTGGTTGTATCTGGCTGGTGAAGGAAAAAAGGGGGGGACCCCATGCCCTTTTTTTTTTTTTTTAAATAATGAAATTTTTGAAAAAAAAATGGCGTGGGGTCCCCGATGTCACCGTACAGGGATAATAAACACAGTGATGTCACAGTACAGAAATAATAAATCTCAGATCAACGTCTTGTGCCCCCATCAGACCTCAGATCAACACAATGTGCCCCCATCAAAGCTCAGGTCAGCGTCTTGTGCCCCCATCAGACCTCAGGTCAGCATCTTGTGCCCCCATCAGACCTCAGGTCAGCGTCTTGTGCCCCCATCAGACCTCAGGTCAGCGTCTTGTGCCCCCATCAGACCTCAGGTCAGCGTCTTGTGCCCCCATCAGACCTCAGGTCAGCGTCTTGTGCCCCCATCAGACCTCAGGTCAGCGTCTTGTGCCCCCATCAGACCTCAGGTCAGTGTCTTGTGCCCCCATCAGACCTCAGGTCAGCCTCTTGTGCCCCCATCAGACCTCAGGTCAGCCTCTTGTGCCCCCATCAGACCTCACGTCAGCCTCTTGTGCCCCATCAGACCTCACGTCAGCCTCTTGTGCCCCCATCAGACCTCAGGTCAGCCTCTTGTGCCCCCATCAGACCTCAGGTCAGCCTCTTGTGCCCCCATCAGACCTCAGGTCAGCCTCTTGTGCCCCCATCAGACCTCAGGTCAGCCTCTTGTGCCCCCATCAGACCTCACGTCAGCCTCTTGTGCCCCCATCAGACCTCAGGTCAGCCTCTTGTGCCCCCATCAGACCTCACGTCAGCCTCTTGTGCCCCCATCAGACCTCACGTCAGCCTCTTGTGCCCCCATCAGACCTCACGTCAGCCTCTTGTGCCCCCATCAGACCTCAGGTCAGCCTCTTGTGCCCCCATCAGACCTCAGGTCAGCCTCTTGTGCCCCCATCAGACCTCAGGTCAGCCTCTTGTGCCCCCATCAGGTCAGCCTCTTGTGCCCCCATCAGGTCAGCCTCTTTTGCCCCCATGTGCCCCCATCAGACCTCAGGTCAGTGTCTTGTGCCCCCCTCAGACCTCAGATCAGCCCACCCAGCCACTTTAAAAAAAAATCATACTTACCTGTTCTAGCCGCCGCTGTCCTCAAGTTCCCCGCTCCACTCTCTTGCCTGCCGGCGCTCACTATGACCTGACGCTGCGTCAGGTCATAGCGTCAGGTCATAGTGCGCGCCAGGGAAGACGGTGGAGCGCGGAACCAGTGAGGACAGCGGTGGCCAGAACAGGTTAGTATGATTTTTTTTTTAAGTGGCTGGGACCTGGGTGGGCTGATCTGAGGGGGGTGCGGGGGCCCTGGCAGCGCGGCAGGCCGATATTAGAACATGGGGCAACGCATTAAAGTGATGCGCGCGCCATGTTCTAAGTATCGGACTGCAAGAAAACTCGGTATCGAGCTTCGGTACCGCACTAGTTACCGAAACCGTACCGAGTTTTCGATATATCGTGCAACCCTAGTAGAGAGAGTATATAATAAAGTAGTCCAGGAAGAATAGTCCAGACTCATTTCTACTGGCCAACTTCATCAGGGGACTGACAGTACAGATTGCCTCAGTAGAGACTCAGAAGAAGTGAGACTCAGGTTAAAAGGTTCCCCCCAAGAGCGTATGGCTAATTATGTGGGATATGAAAAAAGTGCTGTATTGCAGTGGCATTAGTGCCTTCCTAAGTGCAGATAGATATAGCCAGGAACTTAGATATCGGAATGGGCATCAGTTAATGTTCTGTCGAGTGGCCGCCCACCTGAAGTGTTAAAGGGAGTTTGTCAGCAGGATATGCTGTATAGAGATAATGACATCTCTGTATTGGTCTTAGTGCTGTCATTCTAAATATGTTATTCTTAATGTCATCAGAGCTGTACTTTCCACAAAAAAGCGTTTTAATTCATATTATAATTACCCACATAAGGAGCCCAAGGGGATGTCCTGGGGGCCGTTGGAGCCCAGTCACGCCGCATATTTTCGAGCCCAGCACCGCCCTCCCGCTAATTATTCACTCCCCTTCATCGCTGTGTTCTTCTACTAGGTACTGCGCATGCGCGGGATTCTCCGTAGCCGGAGGAGAATACAGCGATGAAGGGGAGTGAATAATTAGCGGGAGGGCGGTGCTGGGTTCAAAAACATGCGGCGTGACTGGGCTCCAACGGCCCCCAGGACATCCCCTTGGGCTCCTTATGTGGGTAATTATAATATGAATTAAAACGCTTTTTTGTGGAAAGTACAGCTCTGATGACATTAAGAATAACATATTTAGAATGACAGCACTAAGACCAATACAGAGATGTCATTATCTATATACAGCATATCCTGCTGAGAGAATCCCTTTAAATATGATGTCACTTCTGTCCAACTTGCCAGGAGTGCGTTGTGATAGGAT
This sequence comes from Rhinella marina, assembly GCA_900303285.1. Classification (NCBI taxonomy): domain Eukaryota; kingdom Metazoa; phylum Chordata; class Amphibia; order Anura; family Bufonidae; genus Rhinella; species Rhinella marina. The sequence goes on from ONZH01030247.1 coordinate 685,977, forward strand.
AGAGTGTAATGCTGAGTGGAGACGAGTTACTACGGTTCTTGGGGCGGTGTTAGGGGCGTAATCGAGGGGAGAAGTGAGCAAACCCACACCCCACCGATGATGTAAATTGCTGGTATATGTGTAGAAGACACCAGCAAACAAAGCAAGGTATAGCGATGTCAGTAAATCACAATAGGGTTTTTATTGGCAGACGAATTGACCATATTAAGCAAATAAGTGTTGCAAAAGACCAAGCATGAGGCTTTGTTGCCTCATACGAACAATTTCAACCATGGTTCGTGGCAAGACCGTTCTTTTATTATGGACAGTGATTATTTGTTTTTTCTGCACTTTATTTAATTTATCAAATTTTAATGAAAACACTAAAAGGTATGTTTCAGCTTATTGATGTACTTCTGGAGGTCATTTTTTCACTACGCAGCAGATTGCCAGATGAAGGTGCTGGCACAACCCTGTTACTTGAGGTTAGAATGGCATGATACTTGGATGAGGAGGTCTTTTGCCACATCCTCTTTTGGTAATTGCATCGGTCACCCTAAGCAGATTATGTTCTGCACTGACAGTCGGCCATCCGCTCAAGAATAAAAACGTCTGCCTATAGTATGAAAAAGGCAGTTTTATGGAAGGGCATTGGGAATTTTCATCTAGGTCAGGGATACCCAACCTGCGGCCCTCCAGCTGTTGCAAAACTACAACTCTACAGCAGAGCATTGTGGGAGTTGTAGTTTTACAACAGCTGGAGGGCTGCAGGTTGGGCATCCCTGATCTAGGTAAATCAATGGAAGTGAATAAACAGTCTAAAGGCTCATGCACACAAACTTAATTTTTTTTCCATGTCCATTCCGTTTTTTTTTTGTGGCCCACAAAAAAACAGAAATGATGTGTGCATTACTGTTACAATGGATCCGCAAAAAAAAAAAAATAATAATAAAAAAAAAAGCAATACATCATCTTTATTTTTGTGGATCCATGTTTTGCGGACCACCAAATACATAGGGTTGTGTGCATGAGCCCTAAACGTAGAATTTTCCAGCTAGACATATAGAGCATAAATGTATACACTAATACCATGCATTTCCATATCTATTGCAACAAAATATCTGGTAGAGAGTATTAAGAGGAAATCCAACTCCGCATGCCACTTGTGAATGCTCGCACAGTATTCTAGTGTGGTATTTCAATCCTGGATCTAATTAAATTTAAAGATGCTTTGATTAGTTATTTCCACTTAAGTCCTCTTTGCTGATCAAATTAAATCTGCTTTCCACTTTTACTACGTTAACCACAAGATGATTATAAAAAAGGAGCGGGCAGAGCAAAGTGTGAGCATCTGTCAGCACATTCTTAGGCAATTAAACAAAATGCATGCACACAGGGAGTATTAAATAAACATGAAACCGGTTTCTGAAAAGCCTGGCGTCATGAGCAAAAAATGAGGACTTCGCAAAAAATGTGACCTACACAGCGCGCGGACTTTACACAGATTAATTCTGGATTAATTGAATTTGTGTTTGACGGAATAAGCTTTGTCATAAAGGCTGTGCTTGTGTGCTGCAGAAACCTATCTAGGTTCATGAGGAACTACAACTTCGATACGTTCTCTGAATCTACTGTGTCCAGTAAAAAATAGAAAGAAAGGGGCCAAAAAATAAAAGGAGCTTAATGGGGTTGTGTAAGAATGGGAAGGTTTTCAGTAACCCCCCCACTTGGCCAGACCTGTAAGGGAAGCTTCTTCCCGATGCTGGTTCCCCCCTCCTTCTCTTGGTCTGCGATGCTCTGCTGAGCTCCCTCTCTGTGACATCACCGCAATCACTGGCCACAGCGGTACCGGCTCCACTTAAGTTTTGACGCAAGTGGATCCGGTCTCCGTTGCAGCCCGTGATTGGCTGCGGCGATGACAAATGGGATGTTTACAGCGAGGGAGCCCAGAGGAGCATCGCAGGCCTAGAAGAGAAGGAGCAGAGAGCCAGTGCTGGGGAACAGGTAGTAATCTTCCCATTACAGGTCTGGTCAAATATGGGTGGTGGCGGGGAGTGCCATAAAACAGCAGCCTGCAGATGTGGCATTGGCTTAGTTATAATCCTAAATTATGTCTCAAGGACTGTTTAAAAGTTCAAACATTGAACTTAGATCTGGTGGCATTAGAGGTGCAGCCTTCTTTTATTTATGGAAAAAGCTAATGATAAGGATGGAGATTGATCCACCAAGGCTGAACTTTGCTTCCAACAGATACTGTTGGATTGGCTTGCTGTCCCCAGCCCTCATCTTTGTCCTGTCTTGAGAGATTTAGGCCTCATGCACACGACAATATGTATTTTGCAGTCCGCAAATTGCGGACCTGCAAAATATGGATACAGTATGTGTTAGATCTGCAATTTTTTGTGGACCCACTGACTTCAACAGGTCCGTGTTCTGCCTTCTGCGGCCAAGTATAGGACATGCTCTATCTTTTGCATGTCTCCTATATGGATTGATGGCGTCGGCTATCAATATTAAAATTCTAGAATACCCCTTTAAGGTGCTGGCACATATATACACTGCTTCTTTTACTACCCTCAATTTATTACCTATAAAGCTATCTGCAGAGGTTTTCAGCCAGATGTGCATATCATCAGACAGGGTTGATTTCTTCTTTTATCTGTGTATTAATACTGTGCAATTATTTTACTGGAGGATCGCTGTTCTGTTACTTCCTTGTGCAATGCAATTGACCTCTCCATCTCAGTGATATGAATGTGAACAATAATTGCAGAAGAGCAAAAATTTTATGGCAGCAAGTTAGTTGAAGATATCTGTCAATAATATATCTTGTCAGCATGTTGAATCTTTGTGTCACATACTATACAAGATATTTCATGTTTGACCACAATCCTAAAGCACCTCTTCCTCATAACATCTTAGGCTTTCCCGCTTAGTACTACTGATGCTCCACATGAAACAGAATTGCTGCTAATAGGTTTCAACATTCCAGAAATATCTGATGTCAACCTGTTTGGCCAACCTGATAAGCTACTTTTAACTTTGCCTTTGTAAACGTACCTTTCCAGCATAATGATGAATAATAAAACCCTGGTTCCAGCTGTTAAAATGTTCATGAGTTCCCACCGCCATCTGGAGCTTCTGTAAAAGAGTCTGATCTGCCCCTTCTCCCACGGCATGCATTGTGGCACATACATCATCCAAAATGCTCATAATGCCAGGAGGATTCTGAAAAAGGCAGAAGAAACAGCACAAACAATACAGTAAATAAAGTAATAGTAAAAAATACTATGCAAAATTGCCATTCATATGGGGAGAAGAAATTTCCTTAGTGATCCAAACCCTGGGGACTTTGCAGTCGTCCTTTCATCATGTGAATTCATTTACCCGTATGCTGCATGCTTCAATTGTTCACATCAACAGCTAATCTATTCTGTGAAGGACTGCAGCTTTTACAATGCAAAAAGTGAAAACCTCTGCAAAATCTGCATGTCTTTACAGTAGATTTGGTTATAAACATGAGAAGATATTGGGTGGCTACAAACCAATAGTGCTGATATCCAGATTACAACCTGCCCATCTATTTACTGTTTTTCAAAGTTTGCCTCCATCATAGAAATGCACTCCTCCCATCTGACCGAGGATGTTAGTAAAGGGGTTATCTAATTTCTCAAACAGCCCCTCGCAGGTAATATACTTACCCCGCTCCCCACACCGCTGCTTCTCCCTGATGTTTTTGTCCGTGTACAGGGAGAAGTGGCGGTGAGGGCACCAGGAGCGGTGCCAGGAGCAAGGTAAGTATATTACCTGTGAGGGGCACGGCTCATGGGGGGGGGGGGTTAAGAAATTTGATAACCCCTTCAAAGTAAGCAGAATAAACCTGGGCCCTAACTATAGTGTCCATTTCATGCCTCTCCCCAAGAGGCAAAAGAGCCTCTTGTACAGGTATAACGCTTAGTAAAGGGACACATCCACTGTTACTTATTCCAGTCTATTTCATGAGTGTGGGGACTAAGGGGTAGATTTATCAAAACTGGTATAAAGGAAAACATTGGGGAAAAAAGGTGGAATCTGATTGCTTGCAGTTTTTCTTTAAACCAGTTTTGATAGATCTCTCCCTAAGTGTATAAATAACCATTCATAATAACATAAGGGAATTAAAATAGATATCAGCCATAGAACAAAACTTGTTACACTTACCACTTTATTCTCAATGAGGTCACATACTATTTTATTGTTAAAATACTCTATGGGGGTCCATCGGATTCCTTCCTGGACATATTCTTCCTGCAATTCCAACAATAAGCTATTTCTAATGATATTATATTAAAAGACAAATAAGATCAGAATGCTGATGTTAGTAACCAGTCTCACATGGAAAGGTTTCATTTATACACATATTTTGCATCAAAAGTAGTCATTAACAAGGTCCACAGTAAAGGTATTACTTTAGTGACATTAAGCCCTTAAGGGGGTTGTCTCACCTCAGTCAATTATTGTGTATATGATGTTATTTTCAGTCACTTTTTAATGTACTTCTCTTTGCTATATGGCTTCTCTTCCCCGTTTTATTTCATTAGACCCTGCTCGTCTCTAGGGGTTATGGCCACTGCTGGAATGCACTTCCAGTGGCCACACTTGCGCACTAGGAGAGAAATGTCCGGCCTTCTGGTGGCCGGGGCTCCTGTCCCTGGCCACCTCTCATGTATTCTTGCAATAGCTCCCGCACCCGGCCACCTCGTTCTTCCTATAGACCCAGCTTCAAGGCATGAGCTGCAGCCCTGAAGATGTTCTGTACAATTATGCCAGGAGGACAAATAGTATAACAGGTTCAGGGCTTGCACTAATAGCCTCGGACGTGTAATATACAGATCGCAATTGCCTGCTCTCATCTTGTGAAAGATGACTGTAGGAAAGCTTCAGGTCTGACCTGAAAGTTTCCTACAGCGTTTGGCAGAGCGATCATATCGGTCTCCTGGTAACCTTATCAGGAGACACACATCACTGCTTGCTGGGACCCACTGTTATCTCTACATACAAATATATAGAGATAAAGGTGTGCAGTGAGCGAGGGCTGCCTGTGTGAGTGCATGGAGAGGCATCACTACTTTCTGACTGCCATAACTTTTTAACTTATTTTTCTAGCACAATAAGGGGTTTTTGTCCGACAAGTTATATTTTTAATTGTACCATTTTGTGGTATATATAATAAATTGAAGTAATGTTATTAATTTTATTTAGGGGGTAGGTTAGTAAGAAAAAAACAGTAATTTCACGGTCTTTGGGGTTCTGTTTTTACAATGTTCATTGAATGGTATAAACGAAAAGTTAACTTTATTCTGCAGGCAGTACAATTATGGCCATATCAAATTTATACAGTTTTTTTAGGTTTTGCTTAAACCAAAATGCTTTTTCGCTTTAAACAAAAAATAATTTTTGTTAGTTTCACCATAACTTCTGCATTTTCAATATCTACCGGGTGATGTGAGGACTTGTTTTTGCAGGGTAAGGCAACGTTTTATTGATACCATTTTTAGGACATTTTGTTCACTTTTATTCAATTTTGACCAACAAGCAATTCTGGCATAGTTTTTTTTTTTGCACACTACTGAATGCAGAATCTGTGGGTTTAAATGGCCAGGATTGGAGTCGCCTCTGATCCCAGCCATTGGAGTAGAGAGTTAGCTGTAATACACCTAATGCTGATGGCGCTGATCCAGTAGAAACAACAATTTTCACAATCACACCGAAGTGAAAAGACATGTGGCATAAAGACTCACTGCGCTAATAAGTAAGCAACCATGTAGCTATTTCAAAAGAAAGTATATCCAGAGAGTTCAGCACAGTTACCTGCTCTGCTTTGAGAGTCAGCTCTATAAATATCTGCTGTAACTTTTCATTGACAAAATTGATGCAGAACTGCTCAAAACCATTTTTCTGAAAATAAACAGATGCAAATTATTCATATGTACAGGTTGAAGAAACAAATGTGAATCTACAGCAGACATTTAACTTACCTGGAAAATCTCAAAGCCGTAAATATCTAGAACACCGATATTATATTCTTCATGATCTTTCTGCATAGCTTTATTAATTGACTAAAACAATAAAAATATTCTTAAGTTATTAACTGTGCACAGACTGGAGGAATGCTTAGGAAATGGTGATAAATTCATGACCGCTGGGACCCTGACTGGTCAAGAAAGTGAGGGTACCCAAGTCCTCTGTGTGAATGGAGCAGTAGTGTGCATGTGTGGTGGTGCACACAAGTACATTCACTATCTACAGGACTGCACACGTTAGCGCTCTATTCATACAGGAGTCCCCCATTCAGTGTGGGTCCCAGCAGTCAGACTCCCCAGTAACCATACATTTATCGCCTATCTTGATGGTATCCCCAGAAGAAGCCTTTAGTGGCGAAATGGCGTTGGGTGGTGGATGCGACAGGGCTGGTCTTGCACACATAGGTATATCATTTACTATATTCCTTTTGTGATTTTTCTCCAACATTGCTAAGTCTCCTGTTGTGCCTTTTAGGACCAATACCTATGTTAACGTGGATGGTGTTGGCATTTTTGGTAATCACTATAGATCATATAATCCATACATTTAATGCCTATTGTGTTGTGCATGGATGACCCCTGTCGCGCCCCCTATTGGTTCCTTATCTATACGTACTTTCGGCTGCTGAATCAATCATGTTTTTAATTAATTTTGTAATCATGTTGTAATTAATAGAACATATTCTTCTACCGATTTAGTTTGTGGAGGTTTTTGTTTCTATTTTTTGGTGGTAATCTTTATCTATATACCTCCACTAACCTTAGTGACCATATTCCGTTTTCCCCGGGCATTTGTTATAGGAGTATTCTATCTTGTGGATAGGTAATAAATGCTGTTCATGGGTCACCCCCTTTAAACTGAAAATTTGTCAGAGGCCTCAGCAACAAAATATCTTAAAATTTTGCAGTATTGTGTATCCAACATATGCCTTTATTACAGCTTTCATTCTTTTCGGATGACTTGGTTTCAAAGAAATTGGAAGGGATATTTTCCAAGATTGCTTTAAACAAGTCTTAAAGGGAACCTGTCATCTCCGAAACACCCCCTGAACTAGAGTAAGCGGTGTATAGTGTAAATGATGCTAAATCCGAATATGTAAGTTTTATCTTCATACTCATTTCCATTCTGACGCTGTGCTCCCACAAACCTGCAGTAAAATGCATTGAGAGGACTCTTCTTTGAGTCCTCTCCATTATGTCAGTGAGCACCGGAGTCCAGTGAGTGCATTTTACTGCAGGTTTGTGGGAGCACAACATCAGAATGGAAATGAGTATGAAGATAAAACTTACATAACCAGACTCGACGACACTTACACTATACACCGCTTACTCTAGCTCAGGGGGTGTTTCGGAGATGACAGGTTCCCTTTAAGTATAGTCTTATTTTCTCTTCATGTTCCAGCAACACAGATGTAGGATAAGTATGCCATCATATACAGAGCATGATGCTTAAGGTCCTTCAGAATTACTTTTTCCCAAATATTTTGAAGAGGAACCAGAATGTTTTTGAGTATTATAAATCTTCCTTGCCTGACTGGATCTAGGGTATTTCCATGCTTATGGTGGCTTATATACATCTGCATTATGTTACTTCTAATGATCTCAGACGACCAGTTTGAGTTTTCTACCTCAATGTTTCTTTTTTCTATGTTTCTTTTTCTTGGTAATGGCTTCCTGACAGCTTTCAAAGTCATATAATTAAGAGGTCTTGCTACAGTTGAGGAATGGGTTGTAACATTCATAGATTTTTTTCAAATCTAAAGCAAGGAGTGGGGTTTGAGTGTGACAGCATTGATGTTCTACCAGGTCTTGCATGTAGACCAAGTTTACACATTTCATGTCTAAACTCCAATTTGTCAAATCTGTCTACACTCTTCTGATGCATATACTTAATAATTAATATCCGTTTTGACTAAAGATTAAAGAAGAACTCCCGCAAAAAATTTTATTCTCTCTCCTGCTAGAAAGGTACATGATGTAATCTGTAGTGAATGCCATTTTCTTACCAGTGGCTGTATTTTGAGTTATATCTCCCTGATGTTTCTCATCTGTGTCATGTGACCAGCAATCAGACTCACCAACTGACACAGCATCTTATGTGTGGACAGGAAGTCTATTTCTCTATGCATTCCTATGAGAGCCTCACTGAGTCTCATAGGAATGAATAGAGAAGTAACTGGCTTCCTGTGCTGTGTCATTTGGAGATCAGAGAGTTGGTCACTTGACACAGCTACAATTAGAAGAGAGGGGATAACTTACAGATACAGTCACTGATAAGAAGATTACATTCACTACAGATTACATCATGCAGCTTTCTAACAGGTCAGAGAATAAAAAATTTTGCGGAAGTTCTACTTTAAAGAAACAAATGGTTGGTCTCAGTTTTGCACAGTGCTGGTTTACGGTGCAGAGTTAAAACTAGAATAAAGGTATAGACTACAGTAAGATGATTTATATTAGATCACCATCATTAGAACATTCATAAAAACGATACAACTTTTGAAAAATTCTTTTTACTATTCCAGAAGCTGAATCTTCTGTAGATTAAACAATTGCAGGAAGACCAGGGGGCCCAAAAGTAAAAAGAATATGTATATTGTTTTCTATAGGACAATCAGACCCTCAATAAACCCTGATGTGTGTGTATGATGCTGGCCTTGCATGGGGTAGAAATGTGATTTTTCTGACCAAAAACTTTTAAAACTTTGGCCTAAATGGCTCCAGATCAAAACAAATTGTGGTGGAAAAAGCCATGGTTCTGCCAGGTTTATGTAAGTGGAATGAGGTTAGTACCATTCATGCTGACACATTGATTTAAAGGTCATACTTACATCCACCAGGTAATCAAACAAACGAGCATGAAGTGCTTTGGCTAAAGCGTCTCTGGTATAGCAGGCCTGCTCCACATTCAGCGTCACATTGATAGACTCTGATTTGCCGCCCCACTTGCTATCCATCTGCCTGCTAGTCAACTTCTCTTTCAAACGACTTTCATTTATCCCGAGAAGAAATGTAGGGAATGCTAGAACTGCAAACATATGAAACTATTATATAGTGTATAGCAAATACAACACGCTCAGAAGCCAAATATGAATGTAAGAGGGCAGCTTCACCATGTGGGAACCCCCACTATAAGCTGCTGGACCTTGGTCACTCAGGTCTTGCACATTACACAGACGGCAGTTCATTTGGCCACTGTGTGGGAAAAGTATGGCTAGCTGCAACTTTTTGATCTTTAAGATTCTGGCCATGAAAGAGCTTCAGAAAATATGTAGCTGTGAAGCTGTTGTGATGTTTAAAACATTTGTTCTAGAAATACTTTTTATACATGTGACCATTTTCTACAGCTATCATGCAGACACCAAGAAAAAGTTATAAGATGATGCCAAAAAGTTTTTAACTCAAACACCTAATCCAAATAGCACCTCTAATCATGACACATAACTATGAGACCCTATCAGGTGCCAAAAAACTGGTTGGGGAAAAAGCCAGCTGCTGACCATTTTCTCATGTTTATGGCCAGCATAGCATTCCCAAAAATATGCATAATGGGACTGGCCAAGCATGCATGTTTATTGACACAGGAGGTGAAGAGTTGCTTTTGGCATTGCTTAAAGGGGTTGTAGGCAATTTTTGGTTTTTATAGTCTCCCGTTCAGTGGTAATGTTGAAAACATTCCTACCGGGCCAGCACTCTGCTCTCCAGTGTAGTTAGGATGCGTCATTCCAGAACCAATTATATTGTAACTTGAGGGACCACTGTATACTCTGGTTCAGTTTGACTAAAGCTAAGCATACAAAGTAGACAAATATATTTTAAATATTGGTGAATTTTTAAATCAACTGTGTATCCTAGCCCAGTGACAACCCAATGTACGCAGGCTGTGCCTGCACAGTCAGGCAGCCTTGGGCACTGACTGCTCAGAGCACCTGAGGCTGCCTGACTGTGCAAGCGCAGCCACATCAGGTTGTAAGTGGGCTAGGATACACAGTTGATTTAAAAATTCACCAATATTTAAAATATATTTACCTACTTTGTATGCTTAGCTTTAGTCAAACTGAACCAGAGTATACAGTGGTCCATCAAGTTACAATATAATTGGTTTTGGAATGACAATTATAAGTGGAAACAATTGTAACTTGAGTCCATAACTCTATGGAAAACAAGTAATCGGTTCCAAAGCTCCAAAATGTCATCCCAGGATATGAGAAAAATGAAGATTTAAGAAAAAAAAGCAGATAATCTAAGGGCTTTATTAAACAAGTGAACAATTAAACAGCATGCTCACATCACACAAAGCAATGGTTATTGTAGTAATTGGTAATTAGATCGTTATAAAGTCGCTAATCGTTCGTCAATGCATATATATTGCATACAAGGAAAGCGGGTGAAGACTTATTACATGCTCAGATACATGCTCGATGAACCAGAATTTTAAAGCATGATGAAAGATCAGGACCAGTGAGAATCGAACTACTTCAGGATTTGTGGAAACTATCACACAGTGTGAAGAGCGCTCTTTTACATCGGTTCGATTCTCACAATGTCTAATACAGGTTTAAGACAGATAAATCAAGTCCTTACATATAACAGTCAGGAATAGATGTTAGAAATCACTTTCTATGATGAGGACAGGAGCTTTTTAAGGGTCCGTTGTAGTACACAGTGTATCAGAAAAATAAAATGGAGCTGTCCTTACCTGACATCCAAAGGAGCAGCTCATCCCGGCACAGACAAAGGGCAGTACAGAACACGCAGTACTGCTCTGTACTGTAAAGAGGAGCTACCACACAACCAGTACAGGTGTTTTGCCAGAGAAATGGCCAAATTATGATGCCCCCGGGAAAGACTATTGTATGTGGAAATTATTGTATGCCTCTCGGCATGTTTGCCATGCTGCGGCCAGGACTCCGGCCCACCCCCATTATAGTGAATGGGGATGGAGCCTAGTTCCGTCCGAAGACGTGCACTAGCAGCAGCACGGATCCGGCATGCTGTTCACCCGCAGGACACCCCAGCCTGCCGGACACCCCTGCTGCTAGTGTGAAAGTAGCCTTAAGGCACTGGTTGAATAGCTTTTTAACATGAGGATTGTGATTCCTGCATCACACCATTCCCAGGAGGCTGGAAGTAATTTCTAAACATTAAAACGCACTTTACTTCCCCCATACTCTTTCTTCTCGATTAATAGCAGATTGTGGCCACATTGTTGCTATATTTGCACACCATATTACTGCTCATGGTATTACATAATCTAGAAGGCACAATACATGCTTACAGGAATGGATGCAGCTCATTTAACGATATTAGCCTCGACACCCTTCCGTTGTACAAATGTATTTGATGGGGAGGCATATCAATTTCTCTTCATAAAGCATTCATGAGCCATTCAGTTTTGTGGTAGAGGCACTCTAATGCCTATACAGGATATTCTCGTATATCAATGAAATAACAGAGAGGCAGTGTCCATGGGAAGCAAAAGATCTGATTATTAGTGACTCATTCATACTATCATACATTATACAAATTACACTTTCATTGTGATTATCTGATGACTGAGAATCTTGTGGTATCTATATAGAGGTGTTACTTGTCATTGTAGTTCTGCCAATGTTAATAATAATAATAATAATGGCTACTGAAAAGTTACTTGTACAGAACAGGAAATCATGACCTATTATTAGACCTACTAGCCAGTGTGAAAGCTACAGGATTATATCATTTTTAAATAAAATATAGTTGCATGGAAAATAAAAAAAAAAACCTCAAAACAAACAAAAATTCTAAAAATGATGCAAAACATAAAATTGTGATTTAAAAAATAGGTCATTTTCTGATGACACATTCCCTTTAAGGAGACTTGCAATAGAGGACTCAAACATTTCAAGTCCACATAGAACTTTTAGCAGACCATAAAGAAGGGTAGGCAGAACAAATCATGATGTGATCGCCTCACATCTTTTACTGTTCCTCACTTGATGGTCTGATGAAGAACTGAAGAAGGTTCAGAAAAGTACTCACTGTTTCTACAGTATGCATACTATTTATTAGTGAATTGGCTGAAGACTAATCAATTTGGCGAGTGAATTTACCCCGTTTGAATTAATGTCTGTGACCAAAACAGTAAGAAGTCTAGACATTGTGGTCAATGAGACGGGAAGCAATGTCATTTGACTGATGGAAGCAGACCAGACAACTTCATCTTTGAGTATTAATTATTAAAATCATGTTACATTGCATGATATATCAGACATTCATTGACGCTAGCTGTCCATCCATTCGATACATAAAAAAATACCTACACTCTTCACTCTCCACTGCAGCATAGTTTCCTTTTTCTTTGAAGCTAATATTACCCAGGTGGAGAATTCCTGCTACTATCTGAAGCACCATAGCTTGCTCTTCGGCAAAAATACCAATAACGCTCATGGCATGCTGTAGGGAACATAAATGAGAGTTAGAGATTCCAATGTCAATTCCTGGTATCATCATCTCCATTTACATTTTCTTGCTGTATTAGAACCAGGATGGATACACTTGTGTGGAGTTGCTGGTTGTACTATAAGCAATGAATTTTCAGTCCATTTTTTCCAGAAAACTAGTTTAGATTAAAAAAACCCTCAACATTTTATCCAAAAACTATCTTCTCCATTCTATACTGTCCCCAAGCTGGATGCCAGGTTACTTGGCTGCCTCACTTAGTGGAACAGTAGCAGGAGACTCCAGCTGTGGTCCTAGAGGTGGGATTTACACTTCTTATTTACCACTGTAATCAGTGAGGAATCTCACAATTACTCAATTTCCCTTGAGCTCCACCACTCAGGATATGAAGCATTATGTACTTTGTCTAATTAGATGTCTGTAATGAATGCATGTGCATGATCCTCCAGAGTAACAGTTGCTCTTTGTAGCCGCTGTCTACTCTAGTTAGTAAATCAGGATCCTAAACCATGGACAACCATCTAGGCTCTGTTCACACCTTGTTGAGAACTTCATTTAGTGCTAGTAACGTTCCCAGCAAATGAACAAATTGTATCCATGGGACCCCTTTGACCTGGCATAATAAGGACATACTTTTGACATGCGGCAGGTCTATACGGGCCAGCATACCTTTTTTGGTTGCAGAATAGAATAGCGTAGTACACAGTAGCAGTATTCTATGCTGATTGATTCTGCAAAAAATGTATACTGCATGGTATACATTTCCTTCTTACTGCCAATGTGTGACTATACAGTGACACACTCACATCACAGAACAAGCGACATGGGGCATATTTACTATTGAAAAGATGACAATTTTATTGCAGTTTGCCCCCAAAAAACTGGCGTACCACACTTCCTGTCCTGTCCATCAAGGAGAGTGGCTCAGTGGAAAGGTTGTATGGTTTTGCTGGAAAGAGGCATGGCTGAAATGCAACACTGAGCGCCAAATAATATTGCTAAAATTTGGTACGTAAAGTAAGCACACAAAAAGGTGGTATAAACTAGACACATTTATCATCCAGCATCTAGTGCAGTTGAACCCCTAATTTATTTAATAGTACAACCAATCATGGCACATGTTGCAGTCTTCTATTTGAGGTATAAATCAAGAATTTCTACTGACATATACCAAAGATAGAAGCACCTGTCAGGTACAACCAACCTTAGGTTCTGTTCACATGATGGATATTTGGCACAGATTCGGTGCCGAAAAACCATGTGGAATCTGTGCTAAAACCACCTCCCACTATTTTCAATGGTAGGACGTGCTGCAGTTTTCGGTGTGGTTTTCCAGACTGTGCTAAGAATGTACACATCCCTTCTTGGTGTAGTTGATGCACAGGCACCTTGGAAAGCCGTAGCCCCAGCCATTCAGTGGAGTTATAACAGAGAGTGGGACTGGAACATTCAAAATGAAAAACCATGGCAGAAACCATGTTTTTCTGCTGTTGGATGCACAGCGGATTCTGACATCGATGAAAATCTGTTGTGTGAACATAACCATAGCAAATTTTTGTAACTTGATTGCATCCAGCAAAACACAGGCAACCAATCACGTTGGTACTTTAATCAGCCACAGGGGCAATAAAAAGTGGGATCTGCTGGAATCTGATCAATTTTTTTTTTTATAAATCTTCCCCAAGGTCCCCAAACATGCATAAAGAAAATGAATTCAGACTTAAGTTTCTTACCATGGTTTCCTGAAAGTCCCTCTTGTCATTGATGTCATCCACTTTGTAAGATCCAGACTGGCTAAGGTAGTAATAATAATCTAGGCTTGTAATCCCAAGGTCATTCCTTTGTTCTTTTGAGGCTCCTTCTATTAACTGAAGTAAATAATAGAAACATACAGCATTTGAATTACCGTACGTTGTTTTTTGTGTTAGCCACATACACATATCAATATATGCATTTTGATCTTCCTCAAGCTATTAGGGTGACTGTTTTCATGTCATGCTGCATCCCAGTAGCCTACACACTGTCGCTTTATAGGAGTGACTTAAAGGGGTTGTTCCATGAAAAATATTCTACAGTGTTCAAACCAGCACCTGGATTGAAATACTTTTGTAATTGCATGAAATTAAATATTTAGCATAGCCACTGAGTTATTCAATAAAATGTATCCGTATAGCTCCACCTGCAGTTAGAATTTCTTTGACCTTCTCGCTGAGAAGGCCGCACATGCTCAGTTTCATCCCTCAACTGCCTCCTGAGCTGTGATAGGGAGAGCTGAGACACGCCCCCTTAGCTGCAGAAGAAAAGACACTCCCCTTGAGCTGCCAGCTTGATATAAATCTAGCAGAGCAATGAATAGGGAGATCTCTGGATACATGTGAGGTACAGGGCTAGTTCTAGGTTTGTTGGAAAGAGGTAGTCATGTACTATATGATGTCTGCTGTGCTCAGCAATCTCAAGCAGTCCCATAGAGATAAATGCAGCGGTGGTGGACATGCTTGACCGGCGCTCCATTCAAACCTGTGTCCTACGTTCTCATGATTGCTGGGTGACACAACAATGAAGAGTAATTTGGATAACCATTTTTAAATTAAGCTAACCTAGCATTTAGCCGATTGTCATGGTTGCAACTTTTGAAACCCATAGATATCAGTTGTAATCACTAAGAGACAACTATACCTTGATGCTCTCCTCTCTGGGGTCCCCAAAGGAACTTCAGCAGCCATATAATATAAAACCAACCAGCCCCTATATTAGTCCAAATTAGAATATGTTCCTCTCTATTCCCCATGATACCTGAAATTTACGTTTAGGAAGGATAACTTAAAAGATTGACAAGACGGTCCAGTAAATGCTGTAGTATGGCAGCCTGTCAATACTTCTGTGATAGAACTCATGTAGACAATATTTTTTTCGGTTACTTTATATTTAAGGCTCTGTCTTTCTTCCCATCAGAAGGATGTAGTGGATTTTCAGACTGTTTCACAGATTTAAAATGTATTAAGTAGACTTCTAACTCATCTTGGTTCAACAAGATGACACATAATGAGCTTCACAACTCATCAGAAAACTCTGATACTGCCAAGTAGTGGCCACTGAAGACAAGCGTGAAACAAGAACATCTGCTGACGGGAGTATGTTTGGAAAGACTTAATAATATTAATATGACATTAGCCCCCAGACATTCCTACAGACAAGTGTACAATTATGCAGGTCAGGAGGGCCTAGAACAAATATGTATACAAATAAAAGATGAAGTAGTAAAATGAAGAATTGACAGCAATCCAAGAGTCTTTAGCATGAGCGCATAATCATAATATTTTATTGTTTGTGCGCATACCTGATAAAAAATATGAAAACTTCTCTCTCCTGGATTTCTCATCACCACTCGAGATTTTTCCAGCAAAAAGTTGGATATTTTGCCTCCATCTGGTTCTCCTCCAGGACTGAATTGGATTTCAAAGTACTTTCCCTTTTGAAAAAAATATATTAAAATACATAAAATGTACTTCAAGATTCAAGTTTCTCTAGTACCTGAAAACATACTTGACAGACCCACTGGAGGTCAATTAGATCCACTGGGATCTTTTATGTTCCACTGTAAATGTACATGTGTCTACCTCACCATTATACATTACAGACCAAAAGTTTGGACACACCTTCTCATACAAAGAGTTTTCTGTATTTTCATGACTATAAAAATTGTAGATTCACACTGAAGGCATCAAAACTATGAATTAACACATGTGGAATTATATACTTAACAACAAAGTGTGAAACAACTGAAAATATGTCTTATATTCTAGGTTCTTCAAAGTAACCACCTTTTGCTTTGATTACTGCTTTGCACACTCTTGGCATTCTCTTGATGAGCTTCAAGAGGTAGTCACCTGAAATGGTATTCCAACAGTCTTGAAGGAGTTCCCAGAGATGCTTAGCACTTGTTGGCCCTTTTGCCTTCACTCTGCGGTCCAGCTCACCCCAAACCATCTCGATTGGGTTCAGGTCTGGTGACTGTGGAGGCCAGGTCATCTGGCGTAGCACCCCATCACTCTCCTTCTTGGTCAAATAGCCCTTACACAGCCTGGAGGTGTGTTTGGGGTCATTGTCCTGTTGATAAATAAATGATGGTCCAACTAAATGCAAACCGGATGGAATAGCATGCCGCTGCAAGATGCTGTGGTAGCCATGCTGGTTCAGTATGCCTTCAATTTTGAATAAATCCCCAACAGTGTCACCAGCAAAGCACCCCCACACCATCACACCTCCTCCTCCATGCTTCACGGTGGGAACCAGGCATGTAGAGTCCATCCGTTCACCTTTTCTGAGTCGCACAAAGTCACGGTGGTTGGAACCAAAGATCTCAAATTTGGACTCATCAGACCAAAACACAGATTTCCACTGGTCTAATGTCCATTCCTTGTGTTCTTTAGCCCAAACAAGTCTCTTCTGCTTGTTGCCTGTCCTTAGCAGTGGTTTCCTAGCAGCTATTTTACCATGAAGGCCTGCTGCACAAAGTCTCCTCTTAACAGTTGTTGTAGAGATGTGTCTGCTGCTAGAACTCTGTGTGGCATTGACCTGGTCTCTAATCTGAGCTGCTGTTAATCTGCGATTTCTGAGGCTGGTGACTCAGATGAACTTATCCTCCTCAGCAGAGGTGACTCTTGGTCTTCCTTTCCTGGGGTGGTCCTCATGTGAGCCAGTTTCTTTGTAGCACTTCATGGTTTTTGCGACAGCACTTGGGGACACTTTCAAAGTTTTCCCAATTTTTTGGACTGACTGACCTTCATTTCTTAAAGTAATGATGGCCACTCGTTTTTCTTTACTTAGCTGCTTTTTTCTTGCCATAATACAAATTCTAACAGTCTATTCATAGGACTATCATCTGTGTATCCACCTGACTTCTGCCCAACACAACTCATGGTCCCAACCCCATTTATAATGCAAGAAATCCCACTTATTAAACCTGACAGGGCACACCTGTGAAGTGAAAACCATTTCAGGTGACTACCTCTTGAAGCTCATCAAGAGAATGCCAAGAGTGTGCAAAGCAGTAATCAAAGCAAAAGGTGGCTACTTTGAAGAACCTAGAATATAAGACATTTTCAGTTGTTCCACACTTTTTTGTTAAGTATATAATTCCATATGTGTTAATTCATAGTTTTGATGCCTTCAGTGTGAATCTACAATTTTCATAGTCATGAAAATACAGAAAACTCTTTGAATGAGAAGGTGTGTCCAAACTTTTGGTCTGTACTGTAAATCGATGTAACCTTTTGTACTATTCTGTGCATACAATTGCAAAGTACAGTAAATTTCCATAGAAAAACACTTAACAGTTCCCGAGGAATTTTGCTCCTTAGAAGAAGTTGTTTCTTCAACACAACCCAATTATCACAAGCCAAGTCATATTACATTTCCCCTATAAGCCACGGCAGAAAAGATTTGCGGCATGCCTGTAGCAATCAAGTGATCACCAGGGCAGTGGTTTTCAGGGGTTGTCTTGATGGATATAAACTATATTACAAGCTAAAATGTACAAAGTATTATGCAACCTTGAGCTAAAATAAATTTCTTTGGTAAAGTCAATTTTTAGCATCAAGATTTTACCTAAACAATTACATAGAAAAGTGAAAAAAAGCAACTTACAAATCTGCTGGAGTTGTTGTTCCTCACTGTCTTTGCATTGCCAAAGGCCTCTAATAAAGGATTTGATTGCAGAATGATATCTTTTACGTGCTACAAGTGAGAACAGGAGATAGCCATCAACATATGATGTGGTTGTTCTGAAACAAGGCCTACTGTATGTTCTGTCCGTATGATTATCAATGTGTCAAGGATATTAGAGAAATGACAGAAGAGACAAAAAAGCCGATACCAATGTTCCTATACCCGTGCATGCAAACAAACAGACTTAAAGGCTATGTACACCTTTGGAGTCAATTTTTTTATGATTGCATTTAACTTATTTTTGGCTAAAAATCATATTTTCAATTGGTCTTTATTAAAAATATTGAGCTGTTCAGTCACAAAGGGTTAACTGTTTGTCTAGCTGGGTGACTGATACTTTCACTTTTACTAATTACCCTTATCTGTAAACTACTGAGAGGTCATAAACACTTAAGCCACATTCTTATCAGTAAGGTAAGGATTGAGCTTTAAAGGAGTTTTCCGAGTTATATATGATTGATGACCTATCCTCAGGCTGACCACCCTATTCATTTCTATGGGAAGAATCGCTTCCATACAAGTCTATGGAAGCGATTCTTCCCATAGAAATGAATGGGGCGATGAGGTGTAATTACACCTACTCACCACTACCCCGTAACGGCCAACATGTAAACAATGAAGAGGAGGCAGCGCTGATATGACGCGCGCCTCCTCTTCAAACAGCTGATCGGCGGGGGTGCCGGGTGTCGGACCCCCGCCGATCTGATATTGATGACCTATCCTGAGGATAGGTCATCAATATATAGAACTCGGAAAACCCCTTTAATGAGTGTTTATGATGTGAGAGAGAAGAGATAAGCTGTCCATCTGCTCCTCAGATGATGGAATTGAGAAAAAATCCACAGGCAGCTAGTACAGCTTCTAAGCTCTATACACAAAAAAAGGATTCCATATTGTTAATAAAGAACAACTGAAAAATTGATTTTTAGGTCAAAATAAGTATAATGCAATAATAAAAAAATTACCCTCAAAAGGTGTACATAGCCTTTAAGCCACTTGTTGTATGAAGCTAAATGGCCAATAGGAATGCTTTCAGACTGCAGAAAGTAACCTCCATACTGAACCATGAATAGTTCCAGGAGATTTAACACTGAAATACTCCATCAAGTTTATAAACACGATATATACCTTATACAAAGCGAGCAGAACTCCAGCACAGACAAAATGTTTCTACGCAAACGTTTCTGCTATTAAACAATAAGCAAAAAAAAGTATTTTTCTCACCTGAACTTTTGGGCCTCCTCCTGATATTTTAGAAATGTAGCCCATGATATATTTTGCAGCCACAGTTTTTCCTGCACCACTTTCTCCACTATGTAGGAAAACAGAAGGGAAGGAAACACAGATTATATACTCCACTGGAATAAGATACTAAGAATCATTATGAAAACACATGATTTTAATACCAGAGCATCAACCCTATTACAACAGGCTTAATAACTGGTAGGGCTGACCCTGCGGATTAAGATGATACCTGTCCTGTGAAAAATCGGTTGAGCTGTTCCCGAGAAGAAACAAAAAACCAAACACATTGTTTATGCAAATGAGGGCCTCTACTGGAAAGCTCAAGTGCACACTGAGGTGCTAGGCCCCGCCTCTCAGTGCACTGTTACACTCATCTGCATAAGAATACAAGTATTTTTTTTTAGGAACGCCGCAGTTTTCAAAAGATGGGTAGCATTTTAATAAGCATGATCCTCCCTACCAGGCAATATGTCTGGCTTAATAGGGTTGATCCTGCTCAAGGGTGCGCTAAAATTACAAATAATGTAAAACAAAGATGAACTAAAGCATCTACTCAGAACAATGCCACAGATGAGGACCATGTCTGTTAAGGCGTATTATTTTAAGTGATGAAGTAGGGAAAAGTGCTTGTTTTATGCAGAGGAACAGGTCACATGAGAGTATGAAATGGCTTTATCCAAGTCTACAATCAAAAGTATGTACTCCATGGTATAGGTACAGCATGGGAGAAGTCCTGGTGATAGAGCGAGGCTCTGTAATAAATTAACTTCCTGATACTAATTGTAAGGTCAGCAGCTCATGACCGCTGCCGCCCTGCTACAGTATTTCAGGCAGGTTCCTAGTGTGCTAGATCCTTGATAAGGTTTTTGTTCTCAGTTGTCTGCCTGTGTACTGACCTCTGCCTGTGTTCTGCATTCTGACCATCTGCTACCTGACCCAACCTGTGCCCATTTAACCTTGTGATCATCTGCTGCCAGCCCTCACCTTAGACCTGTTCCACATATTCACATGAACTCTACCTGCCTGACCTCAGCCTGTTACTGACTACAAGTTTTGCCTGATCCTTTAGTGCTCTGCACTTGTACTTCTGTCTCTGACCCCTGTGGATCAGCTGTCCACCAAAATGGGTCTACTCCAAGAGTTAGTGGCTTGGTCGCTTCCCTGCAGCGACGTCTAGATTCTTGTACAGGGTTTAAAATAGTGAATACCAAGGGAATGCCATGAACACGCCTTTAGGTTTAGCCCAAAATCAAACCGGTTGGTTGACACAGTGGTTCCACACCCAACGAACAATGATACTAGAGATATTTAAAGTAGTATAGGAAGGTTCAGCATTGTCGACAGCTTTGTGGAAAAGTAAATGAGAGTTAGATTTTTTAAAGTCTGTATTACACAGGCTGACTGAGCAAGTGATTGTCGGGAGGGAAGCGCTCCCTCCCGGCAATTGTTTCCTAGCTAGTAGAGAAGACCGCTGCTATGACATTCAGTAATCATGTCCGCAGCATAGGGAGCAGCAATCACTATGCCCTACTATCTAGTGGTTTGTGGCAGCAGATTGTGATTAGACAGCACAATCTGCCACAGACAAGAGCTGATTTTTAACCATGCTTAAAAATCAGAATTCCCTGATGAACTGCTCGTTCATTGGTGGCAGTATTAGACTGTAAGATGATTGCGAACACTCATTACACTTGTTAGGGATTATAGGTTGAAAAATTGGCCCGTGTAATACAGCCCTGCCAGATTATCGCTATTGAGCGTTCTTAGTAACGATGATCTGGCAGTGTAATACTGCTGCCGATTACCCGATCATCGGGCAATCACAATCTTTCAACAGGTTTAAAATTGTTGCCAGATGCAGACCGGTGTCTAATTACGATCTGCTGCCGGCACACAATGATCCAGTATGGGGACGAGTGATGGCATTATCAATTGCTTCTCCCCATACAGTGGAGGAGATGGCTGCATGTAATAGAAGGAGTCTCCTCCCCTAGTAAGCAGGCGATTGCTGGGAAGGAACGCTTCCTTACTGACAATCACGTGAATAATCTGTCTGTCTAAGGCTACTTTCACACTTGCGGTAGCCCTTTCTGGCAGGTTGTTCCACCCTGGGGGGCGGGCCGTAGGTTCGGCCACAACACAGCAAACATGCTGCAGTTTTTGTCCGGCTGCCTCTTGCCATCTTTGCCCTGCTGCAGCCGGACGTCACAGTGGACTTGCGGTAGCACGGATCCGGCAGGCTGTTCCCCTGTCGGAACAGCCTGCCAGAAAAGGCTACTGCAAGTGTGAAAGTAGCCTAATACAGCCTTAAATTGTGACGGATATGAAAAATGTATATAGGTAAAACAGGAGGGTAGGATGAAACAAGAACAAAAACAAACTATGGCAACACTACAATAGGAATGCGCCCATGTTTTCCCCAGTAGTGCTGAACTTTAGAAAATACAAAAACATCTCAGCATAAATGGAAAATATGAAAAAATGTATGCAGAATATTGTATGCTGCTATTCATGAAAGGAGAACTGGAAATGTGGCTTTGGGATTATATATCGGAAGCTCTGTGGTTGGGATTATGTCATCCACCCACATGAGGATGGTGCAGAGTTAGTTTAGCTTGTAGAATTACTATGAAATGTTGACATAAAATTAAAGCTTACAAATCACACTTTGGGGCAAATGAATAAAAAATATAATTAGTGCAGGCAGTGCTTTATATAGATGCAGTGTAGATAATGGTGCATTTACGTGAAACTAGTTACATAGCTTTTCAAATCAACTTTTCTAATTTTCTAGTGTATAATACATTTCTGTTTGTAGATCTGGTTACAGACTTCGCAACTGTGCTTCATTATAAGTAGTGTAACATTTTTTAATTATAAAAAAACATTAACTAATTAACGCCAAGCACATATTGTGTTTCACCCAAGGATAAAATGTTCCATTCCAGCATTGTAAGGTAATGCACTTAACTTTGATATGTGTCACACTTGTAGGAATTTTGTAATAATAAGCACCCCATGTTCTCATCTGTGCCTGATAACCCAAAATAGTGGTCCATAATTACTACTGGAATCCCGACATAAATTGCTCCAAAATTAGGTTCAATATGAAGCATCTCATTTAAGCCATATTTATGAAGCAAGTAAACCAAAAAGAATAATCCACTGTGCCTGGATTAAAGGGGTTGTCTCACTTCAGTAAGTGGCATTTATCATGTAGAGCCCATTTAATGTGCAACATTTTGTGCCAAACTTCTGGCCCGAAATTCTGTTGAAAAGTAAGCCAACCAATAGGCAGCATAAACGTAGACAAGAGTCTACCCGTCCACCAAAATGAGCCACTGCAGTAAATGAGGCAGATCATAAAGGGGTGCAGTATCATGATGTTATACAACCCTGGAAAACCATTGATCAGCTATTTGAAGAGACCATGGTGCTCATATCAGCACTGCGTCCTCTTCAATGTTTACCTACACGCTCTTCCTTGTAGTGGCAGGGCAGTGTAATTACAACTGTTCATCCTGTTCACCTGAATGGGAGAAAATGCTGTAACAGTGAACAGGACTCTGCACCTGAACGAGCGCTGTGGCCTTTCCAAACGACTGAGTGCTGTGTGCTGAGATTGATGACCTATCTTGAGTTTAGGTCTTCAATATCATGACACTACACCCCCCCTTTAAGACCGCCGCCCCATTATCTTTTGGTGGCATTTGCCCAGACAGATTGAAGCACACTGACAAAAAGTGTAAATTTTCTGTTGGTGACAAGGGGGCAGCGTAAACATGGGACAGTCATTACCTGTTATGAGGTTTCACTTCATTCAACATGTCCTTTAACTTGTGTAGGACTTTCAGCAAATCAAGCTTTAAGAACAGAGTATTGTGCGTGATAAATTAAACGTCCCTGACCAAGGCCATGCACTGCTGGTTTAATAGAGATCATTATTTTTTCCTACTTATTTGTTATTTTCTCCTTCGCAGATAATGATCTTTTGTGGAAAAGAAAGTGAGCAACGCTCCAGTTCCTGGAAATACCCATGTGTAACATCCACGTTTCTTGCCATCTAGGTGCTTTAATTAGACCTAATAAGGTCTGCACTAGTGATCACAGCCCGATCGGCACTAGAGACGGGCTGACTCATTCGCTTTTTATTCCCCCACCACAAGCATAACACACTTTTGAGGTTTGGGGTAAAGATGCCAGGATGTGAAAGAATTGGAACACATTTGTCCACTGGCAATGTCACGGGAAACATCAACATTTTAAGAAGAAAGCTTTACAAACTTTGTGCAGCACACTAACTTTTAGTAAGGTAATGTACAGAAATAGTAAAAATATTATCATTGGAGAGAACTTCAGAATGGCCAATTAGTCATTTCCTGACCACCCTAGATGTGGTGTAACGCTAACCTTATTCAAAGGAGAACAGTCTGTGTTTCTAGTAGAATCTGATAAGTAAATACTTTTGTTTGGGGAACTCAGGGCCTCTTATACAGGGCGATTATCCTTCAAAAGGAACGTTCATTCCCAACCATAGGCCTGTGCAAGAGGCCCACGGATCAGCACTTTTATGGCTGCATAGAATTATCTTATGTCGGCAGCAAATCACCCCATGAAGACAGAGGATGTGCTGCCGACAGTAATGTAAACTAACAGCCGCCCAAATGAGCTGACTCCTCGTGCCTGTGTAAGAGGACCCTTACTTGTAGCAGAGACCTCAGTCATCAAGACAGTACCCATCTGGCTGACAACTATGAGGGATATTTACTAATCATGCGGTTTTACAGATGTGGTTATAATTGCCCCTCAAACACAATGCCTGAATACACTCAATCATGGTGAATCTGTTCAGCAACGAAGAATCAGAATTCATCTGACTGGGGTTGTTCCTACATCATTCGCCTGGACTTCTACAAGCCGCATTTGGATGAATGGAACAGTCACAGAAATTTCTGCAATAATTTGGCAGTATGAAAATCTAAGTATAAATATTAAATACCAGACAGGGTGGATGCAGTGACACAGTGTCTGGATATGGTCACACACGACTGTCCCACAGATCTAAGTGAGGTTTTCAGAGATACCGTACATACACATGTTGCACCAGTTTCACATATACCAGATTTTTGCAGAAACTGAAAACTGAAACAGTATGAAAGGGAAAGGGAGCAGTGGAGAAATCCGCCTAGCTTAAAGAACACCATACATCACCCACTCAGCAAACACTGATGCCAGGTTTACATGGGGCAACTGTCGGACCGATTATCAGGAATGTTCCCAATAATTGCCTGCTCGGTCAGCACATGTAAATGTGCCTTAACAGAAAAAGCAAAATAAAAGTAAAAGACCCAAATTATGCAGGTTAGACAAACGTCTTCTGCAGCCCAAAGATTGATAGTGTATTCATATGGTGTACGCAGGTAAGCTGCAAGATCACACCTAATGGGATTTCATAGACAATGGTAAAGATGTCAGCATTGAATTTTGCTGTAACCCAAAGACCCAATGTGATTGTCACTTTCTGGTTGTATTGTGTTTTGTAGTGTTTTTGGCTGTGTTCCCCTGTCGATCAGGTTTTTTGTAATCGGGTCCAAACTGATGTAAGGCAGGGCCAGCAATACCATATTGTAGCACATTATACCACCCCAACAGAGCCAAATACTACAGTCCATCACAAAATACAGCCACCAGCACAAAATACATTCCCAAAAACTTCCACTGGCCGGCTGTAAGGAGGTGGCCCCCAAGGCATCGATCCACCGGGAAATTTCCCTGTAAGGTCTATGGCTAATCCGCCCCTGAGTCTTTGGCAATAGTTCTGATGCTGAAAGCAGAAAGCTCCGTCAGCTTTGTGCCACCAACCTCATCACTGCACCAGTGCTCCCTTATCAATGAAAGCAGCGCTGCAGTGATGAGCTCAGTTTGCTATAAAGTTGATGGAGCAGTCTGCTTCGAGCTCTGGACCTAATGCCAAACACTTGATCGATGAAGGATGTTACCAACTAAAAAGTGGACATTCCCTTTAAGCTCAAAAAAGATGAACATAGCCAAGAAAAATACCATTAAAACAGCAAAAACAGATGATAGGACTCTTACCTTATAATGACACACTGGTTTTCCCTGTCAATGATCATGTTTCTGTACATGTTGTCAGCTAATGCATAGATATGTGGTGGATTCTCATACTGAGCCTAGAACACAGTAATCAAAGGTTGTTTATGACATAATAGGACCCATAATAAAGAACAAACATCTACTTTAGGAAGAGACAGGAGAACAGCACCACATAGTAGAAGGAAAACTTCTTAGTGCAAAGTATTCAAAAAAACAAAACACATGAAGGCAGCCCTTAAAACAAACTATCCACATATTCACCCTCGTGACGTTTCACCTTAACACAGGAGCCTTTGAAAAATGCTTATATGTTGAGCCGAAACTTTGCAAGTATGAATAAATAATTCATTTACTTTAAGAGCTGCCTCGTCTCCTTTCTGCTAATTTTTAGGAATGGTTTTCCTTTTGCCATTGCCCTTTTTGGAAGAGAACAGATATGGTCATGTAAAGGAGTCCTTGTACACGGATGTAATATATGTTGTCCAGGGAAAGTTACCCTTGTAGCTATTAGTTACTATAAATTCTTCTCAATCGCAATGTCTCAACGGTCAAAACATGCATTTTTTAAGTGCTATACAATGAATACTTTTTTTTTTGTTCAAGGGGATTTCTGGTAGTAAGATATTGATAAGCTATTCTCGGGATAGATCACTGATATCAGATTGTGGGGTTCTGGCACCGCTATCGATCAGATGTTTGAAGAGGCTGTGACGGGGCTGTACATAGTACTGCATCCCAGGCCATTCACGTGAATAGGACCAAGCTGCAAGCAGGCCAGGTGACCGATAAATGAAAAGTCATTGGTCTAGGTAGAGGCGCAGCATAGTTCACCCGTCAGAAAAAAGATCATCATTTTACTCAGCATGATCAACCCTACCAGGCAATATGCCTGGTTTCATAGATGCTCTTTAAAATATATTTTAAGAAATGTGTCATATATTCCAACATGAAATGAAAAGCTTTCAGATCAGCAGTGTGGCCACTTCCTGCACACATATGAAAGACAGATGTCATAAGAAAGTGCACAAAATGATTTTCACTCTAGCAAAACATTTGTTCTTGAACAACTTTTATAAAATTCTGTTTTAAGCAGAATATATGTTATGTTAACAAAAGTTACTTAATTACAAAGTGTACATAAAAAGATCCAGATGTCAATAAAAACAGAATCCAGGTCACCATGCCCCCGGCGTCTACACTCTTACCATCTATGTTCATCGCTATTTCACAGTTTACATACAGGTATGATCTACTAAACTGAGAAATTTTGGAAAACATTGTATAACTTATCGTGTACTAATCCGAAGTTATACCTATATTATAGTCCAGAGTTACACAGGGGTGCACCACTAATGAGGCCAGGTGAGGTGATCGCCTCAGGCAGCACTGTTTAGGGGCAAGAGGGGGCAGCGGAAGGGCCATGGGTAATGAGTGCTTTCATTGTGGCAAAGTGGTTAGGTTATGAAATAGGCATGGGGGGGGGGGCGCCATTTCAGGTTTCGCCTCAGGCAGCAGAAAGGCTAGGTACATCCCTGGAGTTACAATAACGATTTGACAGGCTTCAGCGCTAAAATCTTTCCATCCTGTCTTGCCAACTAAGGGTATGTTCACATACAGAAGACATACTGTGCATTTTTAGTCTACAGTCATGGCCAAAAGTTTTGAGAATGATACAAATATTAATTTTTACAAAGTCTACTGCTTCAGTTTTTAAAATGGCAATTTGCATATACTCCAGAATGTTATAAAGAGCTTAACAGCAATTACTTGCAAAGTCAATATTTGCCTAGAAAATGAACTTTATCCCCCAAAACACATTTCAACATAATTGCAGCCCTGCCTTAAAAGGACCAGCTAACATCGTTTCAGTGATTGCTCCATTAACACAGGTGTGGGTGTTGATGAGGACAGGGCTGGAGATCAATCTGTCATGATTAAGTAAGAATGACACCACTGGACACTTTAAAAGGAGGCTGGTGCTTGGCATCATTGTTTCTCTCCTGTTAACCATGGTTATCTCTAAAGAAACATGTGCAGTCATCATTGCACTGCACAAAAATGGCCTAACAGGGAAGAGTATCGCAGCTAGAAAGATTGCACCTCAGTCAACAATCTATCGCATCATCAAGAACTTCAAGGAGAGAGGTTCCATTGTTAACAAAAAGGCTCCAGGGCGCCCAAGGAAGACCAGCAAGCGACAGGACCGTCTCTTAAAAGTGTTTCAGCTGCGGGATCGGGCTACCAGCAGTGCAGAGCTTGCTCAGGAATGGCAGCAGGCAGGTGTGAGTGCATCTGCACGCACTGTGAGGCGGAGACTCTTGGAGCAAAGCCTGGTCTCAAGGAGGGCAGCAAAGAAGCCACTTCTCTCCAGAAAAAACATCAGGGACAGACTGATATTCTGCAAAAGGTACAGGGAGTGGACTGCTGAGGACTGGGGTAAAGTCATTTTCTCTGATGAATCCCCTTTTCGATTGTTTGGGACATCTGGAAAACAGCTTATTTGGAGAAGACGAGGTGAGCGCTACCACCAGTCTTGTCTCATGCCAACTGTAAAGCATCCTGAAACCATTCATGTGTGGGGTTGCTTCTCAGCCAAGGGAATCGGCTCTCTCACAGTCTTGCCTAAAAACACAGCTATGAATAAAGAATGGTACCAGAATGTCCTCCGAGAGCAACTTCTCCCAACCGTCCAAGAGCAGTTTGGCGATCAACAATGCCTTTTCCAGCATGATGGAGCACCTTGCCATAAAGCAAAGGTGATAACTAAATGGCTCAGGGAACAAAACATAGAGATTTTGGGTCCATGGCCTGGAAACTCCCCAGATCTTAATCCCATTGAGAACTTGTGGTCAATCATCAAGAGACGGGTGGACAAACAAAAACCTACAAATTCTGACAAAATGCAAGCATTGATTGTGCAAGAATGGACTGCTATCAGTCAGGATTTGGTCCAGAAGTTGATTGAGAGCATGCCAGGGAGAATTGCAGAGGTCCTGAAGAAGAAGGGTCAACACTGCAAATATTGACTTGCTGCATTAACTCATTCTGTCAATATAAGCTTTTGTTACTCATAATATGATTGCAATTATATTTCTGTATGTGATAAAAACATCTGACAAACACACATAAAAACCAAAGGGCAGCAGATCATGTGAAAATATAATATTTGTGTCATTCTCAAAACTTTTGGCCATGACTGTAGATATTACAAATTAAAAAAAAAAAATCTCATCCACATGCTCAATGAAAGAAAGGAATGGAAACTGACACACGTTAATTCTTGCTGCCCATGGATTTCACGTGAACAATGCGTAGAGTGAAATACACAGGAAAACGCGCAAGTGATTTTTTTCAGTCAGTGGAATTTAGGAAAAGCTAAATGTCCTAGTACAGTACAGTTCTAAGTATCCTACAGCCCTAAGAGAAAACTTGCTGTTAGGACTGTACAAGCTTATTGACTGTTTCCAAAGACAAACAGCTGAATTTTGAATGCAGTTCTTGGCTATTAGACTGGCAGGAACTCTGTGTCGGTACACCCTGCAGTATCTGTTCTTATCAGTATCTTAGCGGAAGCCAATGAGGTAGAGAACAAGCACACCATGGACAAGGTAGTTTAGACTTAGGTACATCTGTCCCTTTAAAGGCCACTTTGCACAAGTAGATAATAGTCTGAAAAATTGTAAAATCAAGCAAAAGTGATCGATTATCAATTTGTTCAAAGGACAAGCAATAATCGTTTAGTTTGCAGTTCTTGCGATCGCTGACTTAGATGCCTAAATCATCGTTCGTCCAGTATCCCACAAGTGTGAACAGGTATCATTTACAGCGCAGACGACTGAAAAATGCAACTGTCTGACTGACCAACGGTCTATTACACGATTGCACTCACACAATATTCTGCACATCTAAATGGGTTGTCGTTTGAATGTTAACGACTTGAATAACAACTCGTCGTTTGATCGAATCACTCATCTACGTGTGTAAAGGGGCCATAAAGAGGTTTTCAAAGACTTGAGATACTGATGACCTAGCCAGAGGAAGGTCATCGGTATTAATCAGTGGGGGTTCGATACCCAGGACCCCCACCAATCAGCTGCTCACAGTAGCGCTGTGGCCTTTTCCAGCCTCCAGCTTTTCCTAGGCCAAGTGACGATATGTTCAACGATCACATGGTCTAGGCGCAGCACAGCCCCATTCAAGTGAATGGGGCTGAGCTGCGATATCCGGTACAGCCGCTATACAATGTACATTCCTGTGTTTGGTAAGTACAGAGAAAGCCGCAGCTCACAGGAGTCCCGATGCCTTCTCAAGCAGCTAATCGTTGGGGGTCCCGAGTGTCGGACCCCCACAATTAATACTGATGATCTATCCAGAGGATAGGTCATTAGTATTAAAATCTTGGAAAACTCTTTTAAGGCTTGGTAAGGGGCCCTAAGCTTTCTGACCCCCTTTTTATCTAACTTTTTACTGTAGATTATACCTTCTGTAGATCTAAATCTGTAAATTCCAAGGTGAACATCCCATAAAGAGAATAAAGAGACAGACATCAGTAGATATCGTAGTTCACACACTTTCTGGGCCAAAGATCAATAAATGATACACCAGGAGTATCTTGTAATAAAATTATCCTTTACAACTAGTTTTACTAAAACATAGTTCTGTATGCCACCTGGATTATATGCCAAATGTGAGTGGCGACTTACTGTACTTTCAATGTCAGGTGAGGCTTTGCCATCCTTTATAAACGATAGATTGTTAGTTATTGACTACAAGATAAAGACCTAGACTAATAACCTGCTCTATAGGACAAAACTAATACATATAATCTTGATGTAATAAAATACAAGTACTGTGGTTTCCTATGACCCAGTCAGGATAAAAGAAGAACACCCGACTGGCCGCACTCACATGAGCAGAACTTACACAGATCTATTCTGAGGAGGGAGGAAGTGGCCAGCTGGATTTCATTGGACTCATTGTACAGACGGTTTGATTCATCTTTTTTTTTTTTTTTTTTTTTAAACTGTGACTTCTTGTTTTATCTTTTCACCGATTTCCTCTTTGTGCTAAGTGCTAAATACTAATAAATATGTTTGATCACTGCAATAAAGAGCTCCGTCTTTCAAACACACAGTGAAGCATGGACTGTAATCCAGGCCATATTGCACATGGAGATGATTGAGGGTACGACCACACATTCAGGCTTTTTGATGCGGTTTTTGGAGCCAAAATCAGGTCTGCATAATAAGGAGAGGAAGTATTAAAGGGAATCTGTCACCAATATATGGCAGGCCCTTCTCATTTATCATTTTCTATGCCTGGAAGATGGTTTAAATGTCAGCGTGGGAGCTGCCAACACCGCTACATAAATTTGGGGCATCTACGTTCAGCTAAAACGCTGGTCTTAATAAATGACCCCCTTTGTGCCTAATTTGCATGTAGAACAACATTCATTTTCTGGCGATAGGAAATGCACAAAAGAATACCAAAGGTGTGTTTTAAACCATGTTTGAGTGCACAACAGCCCTGTGATATTACTTATATAGGCAAAATATTGCTGACAGATTCCCTTTAAGGGCAGATACTACTTCCCCTCTTTTTTTTTAATCCACTCCCGGTTTTGGCTTCAAAAACTGCATAAAAAACCCTGAATATGTGACCGTACCCTCAGGGTTTCCTAATATACTTTAAAGGGAGTCTGTCACCTCATTTTAACCTACATAACTAAGAGCACTGCCCCACAGAAGATTACATACACATCCCAGACATACCTTTGTGCACTTTGTGTCTGGTATTACATGTCCAGGAAAAGCACTTTTATTCTGCAGGAAAACAGCTCCCAAGTGCCCGGCTCTGCTGCTGCTGCAAACCAGACTGAAGAGGGGAGGGCTGCTTTAGTTGCTCATATCTTGGGATTGGTAGGAGATAGAAAAATGGTTCTGACCTTCTTTGAAAGCATTCCAAGCTTTAAAATGATACCAAAATCACAGCATTATACCCAGGATATCAGAAGATATAGCTGTTAAAAATCGAATCGGGAGAGAAAGCTGTTTTTAGTTTCACTTTCAGCCGGGCACTTGGGAGCTGTTTTCCTGCAGAATAAAAGTGCTTTTTCTGGACAAAGGCGCAGAGTGCACACTGGTATGTCTGGGATATGTCTGCAATCTTCTGTGGGGCACTGCTGTTAGTTATATAGGTGAAAATGAGGTAACAGACTCCCTTTAATTATTGACAAAAAAAAAAATAATTACCGTATTTTTCGCCCCATAATACGCATTTTTTCCCCCCATTACGGAAGCGCTCATTAGCACCGGAGGACCAGGAAGCTCTGGACACTCAGTACTCACCGCTTCCTGATCCTCTGCTTGACTGTCAGCTGTGCAGGGCTGCGCACAGCGTGAGGGCGGCCAGTTCACAGAACAGCCGACAGCAGGAGGAAGAAGAACGCTGAAGCGGCCGAGCGGCGGCGTCCAGGTGCAGGAGAGGTAAGTGTTTTTTTTTATATTTTATAACACTGAGGCAATATTGGGGCTGCTGAGGGTGAATATAAGGCACTAAGGGGCTGCTGGGGGTGAATATAAGGCACTAAGGAGCTGCTGGGGGTGAATATAAGGCAATAAGGGGCTGCTGGGGGCTCATATGAGACTGCTGGCAGCTGATGAAAGGCCTGTGGCTCTTATATGAGGTCTTCTTGGGGACTTATTATCATTTGGGGTCTTATTTAAAGTCTGATTCAGGGTCTTATTAACATTGGGGGTCTTATTGGAGCTGTGAGCTGAGGTCTGATTAACATTGGGGGTCTCATTGCTGGTCTGGCCTGAGGTCTAATGAAAAATATTTTTTTTCTTATTGTCCTCCTCTAAAACCTAGGTGTGTCTTATAGGGCGAAAAATATGGTACTGGAATCAAATGACACTTTCTATGTGTGAATGTAAAGATGATATATGTAAGTGATTACAATATTAGAGTGATAGGATAAGTTTATTGGGGAAAACTGTACAATTAAAGTTGTCTCTAGTGCCCTGGTGGCCGCCTCTAGCCTGGTCACAAGATGGGATACGGTTGGGCATGGAAGCATACAAGTTACATATGGTTTCCTGAGGCACATTTGCTCACAGATGTTACAGCTAGGCCTGAAGATCCTGCTCACTTGTAGGTTGCTGTAGCTGTGTCCTACAAATGCTCTTTTCGCAATAAATCTGGTGAACGTGCAGGCCAAGGAAGTGTTGCAATCTGGTGAAGATGTCCCTTGGAAAACCTTGCTGTCAGTAGGCGAGCATTAATCCTGCTGAAAACTACCATGAGACTGACATGTCTATCACCCCGAGTTATTTTTATTGACATAAAGAATACTGCGATTATATTATTTTTTACTGCAAACTACATAATGTATTCACAGTAAAAGATAAAGGAGAATGTACAGCCCTTATATTCACTTTGCATGGTCAAAATACAGTATAATAAGAATGTAATCCAAGAATCATGTATCCTGAGTCAAAAAGAATAAATAGGTAATGCAATGGTTGAGTAATTAGTATATATCAAAACACAATGAGGCATTCAAGGTGTCTGAAAGATGGATGAGGCTCCCTCTGTCAGCTCATCAGAACCTCACAACATGATGGCTGATGCTTTACCATGGTAGCAGTGAGCCTAAAGGCTTCTTTACACTGACAAATATAGCAGACGATTGTCAGGAAGGAAGCGTTCTTTCCCAACAATCGCCTAATCGTCAGAAAAAACAAAAACAAAAAAACAAGTCCTGCAAATATCAGGTCCTCACATGGCTATATACTGTAGTTGGGGAAAAAAAAAATTCTAGAACTACAAAAAAAATAATAATAATAATTGCTCAGGTCCTAAGAGTTTACGCATGCCTAATTTTGCTGCAGAAATTTTTGCAACTGAAAATAAGTTCCATTCTGGGGGTAAGTCAATGAAACTGATATTCATCAACAATATCAGCTGTGTGATAAGGCATCTAAATATAATTTGTCACCAGTTTTTCCAACACACTGCTATTTAAAGAGGACCTTTCACCACTCCTGACCTGCCTGTTTTAATAGCTTAGTGCATTCCCCATGTAATAACAAGTCTGGAACATCTATTCTTATGTCTGTATGTTGTGCCATTCCTTTATTATTTGCACTAGAAGTTATGAATGAATTGCTATTTGCCTTCAGTAAGGGAACAGAGGGGAGGTAACAAGTTGGGGGTGTGTGTCTGCACAGTCTGAACATGGCAGCACTGATTGGCTAGAGTGAGTCTGTGCAGGTACACACCCCAAACTGGTTACCTCCCCTCTGTTCCCTTACTGAAGGCAAATAGCAATTCATTCATAACTTCTAGTGCAAATAATAAAGGAATGACACAACACAGAGACATAAGAATAGATGTTCCAGAATTGTTAGTACGTGGGGAATGCATGGAGCTATTAAAACATTTAGGAACCTTATATTAAAAATGGAAAATGGGCAATCTAATCAGTGCAATACTTACAGCGCCTTGGTACATTTCAATCTCCTTTTCTCCAAAGTAAGGCATTTGTTTAAACGGATTCACAGAGATTAAGACTGGTCCAATGTATGTCTGTGAGCAGTTAAGGTCAAGAAGTTAACGGTGCCAACCGGTAAAAAAAAAAACAATAGACTAATCTACAAACAATCAATAGCAATATATATATATATATATATATATATATATATATATATATACACACTGTATTGCATTAGTCCTGAGTTCCTGCGTTACAGCTAGTATTATAGCCTGAGCTGCATTCAGGACTGT
Source organism: Rhinella marina (assembly GCA_900303285.1). Taxonomy (NCBI): domain Eukaryota; kingdom Metazoa; phylum Chordata; class Amphibia; order Anura; family Bufonidae; genus Rhinella; species Rhinella marina. Next base: position 720,332 of record ONZH01030247.1, read on the forward strand.
ACTGGTAGCTACTGGAACCAGTCAACAAGCTTGTCCGCAGATACATACAACAGGTTATACCCAAGCCCTGAACCTATTATTTGTGGGTCATGGCTCTCAAATTGGGTGCATTATTAAGCAGAGAAAATCAAGTCTACTCCAACTATGAGTTGGCATGGTTGTTGGGTTGCAGCTGGCCTCACACACTTTCATGCCAATACACGCCTACTTAGCTTGACACTTGAAAATTTGGCATGCACCATAATTTCTGATTTTTTTTATGCCATAAAAGTGTTGTAAATCCATTGATAAATCTGCTCTGACGTGTCACAGGGAATATACTTACCCCTCTCCCCTCCTGGTCAACGTACTGCCACTGCTGCTTCTCCCTGTGCACCGATGAAAACATCCAGTGTCGGGGGAAGGGGAGTTCTGGGCAGGGGCGGACAAGCCTCCCTAGCATCAGCCATTGGCTGCTCCCCCCGACACCAGATGTTTTCATCCATGCACGGGGAGAAGCAGCAGCGACAGTATGGCTACCAGGACGGGAGCTGGGTAAGTATATTCCCTGTGAGGGGCCCATGGAAGGCAGTTTATGGTATTGGATAACCCATTTAAGCAAAGTATAAGTGAGGGACAAACAGGAAGTTTGAGCTAGTAGAGACTGGGCCTTGGATAAAATGTAAAAAGAAGAAGTGCAACAATGAGGATCAATAAATGTCAAACTAAAAGGAATACATTATACAGAAAATATATGCTGTGACAAAAAAAAAATGGAACACATTCTATAAAAGGTGATTACATAGCAAAGTCTACCACCATAGGGCAATAAATCATACAATGGTTGTGAAATATTTCATATACGAAATCTTGACTGTATGTAATGTCATGGAAACACTCAGCTGTGATATATACAGTAAAGACCTTTGAGGGCAGAGATGTACAGACACTCGGCATACATGCACTTTTACTAGAACAGTTTGGACATAAACTATTGCACCGTTTGATCGCGTGTCGAATAATCCCAGCTTAGAGCGGCACAGTTTAACACTCATTCATGACTGATCACACAAACAATCAGTTCATTCAGGGTCTACTGGATGCTATTCCAATTCCTTTGTGGGTTCAGATACTCAACTAACATCACTGGAATGTCCCTGTTTCCCACCACAAAGCACTTGTTCACTTAATAATTTGATTTAAATACACACGCGTGTCCTTACTTACTTGTCCTCTTGACTTGAGACATCCACAGATGAGTGGCGTGAGATGAACAGCACTGAAAATAAACTCAGAACTTTTGCGATACTCACCACTCCCGAGAGAGTAAAGCCAACTTTCCCAAAGCCAGTCATTTCATGCCACTCATCTTGCTGCATCTCAAACGAAGGCCTCATTCACACAACACAGAAGGGCTTCTGTGTCTTTCCGCTTGCTTTCGGGTCCGTGCCTCTGCGCCATAAAAGATAGCACGTCATATCGTTCGACGCATCCTGTTGATTGAAGACCTATTGAAGTCAGTGCATCTGCACTGCAGTGCACACTATCAGTGCCCGTGTTTTGCGGTCCGTTACATGGGCATGGTAGTCCCATGTTCATGTGCATAGGACCTAAGAAGAAATAAATTGAAGGATACATCTGTATATACATAAATGGTATATAAATGCACAGGGTGGTTGTTTTTCAAATTGGAAACTTTGCTACAATATTTAAATGGATTTTCCAAGAATAGAATATTGATGCCCTATCAGGATATCTGATCAGCCACCGACCAGCTATTTGAAGAGGCCGCAGCACTCAAGTGAGCACCGTGGCCTGCTCTCAGATACTAAGAACAGTGCCGTACATTGTATAGTGGCTCAGCTCAGCACTGCAGTTTAGGCCATTCACTCGAATGGAACGGAGCTGCACATAAGCCATGTGCCCGATGAACATGACATCACTGACCTAGAAAGAGGATGCAGCACTCTCAGGAGCGTTTTGGCCCTCTAAATAGCACACAGATGTCCATATAGGACCTTCAGCAGTCCTCTTATGTCAAGTTGTAATTTCAAACCACAGGGAGTTGCCAGTCCAAAAGGACCAATGTGTTAGTGCTATAGTGACATAGGAGCGGGGAATGCATCACTGCATAACTAGACACTTTCGATAGGAAGGGATCCAATCCATGTATATCATGTACACTGAAAAGCTGACCCAGCAAATAAGGGAGTTATCAAAATCAATGCAAAGGGAAAAAAAAGGGCCAATTGTCCCAACCAAATGGGATCACAGCTTTAATTTCCCAGAACACCTCTGGAAAGTGAGAGGTGAAATCTCCACTGAGCTATTCTTTTCAACCCAAAAGGGATAAAAAAGTAAATGGAAACTGTGATGTGACTTTGATGCCGTCCTCAGAAGTGAGGAGAGAGAAAGAGCAATATGCCCGCGCGTCTTTCCCCTCACTCTTGGGATCAGTGGGGTCTCAGCACTCAGACCTCCACCGATATATCTGTCTATGACAATGAAAGTTTTGTGAAAAGTTAGTGATGCTGTAAATGGTAAATTTTACTAATGGTACATACTATAGAAACGAATATTAAGTACTCAGCAAATATATTTTGATTAAAATCCTTTCTACCTATCCACAACGGCAATGTGACCTCTTTTAGATGGGACCCTACTCTATAATGACTCCTGTCCTTATGACAACAGGCCTCAAATTAGGGAGAAGGGCTCCAGCTATATACTGCAGTAATAAAAACAGCATTGTGCATATCCAGGTGAGGCTGCCTCCATTTTGGTCATGTATTCCTAATTACCCACTGTTTTTTATTAGAGCAGTATACAGCTGGAGCATACTTTGAATGAATTCATTTGAGGCCTATTGGCACGAGTAGAGTCATTATAGAGTAGGGTCCCATTGCCAGGGTGGTTGGGCATAAATAATTTTGATGAAAATATATTTGCCAAGTACCTCATATTTATGTATATAGTGAATATAGCATTAGTAACATTTACCATTTAAGTACTGAAAATTGCAAGGTAGTTTTTCTGAAATTGCTTGTAAAGGGGATGAGGCCTTATGGGAAGGGTAGGGTTTTGTGATAAAGGGGTGGGGCCTAACAAGACGTTTTGAACCAAAAATGTGCCACAATTCTGGTGTAAAATTCTGTCCAAAAGTAGGCAAACCAATAGTTGGTTAGTGTCTATCCCTGCACCAAATTAATGCATGTCTAGTCAACCTTTCAAAGTTTACACCATCTATAGGTTTAGTAAATCGCCCTACATGGATTAAATTATTAAACTATATTTTCAGCCATTACATACAGGATAAATGTTGATTCTCAGTTATTTCAATGGAATTGTTATAGAGTACATTTGATATGAGTAGACCTAAGCATATCACATCTTCTATCCAGCAGTTTGTTGAGGTCATGAAGATATGATATCTCACGCTGCAATCAAAATGACATCATTGTTTTTTCACAGTATTTATACTGGATCAATGAAGCACAAAGGATACAAAGATGAAATCATCCATATAGCGCTTCTTCAAGTTTTCCACTATAGAATCTTCAGAAATTTTGGACAACAGGACCATATCGTCCACTCCGCTGTGCTTAACATTGTGGCTTTGCCAGTGATACCTGTAATGTCCTTTGCTGCCCTGCAAATGGAAGAAAAAAAACAAAACAAAACATGAGAACATGACACTACAGTCTGCGGCTCAAATCACACCTGCAGTTTTCACAGCAGCTTTTTTGAGCCAAACTCAGGAGTGCATACAAAATATATAAGCATCAGTTTTCCCACTTTTACTTCCTTTTGGATTCTAACAGTGGCACAGATTTGCTATGAGTTTGACAAGGTGTGTAGAAAGTGATTTTTTTTTTTTTTTTAACAGAGTTGCCTCATCTCAGACTTTGAAAGCATTTTTCTAGGATATGCCATCAATGTCAGATAGGTGCGGGTCCCACCTCTGGGAAGTGAAGGACAGCGCACCGCACAAGCACGGCCACACTCTATTCACTACTATAGGAGTTCCGAGAATAGCCAAACTGACTATTTCCAGTAGTCCCAAAAATGTGACCGAAGAGGTGGATGTGCACAGTCTTCATTTACCACTATGGGACTTCCAAAAATAGCTGAGTGCACTCGGTCCAACAACTCCTCCAAAATTGCTAATTAGTGAAGTAACCATCATTAGAATTACTTTATATGTCTCCACGGTTACAGACTACACACAAACCCTGTGTAGTCTGAACTTATACTCACTTCCCTTTGCCCTCACTCCATGTTAATCTGCCAAATGTATGTTTACATTTTTAATGGCCATGAAAATGATAATTACACTCACCGGTAATTTGATTTTCCTGAACCCATGACAGCACCCCAGAGAGAGATGGATCCGCCCTCAAGGCTGGACAGGAAACCATAGAGCAAATAAAAAGGGAACACCCACTTCCTCCTTCAGTGTCGTTTCCAGAGTAATCAGTAGGAGCCGTTCAATTTCATTCTTAAATTTTTCTTCTCTTTTCCATTCCCTTACCTATTTTTTATTTATTTATTTATTTATTTATTTATTTTTTTAAAGACAGAAACCATTTTCATTAATCACAAGCGCCCGGGAGGGAATTAGAGGGGGTGCTGTCATGGGTTCAGGAAAATCAAATTACCGGTGAGTGTAATTATCATTTTTCCCATCACCCATGACAGCACCCCAGAGAGAAATACCAGAGAACAAAAAGCACCCCCAGGGAGGGACAGCGCTTACAAGTATTCTATACCAAGAAGACTCCTAGGAGTAAATGGAAACAAAGATAAGGAGGACCGAACTAATCCAAGAACTTTTAACTAAACATTGAACTTCTAGATCAGTCATAATTGTGGAAAGAAGCCACATATGGTTTCTCCTTAAGTGTTTTCTAAAAATAAAAAACAGATTTAACCACATATTTCAGAAAGGTACTTATCTTGATACTGGATGATCAAAAAACTGAAGATGCTTGTTGGCAATCTTTCTCGCCCTCTGGCAGACGCCATGGGACCCTACCGTGGCATCCATCCCTCCGGAGGTGCCCACGGATCTGCTGCAAGAGGTCTAAAGAGCCAACCGGACCCTTCAGACCTTCTAGGGACCATAACTTCGGGACTATCGCACAAAGGACCCCAGCAGACAACCACCGACCCTCCAGGGTTTACCCTCTGGGACTTCCAGATCGGCGGCAAATATTAATAGGGTTTTGCTGGTGCACTACAACTCATATAGGCAACCCAGACAATATAGTCCAGCCCATGCTCTTATTCTCCCAGGAGTCTTATAGGGCTTTGTTGATGCGCCATATTTCCTGTAGGCCAATCCACAAACATAGTCCAGCCCAAACCTTCACTCTTGACAATAGGTTTATAGGGCTCTGCCAGTATGCCATAGCTCCCAGAGGTCTTCCAGACGATAAAAATCAGTCCATCTTCTCACTCCCAAGGAGTGTAAAAAGTTTTTTTTTTGTTTTTTTTTTTTTTGTGGGTCACTCCGTTTTCTCAGCCCCTGCAAGTCATGTAGTCATTCACTCATTGCCAAAAACAGACATCCCAGCACACTAGTCGTTGCAGCAAGCCTGCATGCAGTCATATCACCAAGTCTGAAACTGCCCCAACACAAAGGAAGCCAGCCAGGAGACCCTGACTCTCAGGCAATCAGCAAGGCATAGAGTAAAAAGAAGGAAGTCCACTAGCCAACCATGCAAGGACACCAGACAAGCAGAATAGATTCAAAGCAGCTCAAAAGCAGTCTATGTGACTTGGCTAGCTCAAAAGGCGGTTAGCCCGACGCCTAAATCCAAAGTCGGCTAGCCAACAGTCAGGTATAAGTTCAAAGTAGTCACTCCGTTAGCCAGGCAAAGACTCAAGGACAGTCATTCAGGCCCAGACTAAAACCAGACAAGCGCAGACACCAAGTCAAGTGTAGACACAAGGTCAGTCAACCAGACAGGCAGACCCCCGGTCAGTCAGGCAGACAGGCGCAAACCACGGTCAGCCAGCCAGATTGGCGCAAACCACGGTCAGTCAGCCAGACAGGCGCAGACACAAGGTCCGCCGCAGACCCACGGTCAGTCAGCCAGACAGGCGCACACCCACGGTCAGCCGCAGACCCACGGTCAGTCCGCCAGACAGGCGCACACCCACGGTCAGCCAGCCAGACGCTGACAGGCCCAAAGCCCGACAGGCATAGGCCCAAAGCCCGACAGGCATAGGCCCACAGCCCGACAGGCATAGGCCCAAAGCCCGACAGGCATAGGCCCAAAGCCCGACAGGCATAGGCCCAAAGCCAGACAGGCATAGTTTCACAGCCACACAGGCATAGGCGCACCGCCACACAGGCATAGGCGCACCGCCACACAGGCATAGGCGCACCGCCACACAGGCATAGGCGCACCGCCACACAGGCATAGGCGCACCGCCACACAGGCATAGGCGCACCGCCACACAGGCATAGGCGCACCGCCACACAGGCATAGGCGCACCGCCACACAGGCATAGGCGCACCGCCACACAGGCATAGGCGCACCGCCACACAGGCATAGGCGCACCGCCAGACCGGCATAGGCGCACCGCCACACAGGCATAGGCGCACCGCCAGACCGGCATAGGCGCACCGCCAGACCGGCATAGGCGCACCGCCAGACCGGCATAGGCGCACCGCCAGACCGGCATAGGCGCACCGCCAGACAGGCATAGGCGCACCGCCAGACAGGCATAGGCGCACCGCCAGACAGGCATAGGCGCACCGCCAGACAGGCATAGTTTCACAGCCAGACAGGCATAGGCGCACAGCCAGACAGGCATAGTTTCACAGCCAGACAGGCATAGTTTCACAGCCAGACAGGCATAGTTTCACAGCCAGACAGGCATAGTTTCACAGCCAAATAGGCATAGTTTCACAGCCAAACAGGCATAGTTTCACAGCCAAACAGGCATAGGCGCAAAGCCACACAGGCATAGGCGCAAAGCCACACAGGCATAGGCGCAAAGCCACACAGGCATAGGCGCAAAGCCACACAGGCATAGGCGCACAGCCACACAGGCATAGGCGCACAGCCACACAGGCATAGGCGCACAGCCACACAGGCATAGGCGCACAGCCACACAGGCATAGGCGCACAGCCACACAGGCATAGGCGCACAGCCACACAGGCATAGGCGCACAGCCACACAGGCATAGGCGCACAGCCACACAGGCATAGGCGCACAGTCACACAGGCATAGGCGCACAGCCACACAGGCATAGATTCACAGCCAGACAGGCATAGATTCACAGACAGGCATAGGCCCAAAGCCAGGCAGGCATAGGCCCAAAGCCAGGCAGGCATAGGCCCAAAGCCAGGCAGGCATAGGCCCAAAGCCAGGCAGGCATAGGCCCAAAGCCAGGCAGGCATAGGCCCAAAGCCAGGCAGGCATAGGCCCAAAGCCAGGCAGGCATAGGCCCAAAGCCAGCCATAGTTTCACCGCCAGACAGGCCCTGAAGCCGTGAGGCAGACAACCAGGCCCTGAAGCCGTGAGGCAGACAACCAGGCCCTGAAGCTGTGAGGCCAAAATTCAATCCTCATAAGGTGTTCCTAGTTTCACAGCCCCGAGAGGCCGCATGCTCCAGGCTCCACTGTCCGGAGGACAGGAAACCACACTGAGGGAGGAAGTGGGTGTTCCCTTTTTATTTGCTCTATGGTTTCCTGTCCAGCCTTGAGGGCGGATCCATCTCTCTCTGGGGTGCTGTCATGGGTGATGGGAAAAAACTGATGCAAAACAGCCATTAAAAACGGACAGACGAAAAGAAAATGGATGCACAAATGGTTGAAAAAAATGGCCATGAAAAACGGACAGTATGTCCATGTGCATGTATCCTAACAGTGGTAATCTGTAAGGACATACCGTATTTTTCGCTTTATAAGACGCACCCGCCCCCCCCAAAAAAAGTAGGGTGAAAATGGCCGTGCGTCTTATAAAGCAAATACTAGTGAGCGCTTCCATTATGGAGGTCTGAAAGGGATGATCTGAGGTCTGTTGGGGGTCTGACATGGAGGGCTGATATGGCGGTCTGATGTGATATCCTGATATTTATGGGGGGGGGTTGAATATGAGGATCTGATATGAGGTCTGATGAAAAATATTTTTCTTATTTTCCTACTCTAAAATCTGGGGTGCATCTTATCATTGGGTGCGTCTTATAAAGCGAAAAATACGGACATACGGTATATCCCACATGAAATAACTTAACATTTGCTCAAACAGTAGAGCAATTTTACACTTTTTATTCCACACTTTAACAAGGACCTGTAACCTTTCCTGCAGCCTGACACTGGCAACGCTGACTGGATGATGTCTTTGCAGGGACACCCCCCAACTGGTTACACCCATCTGGACCTTCATTGCAAACGGCTAGTAATTCATTCATAATTTCCATCAGGAATAATAAAGGAAAAGCACATACAAAAATTCATAAGAATCAATGCTCTAGGACTAATAGGGAAAGTGGGGGTGTAGACATGTCAGGGGGGGGTTAAAATGTTCTTAAAAGTGGAATTGCACTTCATCTTTAAGCTGCTCCAAACCAAAGGTGACAATTATGGATTTGATTCTTTTTATTTACCTGTTCCATTAAAATAATTCTGTCCTGAACAATGACTGGCCATTATCAAGTAAACCAGGTACTTGGCTTTCCAGGTACTAGTAATACAACTGGGAACTAAATAATGATGGGTGATAATTAACTGCAAAGTGGCAAAGCCAATTACACTGCTGTGGAGAAAATCTCATATGCAATAGAGTGGACAGCCTACGAGGTTCAGCCAGACATATGAATGACCCTCTAGATAAAGGCTGATGGGGCTCCTTTCTTCTGATGATCAGCAGGGATTCTGGGGGTTAGAATCTCAACTGGCCTATCCTGTACAGGGTTGTACAGGATTTTACTAGTAAACCGGCTATTCTCTGACATAGAGTACCGTATTTCTGCCCCGAAACTACACATTAACATTAATTGAAGCAGTGCTGTAGTAACCACTGTATAGTTCTGGCACTGGAGCAACTGCAAAACAGCTGATCACGAAGGTGTGGGGTGTAGGACCCTCCCCGACCAGCTATTGATGGACTATCTTCAGTATAGGAAAATCCTGGACATCCCGTGAAAGAAAACAAAATAACCTATTGTGGTAAAAACAATCAGCGGATCTGGATTTCAATAGAATCTGAATGCTGTGGACACCCACCAATAAGTTGTGAGTAATCAGTCGTGTCAATTTCCATGTCTCTCTACTTTTGAACTTCTGTCTTTTTAAAGAGGACCTGTCCCCTCCTGCATCCGCCATGTAGTAACAGTCCTGGAGCATCTATTCTTATGTCTGTATGTTGTGCCGTTCCTTTATTATTCCTGCTAGAAGTTATGAATGAATTGCTAACAGTCTGCAGTAAGAGTACAGAAGGGAGGTAACCAGTTGGGGGTGTGTACCTGAACAGTCTGAATATGGCAGCACTGATTGGATAGAGTGAGTCTGTGCAGGTACACCCCCCCAACTTGTTACCTCCCCTCTGTTCCTTTACTGCAGACTTCTAGCAATTCATTCATAATTCTAGTAGAAATAATAAAAGGGATGGCACCACATTCAGCCATAAGAATGGATGTTCCCAAATTGTTATTACATGGGGAATGCATGAAGCTATTAAAATAGGCATGTCAGGAGCGGTGACAGGCCTTCTTTACCGCCAATATGTTCCTGTTTACAACATGAATATCTTAGAAGGAACCTGTCCAGTGTCAGAATGGGGTGAGGCTCACCAGTAAAATTCATTCTGGGGGCCCACTGTACAACTACATGCAAATACTACCTGCCCAGACAGAGGCAGGCAGCAGATGATGATTATGTGGTGCCTGCAGCGACTTTGAGAAGGCAGGTTCTGGAGAAAGAGGATACTGGCTGGTCTGTCTCTATGCCTAGAAGTGTTCTCCACCCCCGATACATCCATAATAATAAACTCGGAGGTCTCTTAAATAATTTACCCAATTTCTTTAAAAGGATGCATAAGCTAGTTGAAATTCTGTATGCTGCCTTTTCTTATGTCAATCCACTGTGCCATGTGCCACTTCTGCAAGAGGAAAGGGGGACTGTTGGGCCCATTCCGGTCCGCAAATTACGGAATGCACATGGGTGGCATCTGTGTTTTGTGGATCCACCATTTACAAACTGCAAAACACGGCATGGTCGTGTTAATGCGCCCTTACTCTGAAATGCCACATACTGTAGCTTTAAAAAAAGGTACAAGGAGAAGCATCTGCTCGGTGGTTCCCCTCTGGATTCACCCCGCCAGGCGTGACTTGACTGCCAGGCCCTATATGCAAATAAGTGAGACCTGTGAATCAAAACGAGACAGGCAGGGAATGGGGGTTACAAATCAGATAAATAAGAAGTAGTATTAGAGTCCAGTACTACAATCCAAAGCACAGAAGCTGCTAATGTAACAGGAGCTGAATCTTATAAATGTGACAAATTCAAATTGTCCCTCCGCTTATGGGCAAGGAATGCACTATATGGCTGAGCACACATGTGGGGCAGATGTCACCATTCTGGTACGCAGCTCCACAGACCGGTGATGATGTGGCTTTTTTCATTTTTAATTCCTAAAAGAACGTTTACCAAAAAAAGGAAGAAAAGGGTTATAGTAATTCAACTCTTCAATACATTTCCTATTTTAACTTCAGTTTCCTGCATTTCTGCTGCTCAGGAATGTGAGGAATTTTTAGCACCAAGGCAGAGCTTTCAAATGCTCAACCCTTCTGCCCACAATATGATATTGGATGATTCCCAGCAAAATTATCTGTTTCTCTATATATAGCCCTCAAATTACAAACATACTAAAACAGAAAGCAACTGAAGTAGATAGAAGTCTATTCAACACAAATACAGTATCAAGCTGTGACAATAAAAGGGTATTCCGGTTATATCAAGTCATCCCCTATCCACATAGAGGATAACTATTAGATGGGTGGGGGTCCCAGCGGTAGGACCACCAATCACAAGGCTAGGGGCCCCAAACACCATGGAAGCCCCTTGAAAGGGACAGAGAGGCTGGTTAGAAATGCGTGTGGCCGATCCATTCATTTATGGGAATTCCAAGATAACTGAGCGATGTACTTGACTATTTCCAGAAATCCCATAGAAATGAACAGAGCGGCCTTGACATTTGAAGTCATAAGAGTCATGAGAATAAATGGTCCATTTCATGCAATTTTTTTTTTTTTTTTTAACGAAAGCAGACAGGTAATCAGTGGTAACAGGTTATTTTCAAAGAGAACCCGTCACCGCTCCTAGCATGTTGGTTCCTAAATTATTGCTTTTTTCCATGAAATAAGAATGCTGGGGCATCTACTGTTCCTCTGTTATCCCTCCTAGAAATGTATGAATAAGTTGACAGTTGGGTATTACTAATTAAGGGTTCTGGCTATATGACTATGAATCTTCTTATTCATCCAGCACATGATATATATCAATAGCAATCAGTCAGAGCAACTAGACTTGTATTTTTTTTTTTTTAAAACGTTTAGCTTGTCATCTGACTAGCTTTCCCCATTAGAATGGCTTGTACGAGACATGAGTATGGGCCATGTGACCCTTCACAGTCTGTGGCTGCCTGTACACTACGTGGCCCCAGCAGCGGGATCCGTATGTGGCTCACCTCTAATTGCTTGGTCACACCTGTACATGCTATTTGTGTCCAATAGCATGTACAAATGTGGCCCAGGAAGTACACGCGTCACCTGGCAATTACTGGTGAGCTGCATGCGGATCCTAGTGCCGAGGCTGTGCAAAGAAAAATAATAAATAAAAAAGTCCCACAATGGTCTTTTCTGACCTAATAATAATAATAAGTATAAAAAGGTAAAAATAAAATAAAAAAAAATAATAATTAAAAAAAAAATAATAAAAAAAAAAATGTATATATATATACTTACACCAATCACTGTCATAATGCTATCCCTGACTCAATTACCAATTAAAATTTATTGATATACCATGAGGAACACTAACAGTTTAGGGTAACATTATGAGAATACCAGAAAAGTTACCGTAAGTAGAAAAAGGGCTATTTTGTAAAAAATAAATAAATTAAATAAATAAAAAAAAAATTGTAGAAAAATTATAAAGAAATCTCCACTGGTCACAAAAAAAACACCTGCACAATTCCACGTTGATAGCCAAAAAAACAAACAAACTTGCAGCCGAACTGAAAAACACTAAAAATGGCAAAACTGTCCTTCTGTAGACCCAAAAGACCCTTGGCCTGAAGAGGCAATGTGTCGTATATGGAAATAAATCTCATGTGAGACTACTGCATCCAAATGTCTGAAATAAATAAGAATAGATTTGGGAATAGAACATGTAAGCATCTTGATATCTATCTATGACCAAAAGTAGATCACTTAGAAATGCACTAAGAGCTTGTTCTCTGCTGTATAATAAAAGTAAATTAATAATGCAGTGTTCGTGCCAATGAATATTGCAGCACGTGTAGTCTGGTTTCGCCTAATGTTTAAATATAGCAACAAGTCCTTATATTGACTCATTTTCAGCTGATCTTATGAAATCATCTCTTTAGAACAATGTCAGCAAAATGAAAAACCCTCATTTCCTCTCCCATCACGTGCTATCAGATTTTTTTGCAGATCACACACGGACCCATTCATTTCTATGTGGCCATGCGCACATCCATATTTTTTGCGGATGCATATGGCTGTTGTGCAAATTATAGAATGTATCCTATTCTGTGGTCTACAGAGAAGATAAGAATACTCATTTCTGAGGCCCTAACCATAGCTCTTCTTTCTATTGCATTCTATTGGTTTATACAAGTGCATCTCAATAAATTAGAATATCATAAAAAAAAAATTTTTTTTCAGTATTTCAAAAAGTGAAACATATATATTTTATAGAGTCACTACAAACAGAGTGAACTTTGTCAAGTGTTTATTTCTGTTAATGTTGATGATTATGGCTTACAGCCGAGGAGAACCCAAAATTCATTATCTCAAAAAATTAGAATAATTAACCCAAAACACCTGCAAAGGCATCCTAAGCCTTTAAAAAGGTCCCTTAGTCTGGTTCAGTAGGCGACACAATCATGGGGAAGAATGCTGACTTGACATCCTCCACAAGGAGGGTAAACCACAAAAGGTCATTGCTAAAGAAGCTGGCTGTTCACAGAGTGCTGTATCAAAGCATATTAATGGAAGGTTGAGTGGAAGGAAAAAGGGTGGTAGAAAAAGGTGCACAAGCAACAGGGAGAACCGCAGCCTTGATAGGATTGTTAAGAAAAGGCCTTTCCTAGATTTGGGGGGGATTCACAAGGAGTGGACTGCTGCTGGAGTCAGTACTTCAAGAGCCACCACACACAGACATATCCAGGACATGGGCTACAAGTGTCGCATTCCATGTGTCAAGCCACTCATGCCCTATAGACAACGCCAGAAGCATCTTACCTGGGCCAAGGAGAAAAAGAACTGGACTGTTGCTCAGTGATCAAATGTATTGTTCTCAGATGAAAGTAAATTTTGCATTTCATTTGGAAATCAAGGTCCCAGAGTCTGGAGGAAGAGTGGAGAGGCACTCAAACCAAGCTGCTTGAGGTCTAGTGTGAAGTTTCCACAATCAGTGATGGTTTGGGGAGCCATGTCATCTGCTGGTGTAGATCCCAGGGCTGTGTAGTCGGAGTCGTGGAGTCGGAGACCATTTTGGAGGAGTCGGAGTCTGTTCTATTTCTGAACTAAGGATCTAGGCTTTTAGTTGAGATGACTGTGTGCTGCCCTTTATGTAGATGCTCACAAGTGAAACTCCTCTGCTACAGATCAGAGGAAAAAGGCACTGGGAAGGAATGGCTGCACTCATCTCAGATCTGCTAGAGAAAACAGGATTAAAGAGGTTTTCTCACTAGTTACAAAGATTAGCTTTCATCATAAAGGGACAATTAAAAGAAGACATTTTCTAAATACAGTGGTCATTAGATTTTACTTCAGTCATGAGCTATAGACAGTTCAGCAGGTCTCTGACTGCACACAGGTTTCTATGGTAACCTGCAGATCATTAAGACTGTTATCTGATTGGCTGAGAGCAGGAGTGACCTCAGTAAGCAAAATGTGTTGAGGACTGAGAAGGATGGCTTTACCTGTAATTGTGTTAGAGATCACAATCCCCTGCTCTGTCAGAGTAAGTTAATATATGCTAATAACTGCTGGAGACCCCCACACGGCCTGAGGAGACAGAGTGAGTGCAAACTGCCTGTCAGCCGGTGAATCAATGTGCTGAGAAAACCCTTTAAGGCAAGTACTTCTTAGTATATCTAAACTTTCAATAAACTGTGCATAAATCACTTGTCCAGTGCATGTTCTCTCTGTATGCTTTATGTTTCAGTTCGCTTTCCTCTGAGCTCATGTTTGGAGAGGTTAGCTGCTCTCATAGCTTCTATATGCTGCTGATGCAAAACACCTAGGGCCTTATGTATGAAAACTGTCTAGGTGTAGAAGTTTCTTTGTTGCCCATAGAAACCAATTAGAGCTGCCCTTTCATTTCATATAGTGTTCTGGAGAAATGAAAGGGGAGCTCTGATTGGTTGCTATGGGCAACAAAGAAAGTCTTAGACCTAGACAGTGTTCATACATCAGGCCCTTAGTGAGCTGTACCCAGAGAAGCCTGATACTGAGAGTTCAGAGTAAAGATATCTAGTAAAACATATATTACAAACTCTTTTTGTCATGACATATCTGTACTATTGATTTATGCAAACTTTGTGTAAAGTTATCACTTAAACATGCGCCATGTATGAGGGAGTCTGAGTCGGATTGGGAGTTGGAGTCGGAGTCAGGGGAAATTGAGGAGTCGGAGTTGGAGTCGGGGCTTTGGCCTACCGAATCCACAGCCCTGGTAGGTCCACTGTGTTTTATCAAGACCAAAGTCACTGCAGCCATCTACCAGAAAATTTTAGAGCACTTCATGCTTCCCTCTGCCAACAAGCTTTTTGGAGATGGAATTTTTATTTTCCACCTGTCCACACTGCCAAAAGTACCAATACCTGGTTTAATAACCACAGTATCACTGTGCTTAAAGGGGTTGTCCGAGTTATTTTTTTGTTCTTTATATGTTTCTAACTTGTCAGCTATAACAACTTTCCCATACACTTTGTGTTTCTAAAGCTGCTGGTTTCTCAGAGTTGACTGAGGGTCACATGACCTGTGATGTCACCTTATCTCTCTGCTCTGTGATGTTTCTTCACAAGCCTCAGAGTTCAGATAACAGTCTGTACACGAGACATCACTGGCCACGCCCCCTTTCTTTGCTGGCTGCTATCTGCTCTCCCTGGATTCCTTTAGATAAAACATTAACCCCTTCAGCCAGAACACACTGAGGGCTCAAGGATTTACAACAAGCAGTAGCTGCAGCAGTGAGAGGAGACAAATGCTGGGCACAAGAGCTGTAGAGGAATTGTATTGTACAAGAACAGGTAGGGAGAATTTCCTGTATGTATTAGCAGTGTCATTGTACAGCTGGGACTTGTAGTCCTACACATACAACATGCTGCTGAGTATTCCAGCAGGCAGACATGTCACTCAGCACTTGTATTCATTCCCTTTGCAGAGAGGGAGGGAGAAGGGGGAGGGGCTGAGATTGTTGTTATTGCATGTAAACAAAGACCAGAAGAGAACCAGGGAAATTAGGAAATATGGATTTTTTTTGCCTAAAACTTGCTTAACTTAGTTATATATTGCTGCCCATCAGATTTACAGTGCTATATATTTTTTGTCATAACTCGGACAACCCCTTTAATTGGCCAGCAAACTCACCTTACCTTAACCCCATAGAGAATCTATGGGGCATTGTCAAGAGGAAGATGAGACACCAGACCCAACCATGCAGACGCTGAAGGCTGCTATCAAAGCAACCTGGGCTTCCATAACACCTCTGCAGTGCCACAGGCTGATCGCCTCCATGCCACGCTGCATTGATGTAGTCATTCATGCAAAAGGAGCCCCAACCAAGTATTGAGTGCATTTACTGTACAGATGTTTCATTTGGCCCAAATTTCTGTGTTTAAATTTTTTTTTTACAGTTGGTCTAATATAATATTCTAATTTTCTGAGACAATGACTTTTGGGTTTTCCTTGGCTGTAAGCCATAATCATCAACATTGACAGAAATAAACACTTGAAAAAGTTCACTCTGTTTGTAATTACTCCATATAATATATGGGTTTCACTTTTGGAATTGAATTACTGAAAACATTTTTTTTTTATGATATTCTAATTTATTGAGATGCACTTGAGTATTTTGCATTTAAAAGGCACTTGCCACTAGAGAGTAAACCAACGCCATGATGTTATATAGCACTTGCTAATACCTTTCTAAGGCTACTTTCACACTGGCGGCAGGCCTGATCCGGCAGGTGAAGGGTGCTGCCGGATCAGGCCTGCCGCAGTGACATGTGTGGAGCCGGAACCGCGCTCCGGCCCCACACATGTCACACAGTACATACATACACATAAACATAAACATACACACACATATAGACATACAAACACACATACATACTTACATGCTCCCCGGCAGGTCTTCGGAGCGTCAGGGACAGGACGGCTCACACAGGTCACGATTCCGCACAGAGGGCGCTGTGGGGAATCGTGACCTGTGTGAGCCCTCCTGTCCCTGACGCTCCGAAGACCTGCCGGGGAGCATGTAAGTATGTATGTGTGTTTTGTATGTCTATATGTGTGTGTATGTTTATGTTTATGTGTGTGTCTGTGTCTGTATGTGTGTATGTGTAGCCGGATCCGTAATGGACTCCATTGAAAGTCAATGGAGGGCGGATCCGGTTACCATTATGGTCACACCAGACGGATCCACCTCCATTGACTTGCATTGGGGGTCATTCCGGATCCGTCTTGGTGCGGATGCCTGGACCGGAGAGCAAACCGCAGCATGCTGCGGTTTGTTCTCCGGTCTGAAGACGGAACGGAATGCTTTCAGGAGCATTCCGTTGTCTTCAGTTCAGTTTTGTCCCCATTGACAATGAATGGGGACAAAACTGAAGCGTTTTATTCCGGTATTGAGCCCCTATGACGGAACTCAACACCGGAATTTTAAAACGCTAGTGTGAAAGTAGCCTTAGTACACCCCTGTTAAAAACTGCCCCTATGTAGATAAAAAGAAGATATAAAACAGTGTGTACTATGTGTAAATTACTTACCAAGAGTCATGTGGGAAGTATTGCTTTGGTGAAGAGTCACAGGTGTGAACATGCTCATTCTGCTTTGACTCATGTCCTACTTGGCAGTGCTAGCACTGGTATAAACAATCAAGGCAGAATAAGCATGATAAAGTCATGATACTGGGACTCTTCTTCACACCAGCACCACCCAGAGGACTCTTGGCGAGCAAGTTACACCTAGTGCACAACGTTTCATAGCTTCTTTCTATCCAGCACAGCTGGTTTACTCTTTCCAAAATGTAGTTACAGGTTCCCTTTACAGGACTATGTCCTGCCCTGTTTAGTGTTCATCATCTCTCACTGCTTATTCAGTCTATGTTAGATAGTCCCTTTTGGAAACAACAGGTTTGGTTTTCATCACAATCTCTACAGTATACATCAACCATTTTTTAAGCATCAACTTTTTTTTTTTACCTAAACCTGATGATTAAGTCTGTCTGGGACCCTTGCTCTCTAAGGTTTAGATGAATTAGATAGTGGAAGGATCACAGTTTCAGTTTAAAAAAAATGGTGAGGTTAAATTGTATAGACTGTATTGTTGACAGGTCCTTTTTAGTCCCAAAACTAAATCTGAAATAGGACCTCCTACCGACCTTGCACTACTCATTAGCGTCCTCTCAAGTGGCAGAGGGGCTTTTCAGCTCCAGGACTCCAAAGTGACTTCTTCCATCACTATGCCCCTACCTCCAGGTACTTAAGTTGAACACCAGAAAGGATAACAGCGCCCTACTTGCTTGAGATTGCAGTACACGTGCACCTATAAATACTCAGATTAGAGTACTACAGTATTGGCTGTGGAAATTTACAACATATAATGCTATAGAGAATAGCATTTTTCAGTTCTTGTGCTCCCCAGATACTTCCAAGGAAGGCCACCATCTTTGATTTGGTTTAGGAGAGAAGGAAAGATCTCAAATTAAGTCTGTACTCATCAGAGCGGGGTGGTAGAAGAATTGACATTAACAGCACAACTAAGACGTTTTTAATATTCTGTAGAGACCAATAAACTGTTATAAAAGGTCTTTGCGTAGGACAGGGGTTGGCTACCTCTAGCACCCCAGCTGTTGTGAAACTACAACTCCCAGCAGGCATACTTACTGGTACAGGGATTAGGAAGATGCTGCGTTTCGCAGGGGGCGTCTCCTTCTCCCTCACTGTGAGTTGTCCAATCACAGCTGATCATGTCACAGCCATTGAGGAATAACAGTTCACCTTCTCCCTGGCTGTGACTGGAAAGCTCACAGGCAGGAAGAAGAAGACCCGTGAAAGGTCCTCTTTAAACAGGACCTTTTACCTCTCCTGACATGTCTGTTTTAGTAACTACTTGCATTTCCCATGTAATAACAACTTTGGTGCATCTTTTCATATAACTATGTTATGTCATTCCTCTATTATTCCTACTAGGTGCATTAATGAATTGCAGTTTGCAATGAAGGTCCCGCTGGGTGTTACCAGGTGGAGGTGTGACCTTGCACAGGCTGACACTGCCAGCACTGATCTGATGTTGTCTGATAAGAACAGATGCTCCAGAATTTATTGCACAGGAAATTTAAGTAGTTACTAAAAAAGAAAAGTAGTGACAGGTCCTTTTTAAGGGGTAACACCTTTCAAGGCTAAGAAGAGAAACATACAACCAGTGATAAGCAAGAATTCTGTTCACTTTAATGAAGCAATTACAATTCCATTTGAGAACGCCGAGTCTATTCCTGCATTCTCTGGTGGATATGTAATTACCTGAAAGAAACAGCAGTTTAAAGGAGTGATTTTCTGAATATCAGTGGTTGTATTTACTGTTCTCTTCCTTGCCGGGAAAGGAGCTCTGTACATATTTTTTCCCATGTTTCTGGGAACAATGGAGTGCTGGATCCACCATATGAGGATGCCAGTGGCGTCCAACTGTCCACATTGTCTTATAATGGGGTCTAATAGATTCTGCCACCGTTCAGCACGTTGATGGCGCTGTTCTTTCTGTACAGTAAGAGGGAATTCCTTAATGGAGGCTCCTGGCAGAAATGTGAACAGAATCTTAGGCCTCATGCACACGTTCCGTCTGCACCCGTTCCGTTTTTACGGTCCGTTTTTTTCAATCCGTTTTTATCCGTTTTTCATCCGTTAAAACGGACTGCCATCCGTTTAAACGGATCCGTTTTTTATCCGTTTTCCATCCGTTTAAACGGATCCGTTTTATTTAATTTAGGTTGGTTCTGTGTCTCCAAGCAACCTATCCGTGAAAACGGATGGAAAACGGATACATACCCGTTTCCATCCGTTTTCACGGACGCTCCTATAGAGTTGAATTGAGCCATCCATCACGTTTAAACGGATGAAAATGGGACATGCACCAGTGAAAAAGGATCTGAAAAACGGAACGGACAGGCATCCGTGAAAAAACGGATGCCTGTCCGTCGCCCATACAAGTGAATGGGTCCGTTTTTTCTATCCTTTTTTCAGGATCCTGAAAAAAGGATAGAAAGCGGAACGTGTGCATGAGGCCTTACCCCTTAAACTGCCTGAGTTGATATATCAGTGTAGTTTAGACAATATTACTGGTAAATAGTGTTACATAGTAAAACAACTAATAGACCATGACTACTTTACCATTCATAAGTGCCAATAATAACTGCTATATATACGTTTGACGTGTCTGATGGTCCATATTTAAGCAGCATGGTCTAAATGGTCCCTATATACTTAGCAGCAACATCTATACGAGTTCTAATCATCGTTAACTCAATAGATCGCTGCCATTTGATATCTGATGAATTACCATTTTTTATATTTATTTATCCATCATGCATTTAGATGTGTACTCCTATGTCGTTATCATGTATTCCATGTAATATGACCCAATAATATTCCCTGATGAACCTTTATTAAGGGGAAATGCGTTGGAAAAATATTGGGAACCATTAGGGTGAGTACAGGGACAGTGAGTATAGGTACGAGACCAGGGAGCATCCACCTTTAGGATCCAT
The DNA here is from genome assembly GCA_900303285.1 of Rhinella marina. Classification (NCBI taxonomy): domain Eukaryota; kingdom Metazoa; phylum Chordata; class Amphibia; order Anura; family Bufonidae; genus Rhinella; species Rhinella marina. The sequence continues at coordinate 740,566 of ONZH01030247.1, forward strand.
CCCTGGGTTGAGGTATAGTGGCAGTCTTGACTTTAGGGACTATCTCCCAATATCTGTCAATCCAAACCTCTCACCTAAATGACTCCATGGTACCACTCTTTATTTTTAAATATATTTATAATTTTTTTGGTTGTTGGTTGTAGGTACACTGGTGTATTTGTGTTGCTTTTTGGGGTGCCCTTTTGAGGTGTAGTGCTCATGTGAGTTTTTTTTATCTATTTTGAAGTAAAAGTTACGTTTGAACTCTAAGCTGTCTGTGACTAAACTAATTGTGAAGCTTGAGTACTCCATATTTTGAAGACTGGTTGAACTGTGCATCTCACCCGATCACCATCAATCAGAAGTTCTGAGTACAAATATGTATAAGGCCATAAGACCAAAGGATTCTCCAAAATATACACTACTTAAAACTTACATTTTATTTGTTGTCCGTTAAAAGTATTTGTATACTACAAAAAGCATAGACAAAAAAGAATAAATCGCCCTAAATAGATTACAACTGCTGGTTTCCCTACCAGCGCTTAAAATGAATCATCCAGACAGAATCCCCACCCCCACGTATCCATTCACTATCAATACAATACATGGAAATATATACTCATTTCCAACATCTAAATATCCCTGACTACCAGCACTTTTCATCTATTTAAGGGAATGTATCCTTTTTTGTTTTTGCTTTTCACAGTATACAAATACATTTTTATTTGTTGTAAAAAAAAAAAAATACAATAGTAATATACATCCCCAACACACTAACAGGGTCTTTCTTGATTTTTTGCCAAGTAGAAATATGCCCACTATAATACCATAATGCAAAAGATGTCAGTAGATTATAATGCTGCCCAGTGCATATACCTCAATTGCAAAGCATACAACCACTAGCCGCCCCCCCCCCCTAAAATTCATCCTCTATATATAGAATATTACACCCAGTGTACAGCACAAGAGAAGTGGTACTGTGCAGTGTCCATATATACAGAATAAAAGCAAATACTGAGAATTACACCCAGTATACAGGACAAGACAAGTGGTACTGTGCAGTGTCCATATATACAGAATAAGAGCAGATACTGAGAATTACACCCAGTGTACAGGACAAGACAAGTGGTACTGTGCAGTGTCCATATATACAGAATAAGAGCAGATACTGAGAATTACACCCAGTATACAGAACAAGACAAGTGGTACTGTGCAGTGTCCATATATACAGAATAAAAGCAAATACTGAGAATTACACCCAGTATACAGGACAAGACAAGTGGTACTGTGCAGTGTCCATATATACAGAATAAGAGCAGATACTGAGAATTACACCCAGTATACAGGACAGGAGAAGTGGTACTGTGCAGTGTCCATATATACAGAATAAGAGCAGATACTGAGAATTACACCCAGTGTACAGGACAAGAGAAGTGGTACTGTGCAGTGTCCATATATACAGAATAAGAGCAGATACTGAGAATTACACCCAGTATACAGGACAAGACAAGTGGTACTGTGCAGTGTCCATATATACAGAATAAAAGCAAATACTGAGAATTACACCCAGTATACAGGACAAGAGAATTGGTACTGTGCAGTGTCCATATATACAGAATAAGAGCAGATACTGAGAATTACACCCAGTATACAGGACAGGAGAAGTGGTACTGTGCAGTGTCCATATATACAGAATAAAAGCAAATACTGAGAATTACACCCAGTATACAGGACAGGAGAAGTGGTACTGTGCAGTGTCCATCTATACAGAATAAAAGCAAATACTGAGAATTACACCCAGTATACAGGACAAGACAAGTGGTACTGTGCAGTGTCCATCTATACAGAATAAGAGCAAATACTGAGAATTACACCCAGTATACAGGACAAGAGAAGTGGTACTGTGCAGTGTCCATATATACAGAATAAAAGCAAATACTGAGAATTACACCCAGTATACAGGACAAGACAAGTGGTACTGTGCAGTGTCCATCTATACAGAATAAGAGCAAATACTGAGAATTACACCCAGTATACAGGACAAGAGAAGTGGTACTGTGCAGTGTCCATATATACAGAATAAGAGCAGATACTGAGAATTACACCCAGTATACAGGACAGGAGAAGTGGTACTGTGCAGTGTCCATATATACAGAATAAAAGCAAATACTGAGAATTACACCCAGTATACAGGACAAGACAAGTGGTACTGTGCAGTGTCCATATATACAGAATAAGAGCAGATACTGAGAATTACACCCAGTATACAGGACAAGACAAGTGGTACTGTGCAGTGTCCATATATACAGAATAAAAGCAAATACTGAGAATTACACCCAGTATACAGGACAAGAGAATTGGTACTGTGCAGTGTCCATATATACAGAATAAGAGCAGATACTGAGAATTACACCCAGTATACAGGACAGGAGAAGTGGTACTGTGCAGTGTCCATATATACAGAATAAAAGCAAATACTGAGAATTACACCCAGTATACAGGACAGGAGAAGTGGTACTGTGCAGTGTCCATATATACAGAATAAAAGCAAATACTGAGAATTACACCCAGTATACAGGACAAGACAAGTGGTACTGTGCAGTGTCCATCTATACAGAATAAGAGCAAATACTGAGAATTACACCCAGTATACAGGACAGGAGAAGTGGTACTGTGCAGTGTCCATACATACAGAATAAGTGCAGATACTGAGAATTACACCCAGTATACAGGACAGGAGAAGTGGTACTGTGCAGTGTCCATATATACAGAATAAGAAGATACTGAGGATTACACCCAGTATACAGGACAGGAGAAGTGGTACTGTGCAGTGTCCATACATACAGAATAAGTGCAGATACTGAGAATTACACGCAGCATACAGGACAGGAGAAGTGGTACTGTGCAGTGTCCATATATACAGAATAAGAGCAAATACTGAGAATTACATTCGGTATACAGGACAAGAGAAGTGGTACTGTGCAGTGTCCATACATACATAATAAGTGCAGATACTGAGAATTACACCCAGTGTACAGGACAAGAGAAGTGGTACTGTGCAGTGTCCATACATACATAATAAGTGCAGATACTGAGAATTACATGCAGCATACAGGACAGGAGAAGTTACAGGTGACACTAGGGAGGCTCGTCTCTGTCACAGTCTGCTACTGGCTTCTCCCCATATGTTTTGATCTGCGCAACAGGGAGATGCAGCAGCGGCTGTGTGGCGAGCATGAGCAGGAGTGATGCGAGTGCCAGTGAGCGGGGTAAGTATAACCTGCCCAGGCATTAGGGGGTTGGATAATCCCTTTAACATATTTTAGGCCTAATGGCCAGTGTGAAAATTGCAGGATTATATACAATTGTTTAATATAGATAGTGAAATGGAAAATGTAAAACAAATGCTTAAAGGGGTTTTCCGAGTTATATATATTGATGACCTATCCTCAGGATAGGTCATCAATATCATATTGTCGGGGGTCCGACACCTGGCACCCCCACGATCAGCTGTTTGAAGAGGAGGCGTGCGCCGTATCAGCGCTGCCTCCTCTCCACTGTTTACATGCTGGCCGTAACGGGGTAGTGGTGAGTAGGTGTAATTACACCTCACCGCCCCATTCATTTCTATGGGAAGAATCGCTTCCATACAAGTCTATGGAAGCGATTCTTTCCAATGAAAAGGAATGGGGCGGTGAGGTGTAATTACACCTACTCACCACTACCCCAGTGTCGGCCAGCATGTAAACAGTGAAGAGGAGGCAGCGCTGGTATGGCACGCGCCTCCTCTTCAAACAGCTGATCTGATATTGATGACCTATCCTGAGGATAGGTCATCAATATATATAACTCGGAAAACCCCTTTAACATAAACATGAGATTTAAACAATAGGTCAGCGGGTTGGTATCTTGTTAATGGAAACGGCTTCCTAACTGTGAGCATGGCAAATAGGTGCAAAGCTAAAAAACGGTAAGCTTGAAAACAGGGCGTATATAATTCCAAGTTTCTGAAAGATATTAATGAAAATTTAAAAAATGGTCCCTAAGTTTCTTTGATTTTATATTCCTCATAAATATTTCAATTGATATGAAAAAGTGACAGGGTGTCCAAGATAGTAAAACATTACTGACTTTGAAGTAACTAATAAATATCAAATCTCCAAATTTGATATAAAAGGAAACTATTTGCGCAAGATGGTTGACAGATGTGCCTCCACATGGCAGCCACATTAATGAGAAGCAGAATACAGATACACTAGAAGTGTTTAAAAGCAAAACCAAACTCAATCTTTTTTATATTAAAACAGTTGTCAGGGCTTTTAATACTGATGACCTATCCTCAGGATAGATAATGAATATCAGATCTGCGGGGGTCTGACACCCCGATCAGCTGTATGAGGAGACAGCATGTGTGCACGTGCTGTCTCCCCTCTCTTTTCCTGTTAGCTGCTGCTTTGCCATGGACAGCATCATGAAGAGAGAGGGGAGACGGCACGTGCATACAAGCTGTCTCCTCATACGGCTGATCAGCGGGTGTCGGACCCCCGCAAATCTGATATTCATGACCTATCTTGAGGATAGGTCATCAGTAGAGATGAGCGAGCAGTGCGGATCCGTCCTCATCTGCATGTAAGTCCGTCCTCACCCGTCTTAAAGTCAGTGGGGACGGAACCGTTTGGTATGAGTGTCATACCAAACGATCCGTCCTCATTGACTTACATGCAGAGGAGGACGGATCCGCAATGCCTGCGGGCATTTCACACGGGACCCGAGCGTTACAGTGCTCGTAACGAGCACTGCTCGCTCATCTCTAGTCATCAGTATTAAAACAACTGCTTTAATAAGGATAATGTTTAGCAGTTTATGGATACCACTTCTCATTGTCTATGTATTCACAGACAATGAGAAGTGCAGCAGTTTTAGTCTGGCCGATTTTCGGCATATTTGTTGGGTTGCGGCTGGACATCTGCCGGTCCATTATAGTAATTCATGTAGTTTCCGGCAATGGCGGATGCAGAGAGACCCGTCAGGCTATTCCCTGCTGGATCTCACTATTGCTAGTGTGAGACTGGCCTAACGTCAAGATAGATTTAGATTAGGAAAGGTAGGAGCAACCATACATTTTGACATTACCGACAGTCTAGCCCAGTGGTTCTCAACTCCAGTCCTCGGGACCCACCTGCCAGGCAGGATTTGGGAATATCCCACAGAATGAATACCTGTGGTAAGTCCTGATGGATGGATGCAAATTATATCAGCTGCTCTATACTAAGGAAATCCTGAAAACCTGAGTGGTAGGTGGGTCCTGAGGACTGGAGTTGAGAACCACTGGTCTAGCCTATTCATCACTGCCATTTACTATGTGCAGTAAAGTGATCAAATACTACTTTAAAGGGAACCTGTCATCTCCGAAACACCCCCCGAACTAGAGTAAGTGTTGTATAGTGTAAGTGATGTAGAGTCTGGTTATGTAATTTTTATCTTCATACTCACTTCCATTCCGACGCTGTGCTCCCACAAACCTGCAGTAAAATGCACTCAGTGGACTCCAGTGCTCACTCATATAATGGAGAGGACATTTTACTGCCGGTTTGTGGGAGCACAGCGTTAGAATGGAAGTGAGTATGAAGATAAAACTTACATAATCGGATTCAGCATCACTTACACTATACATCGCTTACTCTAGTTCGGGGGGTGTTTCGGAGATGACAGGTTCCCTTTAAAGTGGTATTATGTGAACTAAAAGTTAATGTTAATGATTGATGTATACTTTTGTGGGAAAATATTCAGTATAACAGTATATTTTATGCATAAATTCCTGCTGATTCTGGGCTTTGAAGTCAAGGAGATGGTCCTATCAGTGACTGGCAGCTATCTCTGTATACACAGTGATAGAGAGAAGGCTGTCAATCACTGCTAGGACCATCTCCTGGACTACAAAGCTCAGAATGAGCAGGAATGTAAATGAATAAAATACAAGTTATACTCAATTTTCTCCCATAAACTTATATATCAATCTGCTCAGCTCCTCCTGCTCTATAACATGGTACTTGTAGCTTACATTGCATTTTCATGGTGACAGGTTCCCTTTATTGTAATATATGCCCCATTGATAGCAGGCATTTCCAGAACGATAAATACCAGAAATCTGAGATATATGGACATCAACAGTAGCTTGCTTGCCCTGAGCAAAAATCAACAAGAAAACAGAAAAGATGGAAATAAAATCTTTATCCCATAACTCGAATTTCAAGAAAATCAAAAAGGGAAAAAAAAAGAAAAAAAAAAAAAAAAGGTCAATGTGACACAGGACAACTACAAAGAGTTAATGTACAGTCCGGCTTGGTTATGAGTAATCTTTATTCTGCTGCATCTATTCAGCTAGCAAAAACAGGATGCCCCCTCTTTTTTAAACAAAATGCAATCCATTTTCTTACTGCCGCCTTAGTCACCAACATCTGCAGATGGTGCTTTCCTGAATAAAAAAAAAAAAAAAAAAAAAAAAAAAAAAAAATACTTCTCCTTATTTGTTTGCCATTCACCCTTCAACCTCTCAGATGGCATCATTTCAACCATGTTAAAAAAAATATTAAACGTGCAACCATGAAACCTTTTTCTACATACAGTATCAGAAGTACATGTGATGAGAACCTTCAACACAGGCACATGGCCATCCATTTACTACAACACATCTGCTTTTAATGCAATACAATGTAATTTACATATATAGATGGAATTTTTATACATGGCTGCCCTTGGAAACAGACAACAGTGTATTTGCACCGAGTAGTCAGCATTTAGTAGTCACATGTCTAAATGTATAACTCATCATGCTGAGTTAAATGACCCCTCTATTTGAAACCAATGGCCCCATTGTAGAGAAATCTGCACTTATTGCATCTGCTCAGAGCACTGAGGGGCGAGTCTAGCACCCCTTCACAACCACCTTTTCCCTTAGCTACACCTCCCATCCCTTGAGAGAAGGAGCCAGGCACCCTCACTGTCTTCAGGCCTGGCACTGTAATCCTTCACATGCGCTGGTGTTAAATAGGCGCATTCACAGTTTGAATATATTAGCATTTGGGAAGGCCTGCTGACATTCGAACTGCGCATGCACTGATTCAACATTCACCAGTGCACACATGGAATTACAGGGCCAGACAGGAAGGCGGTGAGAATACCTAGCCCTATCACTCAACGTAAGGGGGCTAACAGGAAAAGGTGGTTATGGAGTGGTGCTCCGAGGGCATTTGCAATAAAGTGCAGATTGCGCTACAATGGGACCAAAGAATTCAACTACAGTGGATCATTTAACTCAGCATGAGCAACCTGAACAGGCAATATGCCTGGTTTAATAGGGTTGATCATGCTGGCAGATGCTCTTTAAAGTGTCATTTTATAATTGTGGGGGTTTTGCCTTTGGGATCCGCACCAATCCTTGGGTGGGGGGGGGGGGGGATGGGGGAGGCCACAGTGCTGGAGTAGAACTGCATCTTCTTCTTGTTCTCTCCCTTCTGTATAGGGAACTGCAATCCAACCACTTTCATTTAGCAAAGCAAGGATAACTTGGCAAGGGGTCCAGAGCGACTTACACCAGAGCTGCACCTCCACTTTGCTAAGGATTGGCAGTGCGCAGTCAGTGCCCGTGCTGTGGACCGTAATTTGCGGTCCACAATGCATGGGCACTGACATTGTGGCCACCGCATGCGGAACACGGACCCATTCACTTGAATGGGGTCCGTGATCCGCATCCGATGGTCCGCACCGCAAAAAAGTAGTGCTTGCGCTACTTTTTTGCGGTGCGGAGGCACGGCCAGAAACACCAGGGGAGCATACAGTAGTGCTTCTGTGGTGTTCCTATCCTTGCCTCTGCTCCGCATCTCCCGGATTGCGGACCCATAGAAGTGAATGGGTCCGCGATCCGTGATGCGGGCTGCACACAGCCAGTGCCTGTGTATTGCGGACCCGCTGTATGCGGGCCGCAATACGGGCCTGGGCTGGCACCGGCCGTATGCATGAGCCCTTAGAAAAATGCCATCACTTTTCCAGATTGGAAAACCCTGTTAATAAACTATGTTGGGAACTTATCACTTCATCTGATTTAGCTCATGTTTATAGCTACTTTATAGGTTTACTATATACTTACTACTGTATGCTACCAGTAAGGCAACATTCACACGACTGTATGTTTTGTGGTCCGCAAAAAATACGGATGACGTCCATTTGGCATCCGTATTGCATGCGTTTTTTTGTGGATCCATTGTAACGATGCCTGTCCTTGTTCTCAAAAGAATAAGACATGCTCTATATTTTTTGCGGGGCTACAGAACGGACATACGGATGCGGACATCACATGGTGTGCTGTCCGCATTTTTTGCTGACCCATTAAAATGAATGGGTCCACAGCCTATCCGCAAAAAAAAAAAAAAAAAAAAAAACAACCCACAAAAAAAACAAACAGAGCAGACATGGAAACAAAATTGTTCGTATGCATCTAGCCTAATAGAGTAACGTACTCATTCCACTCGGTCAAAAAGCAGTCGCTACTATTTCCTTGCAAGTAAAATGATATGGCAGGGCATAATACTGGATAACTGCCTAACAGCAGCCCTACATATAAAACCATACTAACATAATAGGGTAGATTTACTAAAACTTGTGTAAAAGAAAACTAGATGCTAATAGCAACCAATCTGAATCCTTTCCCTTTCATTTTCAGAGCTCCTTTGGAAAATGAAAGGTGGAATCTGACTGGCTTGATAAATCTCCACTAACATGTCTGATTAATATTGCCATTTTATAAAATAAGTGCACTTTATAAATACTGCTCCTTGTTTCATGCCCATAGCCATAAACCTTTGCTCATGAAAAGTTTGCTCCTTAGATCAGCAAATGAAGGAAGTTAGTCATTAGAGTTTTGGCTGAGAAACCATACCCCGATGACCTAATTGTTCCTATGTATTAAACGTCCCTTACGAGTTTGCCTGGGTTACACCCTGACTAAAGTGCTCTGAATTGCCATGTCTTTGACTTTCACATTCATTGAACTGCTGCCAGATAGAAGCCAGGCAGTAAATGGCCTAATTGTCCAGACAGGAGCCCGTCAACAGCATCACCTCCTCCACTACTGAAAAGTGATATTGTTTGGAATACAACACGTTATATATAAAGTCAGGTTTCTCTAGTACATCCTAGAAGCTGACATTTTTCTTGGATATGCAAGTATTCGCTTGTATCCTACTGGGTACCTAATAAACTAGACCTAGAAAACCAGAAACTACAGTCCTGAGGGTAACTTGCTCAGAATGATCAGGGGTTGTCTGATTTAATACAAAATCCAAAAGCGTGACTGATGTGAAGATGGCTCCTGGGATCTCCACTTTTACCAAGAATTCAGATGCCTCAGCAGACAGGTGAACACACATGTGCAGATATTCTCCTTAAAATAAATAAAGCACAGACCATGCTCAGTCAAATTTATGGACACCATCAGCAGATTTCTAGGTGCATTGGTTAGGCTGAGTTCACAGCTCAGTGATTTGGTCAGCGATTCCCATCAGAGCCAAAACCAGCAGTGAAGCCTACACAGAGATAATATAAAATGGAAAGATCTGTAATAATGAACGTATCTGGTTGTACTATCTTTAACTTCATTGAAAACTAGTCATAAACTCCATTGAAGTCAATGGAGGACGGATCAGTTTTCTATTGTGCCAGAGAAAACAGATCCGTCCCCATTGACAGATCTCTCTTGCTCCACATCCCAGGATGGAAAGCAAACTACATGTTGCGGTTTATTCATTTCTACGAGGTCCTCAAAAATTAAAAAATAAATGGACAGCACAAGCTACTGCTCCGCAAATTTATAGAACATGTCCTATTCCTGACCATTTTGCAGACAAGAATGGCCATTGTGGACTGCACCTGTATACTGTAGATCCGTGGTATGCGGACCGCAATACAGAAACGATTATGTGATTGAGTCCTTAGTCATTGCCAAGCACGTGAATGTTTGTTTCTGAAGATGGTGTCAGCTTTAATAAGGCTAATCATTAATAAGAATATCAATACATGCCTCGGCAGGAGAAGAGCAAGCTAATATGTATGTATACAGACCATTAACATAGGGATAATACATACCAATCCAAATGTGACAAAGATATATCACAGGAATCAAAAAGAAGAAGCTCCACTGACGGAAAGGATTATTTTCAGAGCCTTCAGTCACATGGTTATTTTACAGTGAAAATGAATCATAAACTATGTCAAGAATAAAAATCTAATAGTTTAGAGCAGGGATCAGCAACCTTCGGCAGTCCAGCTGTGGTGAAACTACAACTCCCAGCATGCACACTTTCGTAGTTGTTTTCAGAACTCTCATAGAAATGAATGGCGCATGCTGGGAGTTGTAGTTTTACCACATCTGGAGGGCTAAAGGTTGCTGACCCCTGGTTTAGAGGCTCTATGGGAAAGGCCACAAACCGTGACAGGGGTTTTTACCGCAGGTCAGTTTTGTAATATTTGTTAATGCCCATGAATTTTTAAAGGAAATGGATGTTTTAACTGCAAAAAACAGATATGTGGACAAAAAAGATCAAAAACTGCATTGACTTTGGCTACATTGTGGCAGCCATGTCAATTATCTTGCGCAAGATTTTTCCTTTTGCAGAATACTTTAGTAATTAAAGGGAACCTGTTACCTAGAAACCGTATGTTAAACCGCCAGCAGTACCTTATTGTAGTTTGTAGCACTATTATAAAGTTGCCTGTGTCCTGGCTGTATAACTGGCCGTGCTATGTAAACAATAGTCTTGAAGTCAAGGGGGCAGAGGCTTCCTTTGTCTAATTCCTTCACTGCCGGACGCTTGAATGTAGTCTCGAGCATGCACAGGCTCTTGAACACTGAGCCTATAAAAACTACCTCACAGCAGAGGGGAACAGTGCGCATGCACCTGAATTGGAGGAGCTCGCACATGCGGAAGACCACTTTACCAGTTTAAAAATCAGTTTGCCTCGTCAGAGCCCATACATTTTAATGCTATACAGGGACAGGTCTCCATACAGCATTAAACTGAAGTTTTAAGCAAAGCGATTTCGGATCTAGGATACGAAGTTCGCTTTGCTCATCACTAATTATTACTGATGGGGGCCACTGTGGGGGACATGTATACTGCAGGAGATGGGATTTTATTAAAAAAAAAAAAAAAAAAAAACACAACAACGAAAATCATCCATTTTAATGGCAAGAAAATGGACACAAAACTGGTTGAAAAAGGTCCACGAAAAACTGACAGTGTGTCACTGATAACGCCTTCCCTGTCTACTGAGAGCTCTTCATGGGGTGGTTTTAAGTTAGAAATAATTAACACGTTATACTGAATAGTTTCCCATGAATCTGCTCAGCTCCGTCTGCTCTATGACACGCTACCTGCAGAGTGGACTGTATTTTGTGGCGGCAGGTCTTCTTTACGGCAGCCATTGAGCGCATTACTTTTCATGGGAGACATGACCGATCCTCTGAGCAGTGCATGACCCATGTGCATGCAGCACATACATCTCTTCCACTCGAATGCGACTGAGAACCTCTGCGTAACCATATTTTTTCAGCAGTCCTACATTTACGACTAGGCAGCAACTAAAAAGCATCCGTAGATAAGAAATAAGAAGAAGTGGGGTAGAAGTTCAAAAAGAATTAAGGCTGGAAAAAAAGAGGACATAAAAACGTGACCGGTCAGTTTCATGGATGACATCCTAGTGAGCACAACAAGCAGTTATTTTATGAGTCAGTAACTAGTGTGGTATTTATACCGTACCTGAGCACAAGGTGTGACCATCTATAGGGGTGTGACACAAGGTTGTCATTCTTTATTAGAGGAACAGGCCTAGAGGAATACTGAGTCACACTGCACAGGTCTACATGAATAAAACTCATTGCCGCTTGTCACATTAGTAAAACGTTTAAATAACTGAACTGTAAAAGAAAAATCAGAAGATAAGTGATCTATCAACTCATCCATCCAATATCATCTATTGCAATAAAGTTTGAAAAAGGTTTTTGCATATTGAAGTAACTGAGGGGCCTCTGCCTCCCTTATCTCCTGTATACAATACCTGTATTACAAGGGAGGCCCACCGATTTCAATGGGAGCAGTGTAACGACGGTGGGGCCATGACAGGGAGACCACCTTCTGAACTGATTATTTTAGGAGCACTTTTAGACCAGACAACCACATCAAAGCTTGTTCCTTCATGACTGGTTCAAAGGTTAGAACTCTTCTGGTAGATATTTTACCACACATCTTCTGTGAATATTCTGGAGTATGTAATATGGCTGCAAGATAACTGAGAAGACAGAGGTACACCGTATAACATAAAATGAGCTGTACAGGCTCACACAGGGGCAATACTGGAGGATTTAACTAACCCGATTACTGCTGCACTGAATGGGAACAGCACTGCAGTAACCAGGCCTGGCCAGTATACGGTGGACCAAGGATGCTCAACCTGCGGCCTTCCAGCTGTTGTAAAACTACAACTCACATCATGCCCTGCTGTAAGCTGTATGGGCATGCTAGGAGTTGTAGTTTTGCAACAGTTGGAGGGCCACAGGTTGGGCATCCCTGCAGTGGATGAAGCTGTGTAGATCCGATGCCCAATTCTGATGCCAGAGCTTCTGCAAAGAACTCATTTGTGGGGATGCTGAGAGTCAGCCGCCTGCCAATCTGATATAGATGACCTATATTAAGGATAATGAAAAACCCCTTTAACCCCTTTTGCTACCAGTGCCATACATGTACAGTGCTGGAGCGATAGGCAAACATGGCGCCCTCTCACACGTGCAGCAGGCATCATGACCAGCGGGTGTCCACTGTTTCAAACAGCAGATGCCCACGGCTAATTACTGCGATCTGCATTATTACCTTTAGATGCTTCCGGGCTTCTTATTGATTTGAATACACTCAGCCTCGCTGAAGAGGCTCAGGGTATTAAAGCTGCAATTCTTATTTTGGCCACCAGGTCATAAGAAATGAGCAATTGTCAGTAATAAATGAATTTTTAAAATCCATGATTGTTCAGAATTAAAAAATAAAAACTTCATTGTGTACACTCAAATACGAGTTTCAAAATCATTACAAAAAGGAGTAAGTAAAATTGTGACAATCTGTGTGAGGGGCATTTTTGGGGTTAGATAACCCCTTTAAGAGAAAAACGGTATCTAGGAGGCGAGAATATCCTTGGGACCCCTATCAATCATAGGACTCTGGATATCAGTCTACTACATGTAACGTGCACCCCGGTGCGTGTTGTAGAAAGGGCTGGTTCCCGGGGAATAAATAGCAATATGCCTGGATTTTTTTTTTTCATAGAATGAGTAAATGATGGATAACAAGTTGGGTGCCAAGTGGGAGCATACAAGTAAATCACAACACACACGGTAAATACTAGCCTTTATGAGAAAGCCAATACATACAGAGCTTTCCAACAAATGTCATCCAGTCTGGTTAATAAAAGGTTAACAATGACAAACCAGTAAAGGATTACAGTAAGTCATTGGCCAGAGAACCATTGCCAAGATCTAGGGCCCACACATTGCTAGAGAGCCGTAAATTCTGGAACATGCCTATGGCTGCCATGCTGCGACAGCCTTACAATTTATAGAAGTGGTCCTGCCCCATACCTCACCTCTGTTAAAGAACTAACCAGCTATTTGCAAGTCCAAAACATTTGATTTATCGTATTAAACCCAACTTGCGAAAATATCGAAGTCAGGAAAATGTTTGTCTCAATTGACTTTTGTTTGCCAGCCTTTTTTATATTGTAAGATTAATTAAATCTTTTCCCATATTACATACTGATCACCAGATGCTATTACAACAGGATACACCTACAGAGAAAAAGAAAATCTCATTTTATAGGCACAAATAAAATCAACACTATAATTATCATAGTTACTGGTAGGCAGCGGCTTGGTGGAGTCATGTGTCTAATATACTGCCCAAGCCAAGATGGGCAGCTTTTACACTGTTAATACCAATGGGAAAACTGTAGACATCTTATACACAGCAAAGTGAGGGGGCACGGTTATCTGGAGGTTTAAAGGGGACCTGTCACCACAAAACACAGTGCAGTCTGTGGACAGCATGTTATGGAGCAGACTGAGCTGAGCAGATTGATATATAGCTTAATGGGAAATGATTCAGAAAAGCTTCCAATTTATTCATCTAAACTTCTGTTTTTTTTTTTTAAACTCTGCCCTTTTTCTTTTTTAGGTCAGTGACGTCACGTTCAGTCATATGTCATTCAAATGGGGCTGAGCTGCAATACCAAGCACAGCTGCTGTACAATGGACAGTGCTGTGCTGGGCAAGCTGTGAAGACCACGGCGCTCTGCAGCCTCCTCAAACAGCCGATTGGCAAGATTCCCCAGTGTCAGACCCTCATCAGGTATTGATGACCTATCCTGAGGTTAGGTAATCAATTTGAAACACCTGGAAAACCCTTTTAACGGTAGAAGATTATGTTTTACTCTGTGTCTTTCACGCCAACATATTTTGCCGGCCTGTACAGAAACTGTCATCAAAAACATCAATCCCTGTCTCCAGGGGACAATTTAAATGACCTATTTGACACACACAGAAAATAGCTTGTTTTATAAGAAACCAAATTAACAAATACTGCCAGGTAGGGCTCATTGTGATGATTAAAACTATACCTTTCTTGTCTGTATGATAAATAGCTGCAGAGAAATCAGCATTTTATTCATATGCAAATGAGAAGTTCAAGCACCAGGAGGCAGGGCTGAATATTCTGAGCACTGCTTTAGAACATCCCCTGCGCTCTGCACAATCCCCACTCCCTTTGATTGACAAAGCTATATATGCTGAGGGCAGAGCTGTGTCCAAAAACTGTATGCTAGCATGTAAATATCATATACATCATGTACTATTCACCACACGGACATACAGCATATACTGGTGTCTTTCTAATCATACATGGAGCCTGTGAATAAAGCAGAAATATGTAGATTAGCTGAGCAGATCTCAGTGTGGTGAAGCTATAGTACATAGAGTATATGATAAGTACATGTCAGCTCTTGGACAGGGCTCTACCCTCAGCCTGCTGTCTAGTCAATCAAGGGGAGGAGGGAGTGTGCAGAGCACAGGGGGTGTTACATAGCAGTGCTCAGATGATTCAGCCCTGCCTCCTGGTGCTCGAACTTCTCATTTGCATATCAATAAAAACAGATATCTCTGCAGCAGTTTATCATACAGACAAAAGAAAGGTGTTGTGTTAGTCAGCATGATGAGCCCTACCAGCCAGTATGTCTGGTTTAATAGGGTTGACCCTGGTGACAGAGCCTCTTTAAGTAAAATCTATGCTGGCAAATATGTAAACAGGTCAAACAATTATTAGACATCTAGTCTACCCTGGTCATGCATCCTTTTCATTGCAGTCAGCATCATATACTTAGTGTCCTGATCAATAATCCTTTCACTATGCATTAAACATTTTACTTATGTCTTTTTCTATTCTCTGCATCATTTTAAAGAACAATCTTACGATTTTTTTCTTAATCATATACCTTTAACTCCAAGACAATTTGACTAATTTAGATGCCGCGTTAACCAACTTCAATAGCAGTGGACAAACAAGCTACGACTTCAGCATGGCCAATCCTGCAGAGCTTCAGCTATATGAATCCTTGCATTGTTTATTGATGCTAATGGAGTTAACATAACATAAAGCCCCTTTGTATAGTAAATCTACAACTGTAGTGAGTGACCAGATATAGTAAGTGCCCAACTGTCCATTCAGTATTTGACTCACACAAATTAAACACCAGAGTTATACATTTTTCTACACATACAAACATGGGGCAGATTTACTAAGCCTGTATGATAAATGTGGTGCAGGAATAGACACTTTCGTTCTTATTTTTACACCACAATTGTGGAACAATTTTAGCGCCAAATATTGAATATTAAGCCAAAACCATTTCCCTTTGAAGCCACACCACTTTCCCTGTAGCCACGTCTAATGCAATTCATTTCTCTTTTTTGGCACAACTTGTGTCAGAATTTAGATGCCCTCACATTAATAAATGTGGACTACTGTTTCCAGTACAATTCTATTTTCCTGGGCAAGTAATACTTTGGGCAAAAAGTATTTTTTAACCACTGTAATTTTTTTTTTAGAAGTATGGCAGTCGCAGTAAAGATCACATAATACTGTAATTTATGACCCCAAGCTTCCCCACTTGGTAAATATTGCAGGAGACTTGTGACAATCAGACGAATTCTGAGCATGTTTGATTTCTTCCGATTATTGTAGAATTTTTTCCTCCGTAAGAAAAAAAACGTAGGTCAAGTAGCCACAAGAATAAAACCGAACAATACAACAGCACTCCGCAAACACTGAATATATGAACCAATGCTAAAGTCACTATATAAAATCAGGGCTGCTCCACCTGCGGCCCTCCAGCTGTTTCAAAACTACAACTCCCAGCATGCTCCAATAGCTGATACCTGATATAAATGAATACAAGTTAGGGCTTCCGTTATGGATTCCGTTCTGGCTTTGCGTTATAACATCGTTATAGCGGAAAATAGCACAATCCACAAGACGGAAATCAAAATGGAAACCTTTAGAGGCATTCCGTTTTGATCAGTCATAGTAGAAGTATATGGGCCTACATAACGGATCCGTCTGCTTTCCGTTATGCTGGATGGAAAAGAAAGTTATAATGGAAAGTCAGAACGGAATCCATAACGTTGATGTGAACTAGCCCTTACTTAGCAAATCATTTGTGCCCATCTACCATGGCAAGGTGGCATGTGGAGGTGTGGCTCCCTCCATTTTAGTCATGCACGCCTATCAAACCCAACTTTTCTACAGGCTGTTTTTAATTAGTGCAGTACATAGCAGTATATAGCTGCATCCTGCTCTTCCTGAATTTGAGGCCTATTGGCAAAATAAAAGTAAAAAAGCATGAAAAGTATGAAATAAAAGCATCTAACAGAGGTCACCTTGCTGTGGTGGATAGGTACAAATACTTTTTTAAAAATATAATTGCTAAGTACCTTATATTAATTTATATAGTGACTATAGCATTGGTTCCTATATTCAGTGTTTGCAGAGTGCTGTTGCATTTGTTTGCTTCTACTTTTAGATTTTCAGCCATGCACCTGCACATTTATTTCATTTTAAAGGATGTGCTCACTGTTTTGTTTTACATGTGGCCACAAGTCAACATGGTGACCTAGCGCCACAGTCATCCTGTATACAAAAATAAGTATAACAGAAGGAAAAATATACTGAGTTATAGAAACACCAATCACACTGTATGCAAAAGTACCAAAAGGTACAGATGAAGCCGAACTAAAATTAGCGTTCTCGTGACAAAAGCCATTGAAATCAATTTTCAACATTTTCTTGCCATTGTTTACTTAACACGTTAACCATCAAACATAGGGTTCTTTCACACTTTCGGTAGAAGGGTCTGGCAGGCTGTTCTGGCGGGGGAACAGCCTGTTGGATCCATGCTAATGCTAGGCTACCCTGCCACCAGAAGTTCTCTGGCCCCATTCACTATAATTGGGGCGGGCCGGAGGTCAGGCCCCCGGATCCGTGTGAAAGTAGCCTAACATCGACTGCATCTATAGAATTCAATAACCAGCATACAAAAGGATAAGGCTTCAGTACCTTATTCCTTTAGACAGTAGGAGGGGGGTACTTGTTTCTTCCTTTTGGAGTCATCTACAGAAGGGTTCCTCAACTCCAGTCCTCAGGGCGCACCTACCAGTCAGGTTTTCAGGATTTCCTTAGTAGTCAGCAGGTGATATAATTAGTTCCAATGCACCTGGACTTACCACAGGTATTCATTATGTGGGATATTCTCAAATCATGATCGTTAGGTGGGCCCTGAGGACTGGAGTTGAGGAACACTGATCTACAGAACAGCATTTAGAGGAAGCAATATTGGGGAAAGCTCATATACATGCTTCATATACATTGGAAATTAAAAGAAATTTCTAGGGAGTTTTTTTTTTTTAACAAAAGGGACAGAATAGGATTAAAATAAAAAAAAGTAGTATAACTGACCCCCTGGCATTGCTATCTACTACAATACTACTAAACACAGCAATGGCAGAAGCATGGGATAAATAGGGGTAAGTAATGCCTGCTTCTTTTTTTATTTCTATCCCTTTCTGGGTTTTTTTTTTTTTTTTTTTTAAATATCTCCAGGGAAAACCACCTTATGATCTACTGTGTCTTTTTTGACACAAAGCATACATCTCAGATTTAATACAGAAAATGGAACCTGACCTAACTATTCTGTGAGAGCCGAAACATGCACTTTCTAACAGGGCTGTGGAGTCGGTAAGCCAAAGCCCCGACTCCTCAATTTCCCCTGACCCCGACTCCGACTCCCTCATACATGGAGCATGTTTAAGTGATAACTTTAAACAAATTTGAATAAAATCAATAGTACAGATAAGTCATGACAAAAACAGTTTGTAATCTATCAGGCTTCTCTGGGTACAGCTCACTAAGGGCCTGATCAGAGGCGTAGCTAGAGGTTCAGCACATGGGGGGGGGGGGGGGGGGGGGGAACATACTTGAGTGGGCCCCCCACTTATTGGCTTCCCAAACGCACGTTTCCAACTTCACAGGCACATACTACTAGTTGTGGTTATAATACTGTATTAGCAAGATGACTGTATAAACTGCTAGATCATCTATGCTGTTAAGTACAGTACAATAGACTTTCTACATACCCTACTCTAAATACTCTACCACATAATGCAGTAAAATATAGGATTAATAGGAGTAAAAAAGGGGACTCCTATGTTAAAGGAAATCTGTCCCCAGCTTTTACATCACTAAACTAACAGTCCCTTGCCCCCATCAGACCTCAGATCGGCTTAATGTGCCCCCATCAGACCTCAGATCAGCGTATTGTGCCCCCATCAGACCTCAGATCGGCTTAATGTACCCCCATCAGACCTCAGATCGGCTTAATGTACCCCCATCAGACCTCAGATCGGCTTAATGTGCCCCCATCAGACCTCAGATCGGCTTAATGTGCCCCCATCAGACCTCAGATCGGCTTAATGTGCCCCCATCAGACCTCAGATCAGCAGAATGTGCCCCCATCAGACCTCAGATTGGCTTAATGTGCCCCCATTAGACTCCATAATGGAAGCGCTCACTTGAATTCGCCTGATTGTACTAAGGCCATCCCTGCTGGGCCCCCCCAGAGGTATTGGGCCCGGAGCATCGCCTCCCCTGCCCCCCCCAGTAGCTACGCCTCTGGGCCTGATATATGAAAACTGTCTAGGTCTAAGACTTTTTCTGTTGCCCATAGCAACCAATCAGAGCTCCCCTTTCATTTCTCCAGAGCACTATATGAAATGAAAGGGGAGCTCTTATTGGGTGCTATGGGCAACAAAGAAACTTCTACACCTAGACAGTTTTCAAACATAAGGCCCTAGGTGTTTTACATCAGCAGCAGATAGAAGCCATGAGAGCAGCTAACCTCTCCAAACATGAGCTCAGAGGAAACAAAGCATACAGAGAGAACATGCACTGGACATAAAGGGCAGCACACAGTCATCTCAACTAAAAGCCTAAATCCTTAGATCAGGAATAGAACAGACATTTAATCATTTTCACAAATTCTTATAAAAATATATTCAGCACTTATTGCACTGAACTAAATGTACTAATTTATTATATATTTTAGGAGTCGGAGTCGGTCCATTTTATACCGACTCCGACTCCACAGCCCTGCTTTCTAGGCTGGAACGGTTGTCACTTTGTGCCCGGTGTCAACACAATGAGGTTTGAGAATTGTTCTGATATCTTGTAGATGATGAAGATGACACAGTCTTGATATATTCGGTTCACGACACAGCACCACTTCATGCACCGCATTTAGGCCATGTATCAAGTGAAGACTACATGTCTCCAGACATCTGGTATACAGGATATGATTTTGAAGTCATCCCTGTTTTTTTTTTTTTTTGCATAGAGTGAATACCTTTGTTCATTGGAGGTTGTCTGAGGTTAGTATTTGAGACTTGAAGAGCACATTTAAAACGGACTTGGCTGCTAGAGACGTCTGAGGTAACTCTGCTTGCACTGATCAATTTATTATTTATGCTCAAGAAACACCACTCGGTCCAGCTCTAATAAAGTCCTAGCTTTAATAATGTAACCACAGCATTCATTTTTTATAGTACATGGCCTGTTCACTGCCGGGCACACTGCATTAGACACAACTTTACCTTGTCAGCATCGTGTCCCAGGAAGATAGTTTAGATGCAGAACGTCTGATCCTGCAATCTATGACTCTATTCTGCGTTGTCTATATTAGGCTTTTTCTCTCCATCATGTAAGTAATCAGGCTACTTGGATAGAACTTGGATACAATTTCTAAACAGAAAACTTTTTAAAAAATTCCTATAAGTAAATATGCCATACACTATGTATTTAAATAAGAGGAAAAACTTATGCACTTAAAGGGTTTCTGTCACCAGATCTGGGCATATTAAACAGGATGACATTTGCAATGTGCAAATGTCACCTGATGCCCAATCTGGTATTAATTTTTCTAGTGGTGCCCCCGTTTTTGATAAAAATGATGTTTTATTTTATGCTAATTAGGCTTACTAGGTGCAAGGGGCGGTTACCCTGCACCTAGTAAGCTCCGTGTACTCTGACGTCATCGGCGCAGGCGCAGTGAGGTAGCCGGGAGCCCGGCGGCCAGCGCCGCTCACTGCGCCTGCGCCGATTTTATTCCACACGGCGCAGGCGCGGGATTTGAATCGCGTACAGGGCCGGCAGAGGATCGAACAAGCTGCCTGGCCCTGTCAATCAAGACAAGGTAGGCGTGACCGCAGGTGGGCAAACGGAGCTTACTAGGTGCAGGGTAACCGCCCCTTGCACCTAGTAAGCCTAATTAGCATAAAATAAAACATCATTTTTATCAAAAACGGGGGCACCACTAGAAAAATTAATACCAGATTGGGCATCAGGTGACATTTGCACATTGCAAATGTCATCCTGTTTAATATGCCCAGATCTGGTGACAGAAACCCTTTAAATTTTAAGAAAACTATGGTTTTGCCCTCAGAAAAAGTACTGCCTCAGTCAGATCCTCCTTCATGGAGGCCATCAAATCTGATCTATTTGGCGAGCAGAGAACAACCTCTCTGCACTGACTTAGGATGGGGGTAAAGCAGTAACCACAAGGGCAACATCTGACAATTTCAGGAAAAAAGGAATAGCTTGTTGCACAATTGAAAAATAAAGTATACAATATTAATAACAGATAATGAGTGGATTTCATCATCTGCTGTGTTTTTGTGTCCGTTTTATGTCTTTTGTTGCTTTGTGGAGCACCAAATTTATGAAATGGCACAGTAATAATATATTTGATGCAAGAGCAATGTGGTGTATGCCTATGTCTGCAACAGTACACCAGGGGGATGCCTCGCATGGAGATGAGACTTTTTACAGGATAGGATAGGGAATAACTACAGGATAGGGGATAACTATTAGACTGGCGGAGGTCCTACCCCTGGGACCCCCACTGATCACGAGAATGGGGGCCCTTTACCCCTTGCAGGGAACGGAGCGTCCGGTCAGGGCATGAAGGCTACCGCTCCATTCATTTCTATGGGATTTTTGGAGACAGGTGAGTGCTGTACTCGGCTATATCTGGAACTCCCATAGAAATGAGTGGAGCAGCCATTCATTTCATGGGGCGGCAGGGGGTTAGAGGCCCACATTCTCGTGATCAGTGGGTGTCCCAGCCGAAGGACCCCTAACGATCTAATAGTTCTCCCCTATCCTGTGGATAGAGGATAACCTCAAACAACTGGAATACCCCTTTAAAGGTGTTCTAATCTGAAATCCTTACTTTACCTCCTTGCACTTCTCTAAATGTCACAAAATTTGACCAAATATATTATTACTTGTGCAGGTTTTACGCCACAAAGCTGATATAGCAGACTTGATAAACGTCCCCCAATGTTTTTAAAGTTGGAGGCAATACATTTCTACCGACTCAGACTCCAACCACAAGTAAGCTTAGACTCCGACTCAACAGCCCTGAATGGGACATCGAGCCAACATTAAATTTTAAAGCCCATCTCCATTAGCGAAATCACCATTGTGTAATTCTACCTTGCGGCCTGCTCCACTGAATTTCCACTGAAATACTCCTTTCGGAAAGGAATGTTCTCTCGGCTAAATTGACGAAGGGGAAGAGCAGCTCGCCTCAGTACTGTGCCCCTTCAGTTGCACGGTGAGTGAAGCAGACCAGTGTATTGGCTCATAGAAAGTGTACACGTACAATGCTAACCCTGCTTCTCCAAAGATCAGCCAAGCAAGCGGATCAAAAATGATAAATCTACGTAAAACTATAGCGAGACTTTAAAAGAAATCCTCCAGGAAAACTGATATAGCATGCTATGCCTAGTGCACTGAGTGGGCGACGCATGGCAAGGAGATATGAAGAGCCTGATTGCTTTCCAAGCTACCTATAATAAAAACACTGGCTCGGCAGCGCATAAAAGATGAAGTACAAAGATCATGTCTCGCCAGTTGTAAACCGTTAACAGTTTCTGTCTGAA
Source organism: Rhinella marina (assembly GCA_900303285.1). Classification (NCBI taxonomy): domain Eukaryota; kingdom Metazoa; phylum Chordata; class Amphibia; order Anura; family Bufonidae; genus Rhinella; species Rhinella marina. The sequence continues at coordinate 763,187 of ONZH01030247.1, forward strand.
TAGCTCCACCCAGGTTTCTCTGAAATAAATACAGTACATTCTCCAATGTCCAAACAGGAAAGGCAGCAGAGTCTACACCTACCAAAGAGGGACTGTGAAAACCCAATGAAGGGTCTATGGAGTGAAGGCATCTGATGGACCTGGCAGCCGTGTGAAGCTGGGATCTGGTGTCCTGCACTTACATGAGAACTAAACACTCGGTGTGAAAGCTCTGTAGGCAAACGTGCTAATGTGACATCACTCTGTGACAAACTCAACAGGCCAGATGCAATATGCAAGGGAATAAAGATGAAAAACTTCAGCATACTCATTTGTATGGAGTATTTTTCAACATTGTTTTCAAAAGGAAAAAAATAAATGAAAATGCGTTTATAAATGCAGTACCATGTGGTCTCACATAGGAACAGTGTCTAAAAAGTTTCCTTTATTTAAAAAAAAAAAAGAAAAAACCCAGAAATGCTTTGTGCTGAACCATCACTTGCATATGTAGGAACATAGAAAACTGACCGCTGCATAAGGGGCTAATCCTTTACACTTTTTTTTCAAAGAGTTTTTTTATACGTTTATTAAAAAAAAAACAAAAAAAAAACAACATATATTTCAAACATTTTCATGACATTTTTTTGCAGTGCTATTTTTATTATTATTGCACATAAAACGTTACAACCAGAGCACGGTGCATTCTGCAAAAAATAAAACATAAAAATGTCACCTAAACTGTTTGGTATGTAGACTAATATATCATTATAGACTAAAAAAAAAAAAAAAAAAACTGCAGCTATATGTTGCTTTAATAAAAAAAAAATAAAAACGAACGTACAAAATGTTTAAAAAAAAAAAAAAAAACCCCACATGTAAAAACACCATTGCCAAAATGACAGGTGCCTTATGCAGCTGTTAACTAAGGACCTACAGGCCCATCTGACAACTCTGCATTTGTGTGACTGATGTGGTTGTAAAAAACTGTTTGCTGAGAGCAGGGCTGTGGAGTCGGAGTCGGAGTCGTGGAGTCGGAGTCGGTCACCATTTTGGTGGAGTCGGAGTCGGAGTCGGTATAAAATGGACCGACTCCGACTCCTAAAATATATAATGAATTTAGTTCAGTGCTGAATATATTTTTATAAGAATTTGTGAAATGATGAAATGTCCTATAAATGTCTGTTCTATTCCTGATCTAAGGATTTAGGCTTTTATTTGAGATGACTGTGTACTGCCCTTTATGTCCAGTGCATGTTCTCTCTGCTTTATGTTTCCTCTGAGCTCATGTGTGGAGAGGTTAGCTGCTCTCATGGCTTCTATCTGCTGATGTAAAACACCTAGAGCCTTATGTATGAAAACTGTCTAGGTGTAGAAGTTTCTTTGTTGTCCATAGCAACCAATCAGAGCTCCCCTTTCATTTCATATAGTGCTCTGGAGAAATGAAAGGGGAGCTCTGATTGGTTGCTATGGGCAACAAAAAAGTTTTAGACCTAGACAGTTTTCATACATCAGGCCCAGAGGCGTAGCTACTGGGGGGGGGGGGGTCAGGGGAGGCGATGCTCCAGGCCCAATACTTCTGGGGGGCCCAGCAGGGATGGCCTTAGTACAATCAGGCGAATACAAGTGAGCGCTTCCATTATGGAGTCTGATGGGGGCACATTAAGCCGATCTGAGGTCTGATGGGGGCACATTCTGCTGATCTGAGGTCTGATGGGGGTACATTCTGCTGATCTGAGGTCTGATGGGGGTACATTCTGCTGATCTGAGGTCTGATGGGGGCACATTACGCTGATCTGAGGTCTGATGGGGGCACATTCTGCTGATCTGAGGTCTGATGGGGGCACATTCTGCTGATCTGAGGTCTGATGGGGGCACATTCTGCTGATCTGAGGTCTGATGGGGGCACAATACACTAATCTGAGGTCTGATGGGCGCACATTCTGCTGATCTGAGGTCTGATGGGGGCACATTCTGCTGATCTGAGGTCTGATGGGGGCACAGTACGCTGATCTGAGGTCTGATGGGGGCACATTAAGCCGATCTGAGGTCTGATGGGGGCTCATTAAGCCGATCTGTGGTCTGATGGGGGCAAGGGACTGTTAGTTTAGTGATGTAAAAGCTGGGGACAGATTTCCTTTAACATAGGAGTCCCCTTGTTTTTTACTCCTATATTTTACTGCATTATGTGGTAGAGTATTTAGAGTAGGGTATGTAGAAAGTCTATTGTACTGTACTTAACAGCATAGATGATCTAGCCAGGGGCGTAGCTAAAGGCTCATGGGCCCTGGTGCAAGAGTTCAGCTTGGGCCCCCTTTCCCTCAGTGCTCTGTGTGTCTTCTTATGTGGTCCAAGGGTCTTTGGGCCCCCTCAGGCTCCTGGACCCGGTAGCGACTGCTACCTCTGCACCCCCTATAGCTACGCCCCTGGATCTAGCAGTTTATATAGTCATCTTGCTAATACAGTATTATAACCACAACTAGTAGTATGTGCCTGTGAAGTTGGAAACGTGCGTTTGGGAAGCCAATAAGTGGGGGGCCCACTCAAGTATGTTTCGCCCCCCCATGTGCTGAACCTCTAGCTACACCTCTGATCAGGCCCTTAGTGAGCTGTACCCAGAGAAGCCTGATAGATTACAAACTGTTTTTGTCATGACTTATCTGTACTATTGATTTTATGCAAATTTGTTTAAAGTTATCACTTAAACATGCTCCATGTATGAGGGAGTAGGAGTCGGGAGTCGGAGTCGGGAGTCGGAGTCGGAGTCGGGCTGAGGGGAAATTGAGGAGTCGGAGTCGGAGTCGGGGCTTTAGCTTACCGACTCCACAGCCCTGGCTGAGAGAGAGAGAGAGAGACAGACAGACAGACAGACAGACATACCCACAGATTTATTTATACAAGGGACTCCCATCATGGAGAGTCCTTGGTAAAGGATTTCTCAATATCATGTTTTATCAGCTTGCTACATGTACTGTATGCCCAGTGGGTACAACGCCAAGAAATCCTAAGACACAACTCATTAGCATTTGTTAAACAAACACATTACTGCTGACATATATTAATACAGGATTTATTCTGGAGATCCATGCCAGACATTACAGGGTTTGCTAGTTGGAAGCTCTCAGTTGTCTGATTAGCTAAGGCACGAAACCTAAAGAGCATCATGCTGTTCACAGGCAGTTGTTCCCTATTTAGGCTCCATTCACACGTCCTGTTTTTCTTTCCTGATTCGATCCTGATCCTGATCTGGATCCATTCATTTCAATGGGTCCTGAAAAAAATCAGGATTGAATAAGGAAAGAAAAACAGGACGTGTGAATGGAGCCTTACTGTATTACAGATGTACTGTGAATGAGGGCGGGTGTTTGACAATCTCCTGTATTATGAAGCCTGCCCATTAAGTGCCCAGCCATATGTGGACAGCTGGTGCACTCTCTAACGTTCATGTAGGAGAGATGACAGTACTTCCTGCAGAACAGTCTATGATGGTCCATAAGGATGTGTGTGTAGGAGGTGCTCTCGAGGTAGCACTTTTTTTGGAAGCAGTGCTATTTGTAGGTTCCCCTGCCTATGTCAGTCATGATTACAAAGTCACAAAAGCTAAACATACCCAGACAGGATGACTACTTCAACTAAACAATGCATTTGGCTTAGGACATTCCACCCATGTAAACTGCGCAAGCAATACAATGAAAACAGGTGCTGGTGCTCACATAGTCTACCTTCTGGCTTACCACTGTAGCTGGTTCTCTTATGTACCTTTACTGTCACCTCTATTGGAAGTATGTTTCCTATTATAGGTGTTCTCTAGCTACATAAAACTTTTTGAAAAAACAAGAGTTCTTTAAAGGGGTTGTGCTAGTGGAGGAAACTGTAAAGGAAAGAGGACTTACCTGCTTACCAGCCCTGGCACCTCACTTCTCCTCTAGGCCTGTAATGCACCGATCCACTTCCTCTATGTCAACCTCCAGTTTGACATCGCCGCAGTCAATCACTGGCCATGGCGAAGACCAGATCCACTTGTGTCGTGTGACAATTTGTCTTGACGTAAGCTGGTCGTCGCCACGGCCAGTGATTGGCTGCGGTGATGTCAAAACAGATGGCGACATCGCAAGAGCGCAGCTGAGCATCGCAGACCTGAAGAAGAAGGAGCAGGGAGCAGGTAAGTCATCTTTTCTTTAGTCTGGCCAAGTGGGAGGTTTTGCCATTCTTTCACAACCCCTTTAAAAATACTCACTTGTCCTCTGCTCCCATTCCAACACCTCCCAGATCCCCTTCTGGTCTGCGCTTACATGTGATGCAGCAGCTAATGACTGGCTTGAGCAGAGTCCTAGAGAGGAACCAGTAAGCAATGGATTGGGAGCGGCCGGGATCAGCGAGGTGAATATTACTACTTTTACGTTTTAAAGCATTCTCAAATGTAAATGGCTGGACCACCGCTTTAATGTAACGGCACTTAGGGCTCCTGCACACGGCCATAACCGTTTTTGCGGTCCACAAAACACGGATACCGGCAGTGTACGTTCCATATTTTGTAGGAATGTCTGCCCCATAATAGAGCTGTCCTACTGTTGTCCGTAATATAGAAAAGAACAGGACAACTATTTTTTGCGGTTGCCGCGGAACGCACATACAGAGCCCCTTAACAGCTCATTCACACAACTGTTTTAGTCCTCATCTGATCCGCATTTTTTGCAGGTCGGATGCGGACCCATTTACTTCAATGGGTCCGCAAAAGATGCGGACAACATGTGAATAGGGCTGAGCTGCGATACCAAGCACAGCCGCTATACAACATACAGCTCTGTGCTAGGTGAGCGCGGAGAAGGCCGCAGTGCTCACAGAAGCGCTGGTGCCTTCTTAAACAGCTGATCGGCTGGAGACCCGGGTTTCAGACCCAACAAATCAGATAGTGAGGACAGGTCATCAGTATTAAAGTCTCGGAAAAACCCTTTTAATTCCTGATCTTTGTGCAGGTCCACATCAGAAATTTTCTAGTAACTTAGAATACAGTACAATCCTAGTCAATGAGACTTTACAAAAGCTCATTTAAACACAGTGGACAGGACAAGTCGCACATACAGCGCAATGCAAGAAGGTGACAGCTGAAAAAAAATCTGCTCCAAAATCCTCACACAACTTATACATGTGCACAGCACTTCAGTGCCCAGATCCGGTGCACTGGTACATTGGATGTATGTGCAGGATCCCACAGAAAACTATGGGATCAATTCTGGCTCCCCTAAGTTCCCCTAAGGAGTTTTCTGCTTTCATGCCATCGCCACCGATTCCGCGATCTCTGCTGTAATCACATGAACATGGGCTATGGACTCTTCCACTGAGGTCCTGACCGGATATGCTCATGTGTCTTCCCACTATACGTGCAGCTGACCAGGAAAACAAACCAGTCGGGAGATTAGCCAGTCGGGCGATCACATGATCACAGCAATGATTGTGGATTCAGCGACGTTACAGAGCGGTAAGTATTGATGAAAGACTCTTCCTTCCACCGGTAAGCTGACAGGTATAATTTAGGCATAGGCCCAGAGAACTCCTTTAAAGGAAACTCCTCCCCCATAAGGAAATATCTAGATACTTGATTAGCTTGACTCGTGGGAAAATGTTCTGCAAATGGGGATTTCTATTCTAAACAATACAGTTAGCAAAATGCATTTATTTAAAAACAAAATAAAAATCATTGGGTCGTGTGACACATCACAACTCCGATCAGTCTTTCATTTTGCGGCGGTCACATAACCCACATCAAACAGGATGTTGACGTGAAGAGATCAAAGACCTGTGGTGCCCGAGGGGGAGTGATGGAATTGGAACCGAGCCACGGGGATCAGATAAGTATGCTCACCCCGAGGGTCCTGCCATGCTGGGGAAAACGAAACAAATAAAAAAAGCACACCAAGGGTGAACAACCCCTTTAAGAACATTTTGTGATGTCTGTCACACAGGTGAGTCTATGAGGCACTTTGAGAAAGCTGAAAGTTAACTTCTATTACATCTAATGTCAGCTTGTCATCACCAGGTTTAGTTATAGAGCAACCATGACTGTAATATTCGGCCTATACAGCCACTCTACCCACACTAATTTCAAGAAAAGGTAATCTGTGATTTTAGGTTAGTGATGTTAGAGATATCTGACGATGGCGGTGTTGTAATACTTACCGGCAGTGGTGGAAAGGCTGGTCTATATCACATACAGTAGTATTTCTAACACAACCCCATGATGTACAATGTAAACACGCATACTTTGTCTGCCAAGACACATTATTCTAAGTTTGTTTTTCCAGTCACAAGATAAAAGGCAGCCCTTGATGGACATGTGAAGAATTGAGAACCATAGCTCTTAAAGGGAATGTTTCATCAGAAAATGACCCCATGTAATAACATCCTGGAGCATGTATTCTTATGTCTATGTTGTGCCATTCCTTAAAGGGGTTGTCCGGGTTCAGAGAAGAACCCGGACATACCTGCAATTTCACCCAGGCAGCCTGCCTGAAGAGGACATCGGAGCATCTCATGCTCCGATGCCCCCCCTTGCCCTGCGCTAGATCGCGCAGGGCAAGGTCTCTTTTGTATGTAAACACTCGCTGCCGGGCGGGTACTTCCGCCCGGCAGTGAGTTCGGTGACGTCACCGGCCTTAATGGGCCGGCTTTAGCGCTGCCCTAGCCGTTTTACTGGCTAGGGCAGCGCTAAAGCCCGTCCATCAGCGCCGATGACGTCACCGACTCACTGCCGGGCGGAAGCCTCTGCCCGGCAGGGACCGGTACGTCACCGGAACTGGCTAAATTCCTTTGCCCTGCGCTAATTAGCGCAGGGCAAAGGAGGGCATCGGAGCATAGGATGCTCCGATGCCCTCTTCAGGCGGGCTGCCTGGGTGAAATTGCAGGTATGTCCGGGTTCTTCTCTGAACCCGGACAACCCCTTTAATTATTTGTACTAGAAGTGAATGAATTGCTATTAGTCTTCAGTAAGGGTACAGAGGGGGAGGTGACCAGTTGGGGGTGTGTATCTGCACAGAATCGCTCTACCCGATCAGTGCGGTCATTTTCAGACTGTGCAGGTACACCCCCCCAACTGGTTACCTCCCCTCTGTACCCTTACTGCAGACTGCTAGCAATTCATTCATAACTTCTAGTAGAAATAATAAAGGAATGACAACATAGAGCCATAAGAATAGATGCTCCAGAACTGTTATTACATGGGGAATGCATGAAGCTATTAAAACAGGCATGTCTGGAGTGGTGAAAGGTCCTCTTTAAACTAAAATAAAAAATCCTGCAGTTTTTGCACTGACTACTATGGCTAATAATTGGCACCACTTCTTGCTTTGTACAGATCACTTTACTGCAGTAAAGGGGTTGTCCGGGTTCTAAGCTGAACCTGGACATATCCCCATTTTCACCTACACAGCCCCTCTGATATATGCATCAGAGCATTTCACTGGATCACGCAGGGCAAGGGCTGTTTGTTTAGATATTTTACGCTGCTAGGCAGAAGCGCCCTCCGAAACTTTCCCGCTCTGTTCTCAGCGTGGGACCCACACCTATCAGACAACGGGGCATATCCTAGCGATATAACCCCATTGTCTGTGATGGGAATACCCCCTTAAGTCCCCGGCAGATCCAGACAAGGAGGAGCAGCTGCCAGCAGGTTGGAAAGGTATGCCCTCCTCCCCCCATAGCGCTTGCTCCCCTCTGCACAGGCTCCACTGCCATCAATGATTGCATACAGTGCCTTGTGAAAGTACTCGGCCCACTGGAACTTTTCAACCTTTTGCCACATTTCAGGCTTCAAACAAAAAGATATAACATTTTAAATTTTTGGTGAAGAATCAACAACAAGTGGGTCTCAATTGTGAAGTGGAACGAAATGTATTGGATCATTTAAACTTTTTTTGTAATAATAAAACTGAAAAGTTGGACGTGCAAAATTATTCGGCCCATTTACTTTCAGTTCAGAAAACTCCTTCCAGAAGTTCATTGATGATCTCTGAATGATCCAATGTTGTCCTAAATGACTGATGAAGATAAATAGAATCCACCTGTGTGTAATCAAGTCTCCGTATAAATGCACCTGCTCTGTGATAGTCTCAGGGTTCTGTTTCATGAAGACCAAGGAACACACCAGGCAGGTCTGTGATTCTGTTGTGGAGAAGTTTAAAGCCGTATTTGGATACCAAAAGATTTCCCAAGCTTTAAACATCCCAAGGAGCACTGTGCAAGCGATCATATTGAAATGTAAGGAGTATTAGACCACTGTAAATCTACCAAGACCCGGCCGTCCCTCAAAACTTTCATCTCAAACAAGAAGACTGATCAGAGATGCAGCCAAGAGGCCCGTGATCACTCTGGATGAACTGCAGAGATCTACAGCTGAGGTGGGAGAGTCTGTCCATAGGACAACAATCAGTCGAACACTTCAAAAATCTGGTCTGTATGGGAGAGTGGCAAGAAGAAAGCCATTTCTCAAAGATATCCATAAAAAGTCTCGTTTACGGTTTGCCACAACCCACCTGGGAGACACACCAAACATGTGGAAGAAGGTGCTCTGGTCAGATGAAACCAAAATCAAACTTTTTGGAAACAATGCAAAACGATATGTTTGGCGTAAAAGCAACACAGCTCATCACCCTGAACACACCATCCCCACTGTCAAACATGGTGGTGGCAGCATCATGGTTTGGGCCTGCTTTTCATCAGCAGGGGCAGGGAAGATGGTTAAAATTGATGGGAAGATGGATAGAGCTAAATATAGGACCATTCTGGATGAAAACCTGTTGGAGTCTGAAAAAGACCTGAGACTAGGACGGAGATTTATCTTCCAACAAGACAATGATCCCAAACAAAGCAAAATCTACAATGGAATGGTTCAAAAATAAACGTATCCAGGTCTTAGAATGGCCAAGTCAAAGTCCAGACCTGAATCCAATTGAGAATATGTGGAAAGAGCTGAAATAGTAGATTACACTTACCGGTAATCTTTTTTCTTTGAGCCTATGACAGCACCCCTGGAGAGACCGCCTCCTTCCTCAGGACAGGAAACAGACCACCGGCATCGCTTTAAAAGAGGGACCACCCCCCTCATCTCCAGTCCTTTTTCAAGAACCTCAGGGAACAGAGCTCGTACCATCCACTTAATATCAGAATATTTAGGTAATTCATATACAAACTTATCAATCGCAAGGTAGAGACAAACAAACTAAAGCCTAATACACAAAGATATATTTTTTTTTTTTTAGGGGGGGAATTAATCGGGGTGCTGTCATAGGCTCAAAGAAAAAAGATTACCGGTAAGTGTAATCTACTATTTCTCTCCTCGCCTATGACAGCACCCCTGGAGACTAGGCAAGAAAACCTAGGGTGGGACTACCGCCTGCAATACCTTCCGACCGAAAACAAGGCCGTCATTGGAAGGTAGCTGCAGCCTATAGTGTCGGAAAAAAGTATGTGGGGTACTCCACGTGGCGGCTTTACAAATTTGCTCCAGGGAAGCCGAGGCCCTCTCTGCCCAGGAGGCAGAGATAGCCCTTGTAGAATGGGCCCCAAACCCCTCTGGAGGAATTTTACCGCTAGCTGAATAAGCTAAAGCAATAGCTTGTCTAATCCATCTGGCCACAGTCTGAGATGATGCAGACGAACCCTTCCTAGATCCCTGAAAAAGCACCAACAAATGCGAAGAGGATCTCCAGGGGGAAGTGGCCTGAAGGTATTTTAAGAGGCATCTCCTCACATCCAAACAGTGAAACTTCCTTTCTTTGTCATTTTTGGGAGAGGCACAAAAGGTAGGCAGAACTATTTCTTGGGATCTATGAAATCTCGAGGAAACCTTTGGTAAAAAGGAAGGGTCAGGAGAAAACACCACCCGATCTTCCGAAATTACCAAATAAGGAGGATCAATGCAAAGGGCAGAAATCTCACTAACTCTTCTCGCGGATGTGATGGCTAAGAGAAAAGCAAGCTTTAGAGATAAAAGTTTTATGGATATCTCTTCTATAGGTTCAAAGGGATCCTCCATGAAGGAAGATAAGACTAGGTTTAAGTCCCACGGAGGAACCTTTGACCTACAGATTGGAGACAATTTTGAGATGGCAGTGACAAATCTTTTAACCCAAGGATGACTGGCCAGTTTATACTCAAATAACGCACTTAAAGCCGAAATCTGGACCTTCAAGGTGCTAGGTCTCAGCTTTTTCTTCCACCCCTCCTGCAGAAAATCTAGAATCAGGGGAATGTCGGGAACAGCTAGAACATCCACAGGCCTATCCGCAAATCTGAAAAAAATCTTCCAGACTCTGAGATAGATCTCGGAGGTAACCTTCTTACGGCTGGCCAAAAGTGTAGAAATGACCTCGTCAGAGAGACCCCTACTCTTCAGGATGATCCTCTCAAGAGCCAGGCAGTCAAGTGCAGGTTTGACACCTCCGGATGAACTACCGGCCCCTGAGAGAGAAGCCCCTTCACCTCCGGAAGCACCCAAGGGGAGGCAATCGACATCCTGCGCAACCCCGAAAACCAGACTCTTCTTGGCCAGAAGGGGGCGATCACAATAACTAGGGCCTGGTCCTCCTGAATCTTTTTTAGGACTCTTGGCAACAGTTTCAGAGGGGGAAAGGCATAGAGAAGCCCCCTCCCCCAGGGCTGAGCGAAAGCATCTACTGCCACCGGACGATCCCGCGGGGAAAGGGAAAAGAAATCCTCCACCTTTCGGTTTTGTCTTGTGGCAAATAGATCTACGGTTGGTAACTGCCACCGGGACACGATCAGAGAAAATATTTCCTGATTTAGAGACCATTCCCCTTGACAAAGGCGGTGACGGCTCAGAAAATCCGCCTTTACATTCTCTTTCCCCTTCAGGTGAACTGCGGAAAGAGAAGTGAGGGAGCCTTCTGCAAACTGAAAGATCTTGTGGGCAAGGTACATTAGAGGCTGTGACCTGGTGCCCCCCTGCCTGTTGATGTAGGCTACCGTGGTCATATTGTCGGAATAGATGCGAACATTTCTTCCCTTTAATTCTTGGTGACACTGCAAAAGGGCCATGGAAACTGCCTTCAATTCCCTGAAATTGTGGGACTGGGACCGGGAGGGGAGATCCCAGACCCCCTGAAACAGGGAAGACCCCAGATGAGCCCCCCATCCCCACGGGCTGGCATCCGTGGTTAAACAGAGGACATCCTTCCTGCTCCAGGGAACTCCCCTCTCCAGATTTCGGATATCTAACCACCACTCCAGGGATAAGAGAGTCTGAGTAGAGAGGGTGAAAACCGAGTCTAGAGACGGGAGATCCCTGTCCCAAACCTCCAGGATCTGAAGCTGGAGTAGTCTCGAGTGGTATTGAGCCCATTCCACTCCCGGAATTGCTGCTGTAAGAAGGCCCAGTACTGACATGGCCGACCTTATGGAAACCTCCCTGAGTGAAATCAATCTCTGGACACTGTTTCTGATCAATACCCTTTTTTGAACTGGAAGAAACGACATCTGGAGATTTGAGTCTAAGTCTATTCCCAGAAATTTGCATTTCTGAGAAGGAGTCAGACACGACTTTTCCAAATTTAGCTCCCACCCCAGACTCTGCAGAACCTCCGAGAACCAGGCGATGTGGGACCGAAGAGCCTGGGCTGAACGAGCCACCAGGAGAAAGTCGTCCAGATAAGGGACGATAATCACATCTCTCTCTCTGATGTGAGCCATCATCTCTGATACTACTTTTGTAAAAACCCTCGGCGCTTGGGACAGGCCAAAGGGAAGGGCTCTGAACTGAAAATGTCTGATCTCCGACTTGACCTGTACTGCAACTCTTAGAAACCTCTGGTGATCTAGGTGAATAGGGACGTGGTAATAAGCGTCCCGGAGGTCTATCGACACCATGAAGCAATGGGGAAAGAGGTAATTTAGAGTCGATCTGATGGATTCCATACGGAACTTCTCGTACACCAGGTTTTGATTCAACAGTTTTAGGTTTATTATAGTGCGAAATGAGCCATTTGGTTTGTTTACCAGAAAGAGTGTCGAATAAAATCCCTCCCCTCTTTCTAGGACCGGGACCTCTACCAACACTCTTTTTTGTAGCAGGGACTCTATTTCTGACAGAAGCGCTGATTGTTTTTTCAGGGAACTTCTGAGGTCTGTGACCACAAATCTCTGACACGGGGAGGATCGAAATTTTAGCTTTAATCCCTCCCTTATGACAGATAGGATCCAATCGCTGTTGGAAATCATCTGCCACTGGTGAAAAAACAGAGACAGACGACCCCCAACAGGAGGCCTGGCGTCATTGGGATAGCTTCTTTGAGGCTTCTGAGCCGGAAAAAAGGAATCCTTTAGACCTTTTTGTATTTACAGGGAACTGCTTGGCCCTATCTTTTGACCTAAAATTTTCCCTGTTAAACCTAGGCTTAAAGGATCTCCTAGGGGCTTGCTGACTAGTAAAAGGGAAGCTTTTATTTTTGTCAGATGCCTTCTCTAGCAGGTCATTCAGGACTGGCCCAAATAGGAATTCCCCCTCACAAGGGATAGCGCATAATTTTGCTTTAGAGCTAACATCACCGCTCCAGCTCTTAAGCCAAATTGCCCGCCGAGCGGAGTTGGAAAGAGCTGAGGCCCTAGCGGACAGCCTAAGGGAATCCGCTGAGGCATCAGCCAAAAAATTAACAGCGTTGGAAATAGTAGGGAAAGAAGCCAACAGCTGATCCCTAGGGGTGCCCCCTTTAATGTGATCTTCCAATTCCTCCAGCCAGACTTTTAAAGATCTGGCGACGGAAGTGGCCGCAATGGCTGGTTTAAAAGCGGCCGCTGAAGCCTCCCAATTTTTCTTAAGGTAGACATCTGCCCTCCTGTCCATGGGGTCCCTCAAGGAACCCATATCGTCAAAGGGTAAAGCCCCCTTCTTAGACATTTTTGCTACCGGAGCATCTAACTTAGGGGCTCTGTCCCAGGAAGCTGCAACGTCCTCATCGAACGGATACTTCCGCTTGACAGACCCAGGAATGTAAAATTTTCTGTCCGGCTTTTTCCATTCTTTTGTGATAACGGCCTGCACATTTTTGTGGACATCAAACACTTTTTCTTCCTAGGTCCCAGACCTTCAAACATAGAGTCCTGCACAGATAAGGGGGCTCTCTGCTTCTCCAGACCCATCGTGACACGAACCGCCTTAACTAATGTATTAATACCATCGGCGGAAAACAGCGGTTTACCCGCAAATTCAGAGTCTGAGGAGTCTTCAGAAGATGCATGCTCCCCCTCCTCCTCTAACCCCGAGAGAACATCACTGTCACTAGAGGGAGCCACAGAAACAGTAGCGGAAGTACTAGGCTGACTTTTAAGTAATCCGCCGACTGATTCCTTAACCTCCTCCCGAATCATAACTCTAATGTTCTCCATCAAGGAAGGGGATTCCTCTTCCACGAGCTTGCTCACACATCCTTGGCATAATGGTTTTTGCCAGGTAGAGGGAAGCCTCTTCTTACACACCGCACACCCCCTTTCCTTAGCTTTAGAGCTCTTCCTAGAGGACTCTTTAGGAACCTGGACATAAACACAAAATAGCCCCATAAAATAATGCACATTAAAATTTTCCTGGGGGGGGAGCCCCTCTTACCCCACCAGGTACCGGTTCATTGGTGGTTTCAGTGGGCTCAGCGCGCTGGGTCTGCTCCATGTCTTTAGGCAAATGTGGCCAATGGAGAAAGGATTCGCTCAAAGGCACGCCGGCCCGAGCAGGAAGCCGGCTGGGTTTTTTAAATTGCGCGCGTCCATAGGCCCCTCCTACTTCCGGCGCGTGGAACGCATATTCCTCCACCGCCCGGAAGTGACGCGCGAGGCGGCCGGCATGCGGAACACGGCCCACAGAGGCCGCAGTAACGGGTAAAGCCGAAGCCCCCCCCGCACCAGGAGGATCGGAAGGGAGGAAGACCGACACCCAGGCTCTGCAGCGGCTCCTTGAGGAGACTTATGCCGCCCGAGGTAACCCTCCAGCCACCAAAATTAGGCCTGGGCCCTCGCAGCTCCTCACAGCACCTCTGGCGATACCGGAACTGTCCCTTAGGACAGGAAACAGAACTGGAGATGAGGGGGGTGGTCCCTCTTTTAAAGCGATGCCGGTGGTCTGTTTCCTGTCCTGAGGAAGGAGGCGGTCTCTCCAGGGGTGCTGTCATAGGCGAGGAGAGAAAACTGCTGTTCACAAACGCTCTCCATCCAACCTCAAAGAGCTCGAGCTATTTTGCAAGGAAGAATGGGCAAGAATTTCAGTCTAGTTGTGCAAAAAACTGATAGAGACATACCCCAAGCGACTTGCAGCTGTAATCGCAGCAAAAGGTGGCGCAACAAAGTATTAATGCAAGGGGGCCGAATAATTTTGCATGTTTCGCCGCGATGCGGCTTAGTTAGGGGAAGTAGGGGTATTCCTACTTCCCCTGACGAAGCCGCATTGTGGCGAAACATGTCGGGAGGGGTAGCGTGCTGATTATTTTAAACACAACAATGGCGGGGTGTTTATAGGAAATATATAAGAGGGAGGCTCTGAAGGAGAGACCGTTTATATTAGGATTGGAGAACTATACAGTGGTGTGCAGTGTGGATGCAATTACAAATGGTTGTAGGTTTAGACGCTATGCAGCCAGATCGAGGCCTGCAAAGGGATAGTGGTGTGTGTGAATGAGTGCTTGACCCTTGCTAGGGTAGTAAGCAAGGTGTGGTTAATAGCTCCACAAGGGGAAACAGTGGTAGCAGCTGAAACACCTATATTGTGATCCTATATAATGGATGGTGGTGAAGTTAACCACTAACTCAGAATCCCAAATAGGGTATAACCCAGAAAAATTGAAAATTTAGGATCATATAAATACTCACTAAATAGCAAGAAGCACTAACACCAAATTTCCCTATAAATAGAACACGTGAATGAAAGCACAACTGATTCAATGTACTAGTTTGATATTGTAATTAAATAGCATCCTAAACACTGATCAAACACCGCCAGTGCAGAATGCTCCAAAGTGACCCCCACACTAAAGTAGTGGTATTTAAATACTTGCCATATTGTTGATAATTTTAACATCTCATCTCACGTGTTAGTGTGTTATCTTAATAAGAATAAAATAAAGGTTATGTTTTAGCCACACAATGATACCCCTATGTGGGACTTCGTTATGGGCTGATGCCCATGAGTTGTTTATACTTCACAATTGTGACCCACTTGTTGTTGATTCTTCACCAAAAATTTAAAATGTTATATCTTTTTGTTTGATGCCTGAAATGTGGAAAATGGTTGAAAAGTTCCAGGGGGCCGAATACTTTCGCAAGGCACTGTATATATAAGGCTAGTTTCCCACTAGTGCTAAACTGTTCAAGCAGAGTTGTTTGTCCAGCCTAATCCTGGCACTAATGCCGGAAACAGGCTAGATCCCTGCCGAAAGGACTGATGCCACTTTTTTGGCTGCAATTATCCACAATTATCGTTTATCTTAAACACTACATTTTGTCAACCACTGCACACACTGTACTTGTATACTTCAAGTTTCTTTTGAACTGCAGAAATTGCTTGGGGAAAGATGCCTTATAAAACAGTTCCATATAAGTTTGCAAGTGAGCAGTTGGGCTTCTCATGCTGTAACCACGTAGCTAACATATTTTCCATGTATTTACCTTGGCGAACAAAGTATAGCGAGAGAAAAAAAAAATGGTTCAACTAATGTGAACCATGTGGTATTAGCTACCCAAGTATTCTGAAATCTGGCAGAGGTCAGGCCTATGGTAAATGCTACTGGAAGAGAAGTTCTGCATTCAGTAAGAATTTTATTCCAAAAGGTCTGAAAACTCTTTAGGAATATTTGTTAGACCTACTGTACAAAATATGAAAGCCTGGCTGTTAATAACTGCTTTAAAACAGAATCACGGCCTTCATTATTATATAGAAGGCGCTATGAATGGTTTCTGCTATTTTAAAGGAATATATTAAAAGGATTATCCAACGAATATAGTAAAAAAGGCAAAATCAGGCACCATATAGTACAAGCGCTGTACCTCCCATAGATCTACAGATTCCCCCATTCATTGCTCGGCTAGATTTTATTCTGGCTGGCAGCTTGAGGGGGGGGGGGGGGTTGGTGCCCTTTATGTTTCAGCTATATCCCTATCACAGCTCAGGGGGCATGTTCTTTCTTCCGCAGTTCTCTCCTGTGACTGTTGCTGCCTCTTAAAGAGGATCTGGCTGGCGACAGTTTAAAGATGGAACTGAGCATGTGCGACCTCCTTCATCCTAGTGCCAGGACATGCACATTACCATACAGACTGACCACTAGGGGGCGTCATTATGAAGTAAAGGGATTCAATTTCAGCTTTTACCACTGTTAAATCTAAACCTTAGAGGGGAATTCTAAGTGCGTGGCAGCTTTTTGTTCCCTTTTCTACTAAAATAAACATGCACGCCCATTTATCGGGGAGTGGTGAAATAAGGCTGTAAGTCAGACAAGTACTCAATGTGAATGGACCACTAAAAGAGGTTGTCTGGCATTTTCATATACCCTATGAGAGCAGTGTTCCTCAATGCCAGTCCTCAGGGCCTACCTGCCGGTCATGATTTGAGAATATCCCACAGAAAGAATACCTGCGATAAGTCCTGATGCATTGACAATAATTATATCACCTGCTCAATACTAAGGAAATCCTGAAATCATGATCGGCAGGTGGGCCCTGAGGACTGGAGTTGAGGAACACTGTTTTAAAGAATTATGGGCTAAAGGACAGTCCCCTGATCAGGCTACAGAATGGCTACCAAAGAGCACCATGAACTCTGAGGACCCAGCACAAGGGCAACTGTTGATTTCAGTAGGAGTGGTCTACTAGTTTATTTCCCATAGCAATTACAGCTAACCACTGGGGTGCCAACAGAATGCCGCCCGGTTAGAGAGGGTACATTTAAAGCAGGTAACCCTTTAAGGGTTTAATGGAAAACCAGTTAATCACAACAGGGCAAGAGATTGAGTCACATGTGTGCTGAAGGAAGGAGGAAGTCTGCTGTGACCACTACATGGCAAGTGGTGGAGGTCGCAGCTAGGACTACTACTACTTGGAAAGCAGAAGGGGCTGCTACTGTGACTACTGAGAAAATGAAGAGGGGGTATGGAGCTCATGATACAGAATGAGGGGAGGTATCTCAAAGCCAAGGAGATTTGCTGGTAAGCCATAGTTCTTAGATGGACATAAATTGCCCCAAAACATTGACTTGTAAGGCAGTGTGAGTAGGATGTTAGAGCTGAAATAAAATTATTAGTGCCCAGGAACAAAACAAATTAATACTTATTCAGTTGTAAACACTGGTATGTCACTGTCACCTACAGTATATACCAGTAGGTGTGACATGTCTGTAAAGTTGTGAAAGAAGGCCCTAAGAAAAGCACATAGGAATGTACAAATTCAATAAATTCTATCAAGAGAAGCATCAAAGAGGTAAATATACATGTGTTATAGAGATAGACATTTCAGTAGAGCTCAGCCTATTACTGAGTGCTATGATGGCATGTCACTTTTCTTTTCCTTCATGAAGTGTATTTACAGCAGAACATAACCAGTGGAAGGTTAGAAAAATAATAAACCGGTTTCAACACAAAAATGAAGTTCATCATAATTCGTAACAAACAGAATTTGTTGTGCATGACTTAGGCCTGTTTCACACTGCCCGCATTAGTTCCGGCAAGGAACAGCCAGCTGGAGCTATCTGGATCTGGCATTGATGGATGTTACCGGAATGCCCACCGGCCCTATCGACTATATTGGGGTCTGGACAAGATAGGGCCGCTACCCGGCAAATATTCTAGGATTCGGCCTGACAAATACCACTGCATGCAACGGATCCAGAGAGTTCCGGCAGGCTGTTCTCTGCCGGACAACCTGCTGGAACTCCAGCCACAATTGTGAAAACGGCCTTATGGTATGCATTAACATTCATCATTTGCTGTATGGGTGATTTCATTATCTTTTGTATTTCTCTTCCTTTATCGTCACTGCTCCTCAGAATAAAGGGGCTGCAGCGCTGATTTGGCGATATGTGCCCTTCCTTGCTTTTTTCCCTGCCAAGCAGCAGCCACTGCCACCCACTGTGCAGGGAAGTACAGAATATGCCAGACATTTTACAGATGCAGGCCCCACCTATATCCAGAACAGGGTACCCCAGTGGCCACCACTTTAAGGCAATGAGAGGAGAGGTGGTAGTACAAGTGCATGGCTCTCTCCAGTCACTTCTATGCCTTTGATAGGCACTGGACTGTGCATACTAACTTTGCATAGATCAATAGAAGAAATGTATATAAGCAAGTGTTCATTAGAGAAAAATGCTTCTCTTTACTTGTGAGCCACTTCTCCTTACCTTGCCTCCAGAACCGATAATATAATCTCAATTCACGGCTCAAAACACAAAAAGGATTATCAGCTCATTGATGATTTAAATTACATGCTACCCAGATAGGTTTATGATGAGAAGAGGAAAAAGCAGCTGCACAGTGAGAGGCCGATACCCACAGAGGAGTTGCTGTACTTGCAAGTGCTGGATTCACAGCTACACTGCACGGTATTGCTTTATAATGTCATCCACGCTGCCGATTCTAAGGGTTTGCTATAGAGAGATAGGCGAGCCGTAGTGCCGTATACTTTTCATAGTTATTTCATATGCTATACAGAGATCAACACACTTTTGGGCACATTTTTTTTTTGCAGGTAGGTGTTTGGTACATATGAAATACCGTATGGGCCTGCAGGGCAATGCAGACTGAATTTGAAATTTCTGACAAGCCAACATATAAAAGCAATCACATTTACATGTAAATCCGTCCATGTAAATGAGTGTCCCCCAAGCATCTGGTCACAGACATGCTTGTCTGTGTATAATGGCTCATCACATGTATTCTCCCAATAGACTGGAGTCTGGAAGTGGAACTGGCAACATGAGCCATTCACGGTGTATACATTCTATTTGCCATAAGTGTTTCAGTTCATACTACCGCTTTAAGTTTTATCCTCGGCCCTTGGAATTGGATCAGTCTTACAGTGTGGCCCCTGACCACAAAACATTGTGTACCCCTTTTCTAAAGGAAGCTATAGCGAAACGTATGTTGTAGAGATGAGCAAATTTCATATTTTGAAATTAGTTTGCGATTCGTTTACTAGTAAAAGGTGAATTGCGTTATGGATCCCTTCACCACGGACCATAGCACAATTCTATGATTCATTCCGTCATAATAGAAGTCTATAGCCTGAATAACGGATCGTTCCGTTTCCGTTATGCTGGAGTCCTCTCCTCCATAACAGAGACCGGGTGGATCCATAGACTTCTATCATGACGGAATGTCTCTAAAGGCATTCTATCATAGAACTGCATTATGGTCTGTGGTAACAGAATCCATAACGCAATTCACCTTTTCACCCTTTACCAGTAAATGGTAAAAGCAGGGTTAATGCAAGACTGCCACTATACGCCGTTACTTTTTGTGATTGCCACCTTTCACTTGATTTTGTCTGCCTTTACCGTGGCCTAAAAGTTGTACATTTTATTTTTATACCATATCGTAATGTGTTTCTGTTAGGTGTTTGTACTGTGATCTATGGTGGTCAATACAACTGCCATTGTGGCAAAACCTAACACAAAATTACATACTGTATGTAAATACCCATGTCTCTGTGTAGTAATGATACAGCGTTCTGCACCATTAATGCTGTGTGCGAATATGCACAATGGAAAAAAATGTCTGCAAGAAAACACCTGTCTTTGTTGGCCATAGCAACCAATCACAGCACAGCTTTCATGTCATATTCTGCTCTTGAAAAATCAAAGCTGCGCTGTGATTGGTTGCCAAGGGCCACAAGGACGATTTCCTCATGAATACTACTGAGACATGTCAGATCTGTGCAGCACATATTTTCCTAATCTCAGTCAGACATGGCAGATTTCGCTGATGCACATTTTAGGGCAAGTTGTGGACTTCCAAATCCGCACCATGCTTGTTATGCCACAACGTTGCAGCAGCTTTCAAACTTTGCAATATGAAGTCATCTGCAAATCCACAGCAAAACCTGCATGCCGCACCTCTATATATTGTAAGGCCACGTCCACACAGTCAGTATTCATTCAGTAATTTTCATCATTTTAAAGCCAAAAGTGGGTCCAAAACACAGAAGAAGCACAAATCTTTTCACTAGACTTTATCTGTAAGTTCCACAATACTGACCATGTTAAAGTGGCCTAAAGCTGACCATACACAATGTATCTGTGCCCTTGAAAAAAAAAGCCAGACATCGCTGCTGTGTGTATACTGTATAGACCTTCATCTCAGAAATAAACAAGTAAAACAATAAAAGAGAGTCATACGAGTCCCTGCGTCCAGAAACCTCACTTATTTATAGAACTTGGCTCAGTCAGCAGAAAGAGGAGGACAACGGAAGCAGCAGCCAAGGCCTAGTAAGGTGAAGGAGCCACCAGACAATCCCAACTATACCAAAAACAACACCTCCTAGACGCATAAACATGAAGGTCTATATCACATTCTAGAAGGTCAAACAAATGAATGCCCACAGTGTATTCCAATGGGATCTGCTCCATGATATACAAACCAATATAATGCAGACATTTTCTACAGTACCTTGTTAGGGTAAGGACACACGGAGCGGCTGTATGAGCCACAGCAACATCATATTAAAAATCAGAATGGCTTAATTGTTAATGACTGTTAATGACTGGTTTTGCGGGTTAGGGCTGACGCACACGACCGTGATCGGCCCAGGAAACATAGTCAGCGTGTCGGCCAGATCTCCCGGCCCAACCACTGCTTCCCTGAACTGATTGTATCTGATTGTAGTGTTTCACAGTTTAAAACAAAAGATCCACAATCAGATACAAATTGATTATATTATAAATTACTATGATGCGGTCGGTTCAGGGGAGCCGCGGTCAGCCTGGGAGATCTGGTCGACACACTGACCGTGTTTCCTAGTGCATGAGTCCTTAACAACTGGATATTAACGATGAAACCCAGGTAACAATGCAGTTATGACTCACAAGGACACACGTTACTCACTCTCAAGACAGCCGAATCCCAGCCGTGTCGGTACCCTTACAGGGCTGCTGCTGTCTAGGTCATTGGTATCTGATCAATGGGGGTTTGACACCCGGGACCCCTGCCGATCAGCTATTTACGAAGGCACCAATGCTCCTGTGAACAGTGCGGCCTTCTCTCTGCTTACCAAGCACATTGCCATCCGTTTGAGAGTGGCTGTGCCTGGTATCGCGCTCAGCCCCATTCACTTCTGAGGGGCTGAGCTGCTCCTAGGCCACGTGACTGATGAACGTGTTGTCACTGGCCTAGGGAAAGCTGTTAGAAGGCCGAAGGCCTCACAGGAGTGCCGCTGCCTTCTCAAACAGCTCATCGTCTGGGGTCCCAGGTGTCGGACCCCCACCGTTCAGATACTGATGACCTATCCTATTCATCAGTACTAAAGTTTCAGAAAACCCTTTTAACAGAATATGCAATGGAAGCCCCTGAGGAATCCTCTGACGCAATTAAACACAGCCTATGTCTGTCCCATTTTATCTAGAATATATGAAATAGAAGATATCGAGAGTTCATGTAGTGCACATGTTCTTCAGCAAATGATGAAACCATACGGAGGAGCTTCTAGGCTCGGGCAGCAGGTCCAGATGCTGTTTGTTTAACGTATGGAGCAGGAAATCTATTCAGCACATGTGTAGCTCAGATGCTGAAGCAGGTGGTGAATTCATTCCTATGTAAATGTATTCTATAATGAAAGCCTCAAATTGCTGGCCCTGCTAGTTTCTGGCCTCCGAATACCATGTGACATTTCCACAGTGATGCCAGCTGCAGAGGTCAGAGAAGACAATGCTGATAAAGGAACATCCACTGTACATGAGCCGTTCTGATACAGCGAGGATGAGATCAACCATGCTAATTTCCATTTGCTGTAGATCCTTGCAGCCTTTTCTTGTAATATAAAGAGTGGAAATTCATCAAGCATTATCGGCTTTCGTTGCTTTTTAATTTTCAATTTTGTCACAATTTGCATGAAATGTATCAGTGCATTTGGACTTTTTTAGGGGTATATTCCCCTCTAAGACCAGGGGAAAGAGACACTAGGAAAGCTACCAATGGAAGTCCTCCAGGTTCTGGGAATATCGAAATACCCTCATCAATATTTATGCCAGAATCTGCCGCAAAAAAAAAAAAAAGTCTAGATTTCAGACTGCTGGTCATCATCATTTACATGGCTCCTCAGTAGCAGACGCCGGTCTTGATGAATCAGGGCCTGGGTACCTAGTGCAGTTATGGTAATTCATTTAGGTCTCTTAATTCGGGAGCAGGGCTTGAAATAAAACACTCCTTTAAGAGAGGTTGTATACGCAATCAGTCAATATGCATAGAACATGCAGGTGCATAAGTGATGAAAAACAAGTCATTTGTCTACTAGATTATGCAATAACATTGTAATCCGTAATTAGGTTGAGTCTTACAAGCACAGATGTCTTTACTCACTTTCAAATTGTGAAATAGCAGGCTTCATGTAACAGCATGTACACAAACAATTTTATGAAACCCAATAAGTTATCTTTAGTGGTCATAAGACAATGCAATCGACCACAATTATCTAAACATCACTATACTAAAAGTTGGGGCTTATTCACACGCGTGTTATCTGTGTTCTCCATGAACAGCACTTTGAAGTTCATGGGTCTGACAGAACACTAATAGCATTGGTGTTCTGTCAGGGGTTTTCATGGACCACTGGAAGGAGGTCCAGATGAAATGCTGATCATATTGTCATGGATGTCATAATGGACACAGATGTGTGAATAAGGCTTCCTTCACATCACCGTTCAGCCTTTCTGCTCTTCTGCTCCGTTTAGGAGCAGGAGAACGGAAAGGACGGATTCAGCACATAACTGAGCCAAACGGAACCTTAGAACCCCATAGACCATAATGGAGTCCGTTAGGTTTGTCACTATGATTTTGTAAAAGTAAGGTCAAGCAGAGGCACACAGCATTATAAATCAGTATAATGCTTCTGCAAGTCCAGAACGTGGAGCGTGATTCCCGCAATGGACTCACTCATGTGCAAAAGCCCTAAGTGTATCAAAGACATATGAAGCCGCACACAAGAAGGAATAAGACTATGTGAACTCATGTGCAACCACATGAGATTTTTGCGATGCAATATACTGCTACTAGTCATCAAGCCATCATTTAGCTCTTACCTTACAATAAAATACAGCTCCAGATACATCAACTGAATTTCCAAGATAAGTTCTAGACATAACACAAGTATCTGTTTAAGGCCCAGTGCAAACAACCATATTTTCGGGCCACATCTGAACCACGTTTTTTTTTTTTAGATCGGATGTGGAGCCATTCATTTCCATGGGGCCGCAAATGATGCAGACTGTTTGTGCGTTCCACCGCCCAGCAAAAAATAAAGAACATGTCCTACTCTTGTCCATTTTGCAGACAAGTACATTTCTACAGGAGTAAAAAAAAAATGGAGGTGTGCACATGGTTAGATCCGTGGTTTGCAGACCACAAAACACATACGATTGAGTGCATGGAGCCTAAGTGAGGGTCACCAGGTCAACTATTCCACACAGAATACTCATTTAACATGGCAGGTCTATGGTATGATAGCATAGTATGAGTAGAAGGGCATAAAGACTATGGAGGCTGAAAGCAATACCGCTGGAACTGAACCAAATAAAAGCAAAGTGCAAAGACACAGAATGACACCCGCTTCTCAATTACAGGCTGCGCAGTGAAGTCTTTGTTCGCCATCTGGATAGGTTACCATCACAATTCAGGAAGATGGGTTATGTAAGAGCAAGCTGAATACTGGCATCCTCTGATCTCACGTCAGAGGGTGTTCTAACATTTCTCTGTCACTAAGGCTAGTTTCACATTTGCGGCTCTCCAGGCATAGACCAGCCTGCCTTTGCCTGACACTGCCGTCTGCCTGCCGGACCCCACTGACTAATTGTGTCTGGCAGAGATCCGGCCGCTACTCTGTAAATAAGCCACTAATCGGTCAGACAAAAATTGCTGCACACAACATTTGTTGTTTGGCCGATTCCTGGTATTCTATGCTGGAGAGGACAGCGGCAGGTGTGAAACCAGCCTTAGACACCTAAAAAACAAACTTTCAAATGGGTGTTATTTACTAAGACCAGTCTTTTGCTGCTGGAAGATGCACCTAATTTATGATGGGGCGTATGCCTTCTCATAAATTTGGCACCTCTTTGGTAGTCCCTGTGCCTGCCAGAAAATCATCGCCAGCCCCTGGCCTAGGTTTTCAGTGGGTTTTCCGCCTTTTTCCTGCAGTAACATTAGTTAATTTTTCGGTGCCGGAGGCTGGCCTACAACAAGCCCCAGTTCCACCCCTGCCACTCTCTCAACACTCCTTTTTGTTGAAAGCGGCGAGAAAACACCAGTGCGTCATATTGTCACATGGGAGTTTAAAAACGGAGCTGTGCGTCAATTTTATGCCAAAAAGAGGCATAAAACTGTTGGTAAATATCCCCCAGGGTCTCTAATGTGGGTATCGTGCTGTACTTGGAATCTGAGTGACACCCTTGCCTGAGAAAAGTCATGTGTATGAGACCGGAGGTGCTCTGCTGTGAACACACGCAATACCACGTAAAGCCTTGAGCATAAATTCACCACATTTTCAGAGTGCTTACCATAAGGACACATCTAGGCTTTGCTTTCTAAATAGGCAGGGCTGCCTGTCAGACAGGTCCGGACACTCGTACTTCATAACATACTGAGAGGTCACCCATCAGCTACCATTCTGAATGACATTGAAGCCACTTATCCACTCCAGTAACCTTGAGATATACATCACTGGCAGAGGGAGACATCTGTGTTTGCAAAATTCACCCTTGTGCTAAACTCACAAAATGCAAAGTGTGAACAAAGTCTCAAGTTCTCCACTCTGGAATCCCGTTTGAGTAAGTTCCTCCTGATCTTAGACTAATCATAGGGTAAACCTCTCCTTGAAAAACCCAGCAATTAGCTATAATCTGTGGGGGAACTTGGCAGCATGTGTACACTAACCCTGCACTCATTAAAATCAATGAGCTGACCATATAAATCACGCTCACGGTGGGTCCTCTACAGTGAGACTGAATGGGGGACTCCCCACTACTGATTCAGATTTCTCTAAGGGTGTGGCCACCCAGTCAGGTTTTCTTATCCAGTTTTGGAGGCCAAATCCAGGAGTGAATTAAAAAAAAAAGACAAGAAGTCTTTTATTCTTTCTCTCTGTTCATGATCTATCATGATTTCTTCTTTTCTTTTCCACATTCAGAACCACCTGCCAAGGTATACCATTACTGGTCAATGAGAAAAAAAACTGATCCTATCTAAATGTGAAGATTCAACTGAAGGGAAACCTCTCCTTTGGCCTCTAAACATCTAGAGCATTCAAAGCATAAAACAACTGAATTAATTATACCAAAGAAATGTAATAAAGGTCTCCACAAGTTACAGCAATGGTGAATTATCTCAGAAAACCATCAGGGTTTTATTATTCTTTGTAGAGTTAACATGAGAATTTCAAGCCTGTTTTTTTCTCCTTTATTTTAAGGACAATGATTTTGGGATCACGGTTGCAGAGAATACACATTGTGCGTCACTTTCATCTCATTTCTTTGTTACACTCAGCTGGAAACCAAAAAAATATGTTTAGCATAGAGAACTTTCAATTACCCCGAGTATAGCTTTGTATTGTGTTATTATTCTTCCCCTGTGGGCTGAGCGAAAAGTCCACGGGTCAACGGCTACACATGAAGCTAACACTGAATAATTGTGTCGGGGAGGGAGAGTTTTACCTCGGAATATAGACACTCGCCATCAGCCTGTATTCAACACCTGTCAGTTATATGCTGAATGGATCCACCTTATTTTGGAGGATTGACAAGTCATGAACATTGGGGGGATTTATTATTTGCACTGCTTTTGGTTTCATTTTCTAGTCTGTCTTTGATTTGTGAGATTGTGCTAAATTAATGAAATGGCACACAGTAGTAATATATTTGGCGCAAGTGTGATGTGGTGTATGCCTATGTCTGTAAAAGTACACCAGGTGGTTGCCTGACGTGGAGATGAGATTTTTATTTTTGCACATTTTTAAAAAGTGACCTATTTTTCACTCCACTTATGAAAGCAGTAAGGCTCACCAAATGTTGCAAAATTTAACCAAATGTTGAAAAAACATGCACCAAATGTTGGAAGCAACATTTTTATACCACAAAAAAAATAGCATGGCAGACTTGATAAATGACCCCTAAAGTCTATAAAAGCTGTCTTAAAAGGTTGACTGTCAGCAGTTCTGACCATGCTAAACTGCTGAAGTGGTTTTGTGCAATTGTGACTTCCAGCACCAGAGCTACTCGGTGGGTATGTGGGGTGTCAGAACCCTGCCCATCAAATATTGATGACCTATCAATATCAAAATCCTGTAATACCTCTTTATGCCTGGATTCACAGTCTTTATGGCATTTTTACCAACTTTTGCATTTCTCAACCCATTTTTTTTGCATATGCAGTTTTAGTCCATTTTAGTGCAACTCCACATGTTATCTGTCAGTTCTGTTGGAAGTTTGAAATATAGCACACATACACCTTCTGTGTCCATGGTGGGTTTTTTTTTTAAAGCAGTATATAGTAGTCATGGCGTTTTTGGGGGGCTTTTTTTCAGCTGTTTTTGCAGAAAATGAAAGTCACTTGTATGAAGGGGGGAGGAAAAAAACGCAAATTCCTGTATGAATAGAGGCCTTAGACATCACACACAAGCATGAATACTTTTTTCTAGTCTTAATTTATAGGGAGTGTTAAGCAGGCTGAACTTTGATGTTGTTTTTACTGTTCCTACTCTGTGCTTTTTCCGGGAAGAAATCTGGTGGAGGAAGCATTCTTAATAGGGCGCGCAGTAACTCCTTACAGTAAATTCCATTGTCTGCATGTTATTTCTACAGTGTGAAGTAACCTACAGAATGTTGAGCTGAAAAGTATCAAAAACTAATCACCTTCCTATTAACTATCAGCAGATACTTCTTCCAACCCAAAAATATGGCTGAATGACTAGGATGGTGGCTTTCTCCAGCACCAGCCACCAAAAAAAAAAGTCACTTCTTGCCATGAGGCAAGAAACAGAGGCAATGCATAGAGTATATTTAGTGACTATATAAGAATGGAGTGTGCAAGAAGGAATAAATCACCATGAAGGGAGAAGTCATGTAGTGGAGGCAATGATGAGGTTGTAAAGACCAGATATGGGTGAAAAGCTAGGCCTCCGAGCACCAATACTGCAGTCTACTGCACTGGATAACACAGGGTCTAGTCACAAACAGGAGATTAGCTTTCCTTCCTTCTCCAACTGAATGACTAGGCTGATGTGAGCTTCCCCCCATTGTCGTTAATTCTGAAAATTAGAAGAAAAATCTAAATATTAAAAAAACGTAAAGTAACGTGACAACTAGAATTATTATGGGGGACACTCTTACTTTGTGTTGCTGCAGAAGAAAGTCTCATTATCCCTACTTTCCAAGCTTTTGTAAGTGGATATCAACACCAAAAATGACAGTATATTTAGTGAAGTACTAAACAACTTCCCTAACCAGTGGTCACTGCGCCCCCCGCGTTTCAGGCACATAGTCTAGGTAGGACCTCTAACCAAGCCAGTAGTACCAATAGCCACCGCTTCCGCAGGCCAAGAGTGGCAGCGGCCACCGCTTCCCCAGGCCAGCAGCCATCGCCGCTTCCCCAGGCCAGCAGCCACAGCCGCCACCGCTTCCCCAGGCCAGCAGCCGCCGCCGCTTCCCCAGGCCAGCAGTCACAGCCGCTTCCCCAGGCCAGCAGTCACAGCCGCCGCCGCTTCCCCAGGCCAGCAGTCACAGCCGCCGCCGCTTCCCCAGGCCAGCAGTCACAGCCGCCGCCGCTTCCCCAGGCCAGCAGTCACAGCCGCCGCCGCTTCCCCAGGTCAGAAGTCACAGCCGCCACCGCTTCCCCAGGCCAGCATCCTTCATCCTCCAGACTCCCTACTGGTAGTCACAGCCACCACCGCTTCCCCAGGCCAGTAGTCACAGCCGCCACCGCTTCCCCAGGCCAGCAGCCGCCGCCGCTTCCCCAGGCCAGCAGCCGCCGCCGCTTCCCCAGGCCAGCAGCCGCCGCCGCTTCCCCAGGCCAGCAGCCGCCGCCGCTTCCCCAGGTCAGAAGTCACAGCCGCCACCGCTTCCCCAGGCCAGCATCCTTCATCCTCCAGACTCCCTACTGGTAGTCACAGCCACCACCGCTTCCCCAGGCCAGTAGTCACAGCCGCCACCGCTTCCCCAGGCCAGTAGTCACAGCCTCCACTGCTTTCCCAGGCCAGTATCCTCCAGACTCCCTACTGGTAGTCACAACCCTCTTCCCAATAGTCATAAGAGAGTCCTCAATCCTTATTTTCACAACAGGGAGAAACTGAACACTCCTAATTCTTTCCATTTCAGAGGTGCGCCAAAATTTGTAAAAAGACACTTGCACCAGTGTACTTTTTTTTAATAAGGCTAGTTCTGCACCACTTTTGGTCAGTCCAAAACCTGGCGCATGCCAGAAACTGTTCGTATTCCCGCCGGAACCCATTATAGTCAATAGGGTCTGGCAGTGAACAGTAATATCCGGCTGGGGGGAATATGGTGAACTTTACCACAGGTGTGAAACTAGCCTAAGACTAAACACCAGTCTTAGGGCTCATGCACACAGTCATTGCCATTTTTGCGGTCCGAATTTTGCGGAATGGAAGCTCCTGCTCTCTATAGAACAGTCCTATCCTTCTCTAAAATGGACAAGAATAGGACACTTTCTATTTAAAGGGAATGGGTTCGCATCCGTCCCGCAAACAATGCGGAACAGATGCGGACAAAAAACATGGTCGTGTGCATAAGCACTTCCCATACTTCTAAAGATCCACGGAACAGCTGCAATGGTTTATTCACACAAGTCAGTAGTGAGTCCCACTCACCACATGCACTTTGCTGCAGTTTTTGCCCATGGACAAAGATGTGGCAGAACAGACAGGTGTGAACACACACTACTTGTTCTTGCTGTTTACATTGCAATTGGCCTTCTTTTACTTTTCTACAAAATGATAAGGAGCATAGAAAGCCACAGTGATATGGCTGTAGATGGAGAACATGACGACTGGTACAAATGTGGATTCTGGGCAACCCTGCTGAAAACACACACAACGCGAGACATTGTTCTTAGTGTACTGACAGGCTCCATGATAGTGACGAGCCTCCTGTGGAGGCAATAGGTTCTCTACTAAGACCAGGTCTTCTGCGTTATTTCCTTTACCTCTACTACAGATTAATGAGCAGGAATTGTATACGCTGCCCCAGTAACAATCCACTAATGAGATTTTCAGAGAGCGGATGGTGTGAGCACGTACACTGACTCTCTCGGGGACAGCAGCACACCTGTAGCATGTCATCAAAGTGACACACCTTTCACTCCCGACACGTGACACAGCGACAACAATGCCCCTGCCAAAACACACGTCTTTCCTTGTTGTCATGAGTAATACCTTACATGCTAACTTATTCCAATTATTTCCCCAAGTCTTTAAACCGGAGACACTAGAAGGTAGCTATAACTAGCACTGAATTGTGAGGAGAGGCCACGACGACTGCTTCACTCTGTCCTAAGTCAGTCAGGAACGTAAAAATAAGGAGCCCCACCGCGTATACCCAGCTCAGTGTTCTGCCAAGACACTGCATCCATTCACCTTGTGAGCTCACCCAGTGGGAAACGTGTAAACACCAAGGGTACGGAGGGCAGGACGCACAAAGATGGCCTTCTCTCCACGTACACATGCCTGGCTCCAACCTTCCCTCCAAAGGCAGAATTAACCCTTTATACCTCCACGTGTCCAGACGACTGACTAAAGAGTCTTCAAAGCACTGCTGTTAGGCTGAAGACAAACATAGGTATTTTATAGCATTTCTCTGCAGTTTTGCGCTTTTAGTGAGGTTTTTTGTGTGTTAACTGAACTTCTGTAGGAAATATGAAATTGAGGGCAGATGAAGTTTTCTGCTTATTGGCATTTTATTTTGCAATTGGTGCATTTTTTATGTGTGTATGGTGGCCCTTAAAGGGGTATTCCCATCTGAGACATTGACGGCATATTACTAGGATAAGCTGTCAATGGCAGATAGATGCTAGTTCCACCTCTTGGACCCTGAAGTGAGGAAAGCACAGTTCACATACGCGGCCACCTCTCCATTCATGATTATGAGACTGCTGGAAATGGCCGAGCCAGTGCTTGCCCATTTTTGGAACTCTGATAGAGGTGAACAGAGGATGGCTGCGCATGCTCAGCTGCTCTCCCTTCACTTCTGGAGACAGCAGCGGGTTTCAGAACCACACCTACCGGACATTGATCCTAGTGTGCTACCAAAGTCCAAGATGGGAATACCCCTTTAAGGCTTCAAGCACACAGCCGTAGCCGTTTTTGCAGTCCACAAATTGGATCACGTGCATTCCGCATTTTTGCGGACCGGTATGCCTATTCTTGTCCTATTTTGTTTGCGGGGCTGCGGAATGGAAATGCAGATGTGGACAACACACGCTGTGCTGTCCGCATTTTTTTGAGCCTTATCCGACCCACAAAAGATGCAGACCAAAACTACGGTCGTCCAGATTTTTGCATATTCACCTTGAAATTACTTCTCCACTGAAGAATCTTTCTTTAATGTGCAATACTTATAGACCCCTTTGGTGGGCTGGTTATGGACTCCAACTCATAATTAATGCTTCAAAAATGGAAATACTAAATTTATGCTACAGGTAGTAATGGCCATACCCATGAGATAACTGTTGGCCGAAGATGCAATGGGCCGACAGCTCTCTCTCCCAAGCTGCTCATCTCCTCCAGGACAAAAGGAGCGGGCAGTTGGAGTCCAACTTGTCTGATCATCATCATCATCTCCCCCAACATCTGCTGTCAGGGGAGAGTCGGGAGGTCTCCATACAGATTAGATGGTAGATCTAATATGTATGGCCAGCTTCAGTGACCCCCTTGGAATCTACTATAGTTAATATTGCATATGACAAACATTTGTGGAACTACATACAGCCATCCAGAACAGGCTAAAAGGAGCCTTAAAATACATCCAATGTATTAAAGACATGTCACAAAATATTACTGCATATGTAAGTCAGCCATAACGAAAATGTATTGAGCCAACCTGACCATGCCACATGGTCCATCATGATAAATTTGGTGTAATTATCAACATTTTTTTAACACTTAAACACATGCATCCTACAACGCTGTAGCTCCTTCAACTGATCTGAATACCAAGGTTTAGCTTTCAGAAAGGTGTATACGGATATAAGTCACCAACTATTCTTCTTCTGTCTCATGAGGACATTCTCAACTGAATGCGGTCAGTCCGGCTTCTCAAACCCATGAAGATGAGCTAATATGGCTTCTGCACATTCTCCCTGCAGCAGGAGGTGAATGGCCAGGGCCACCAAAGTTGAGGGACCCCGTCTATGACATCCCTAGTAAGTCTAATGGACAGGGGTGGTCTTCATGCGACTTTGATGAGTATGACCATTCATTCTGGAGTATGGGGTTATACAGAGGTATCACCGGCCGGCTACTCCTGTGACTAAGCACAATGACAATTGCTTCGAAAGCCTGAAAGCCTCAATAATGAAGAACTACAACAGAAGGGGTTGGATTTTGACTGCAGTTTCCCTTTAAGTTAATAGAGATGCAGTAATAAAACCCTCACGGCCAGCTAGGAGCGTGTCCCCATGGAGTCTGTCACCCCAGTGACTGGGAGGGAATACACAGAGCACGCCATGTCCTGCAGGTGATCACGTATGTTTCCAGCTCTTATTAATTCCCCCTGTAATTGTTTCTGCATTAAGCACATCACCATCTGCAAATCCATTCAGCTCCAACCCCACCGCCAGGTACTACAACTCCCTCCAGCCCAAAGCTGCCTTCCAGGGACAAGGGTTAAAGATTTGCTAGGAACAAACACTCAAAGCAAGCAGGACATTATCTACACCGGTGCCACCTTGGCTCACACAAAGTATTAGACAAGAGGAGCTTCTACTATGGCTTTCTGACGGGAGGTTTTATAGGAGGAACAGGGGCTGGTGCTGTTCTTAGTGGCATTTCTGTTCCACAGTAACCAGGTTTCCCTTCTGTAGTAGACATGGTTAGGGTGGTACCGCCTGGCACATTCAGCAACCCCCTGTCTGGGGGCATTTCGGCTGTGTCTGCCACTATTATGGGGCATTCTGATAGCAGCGTACCTATAAGAGTTATTTCTGGAAATAGTGGATTTTATGGAGCGTTATTATAAGACTTGTGTTACTACTTATGACAAAATATACAAACAGTGAAAAAAGAGGAGTTTTGCAGAACTCAATGCCAACAGGTTAGAAGATGAATCGAGAAGGAGTTCCCCTTTAACAAGTAGGAACCCAATACCAGCATATTATATATAGATGGATGAAAGCAGCTTCATATAGAATCCAGATGGACAGCAGAATCACTCACCATGGTGCAGGCTGAGCGGCGGGGATGCGGCTGCTTACAGGTCTCTCTTCCCAATGTGGATCCTGACTGCAGCAGGCATGAAGAGCTCGTACACCAGACGCGGGACGGCAGCGGGGACTGTCCCCATGCACTTAGTGCAGAAGCAGCAGTAAGGAGTGTGTGACGGTAGACGAGCCGTCACTGAGAGTTCCTGGAAGAGGGCGCCTCTGTCTGCTCTGCTGTTGCCTCTTCTCCCAGTGGATGCTGAGGTTACAGCCGCCGCTTTTTTTTTTTTTTTTTTAATTCCCCCTCAGTCATGCGATTTACAATGAAAACCCAGGCACCAGTCCGGGCTATCCCTGTCCATAAATGGCAAACAAAGCTTCACGTCAGCCAATCAGAAGCCGCCTGACTGAACGTCACCGCCCCCCCCAGGGAATAGTACTGGATGGCTGGAGAGGAGGAAGGCAAGGGGTTATGGGAAATGTAGTTTTTCTTTGCGCTCTCCATATGAAATAGAGTTGTGTGAGGGTAAACCACAGGCTGAAGTGAATAATTATTAGTGAGAGTGATAGTTATATAGATAGATATATCTTTACATATGCATGCATACATACTATGTGTGCGTATGTATAGTATATATATGTGTGTATATAGTGTGTGTATACATATATATACACACACACACACATACATACATACGGTATTGCCATCACTAGGCACCTTTTGTCACTTTCAGTTGTCGACTTGAAAACTGGCATTCCTGTTTCTAAGTATCTGACGAGGGGGCCGACATCATTTACTGCGTCTGGCGGTCGGAAGTGGCACATGTCAGCCGTAGAGAGAAGTTATGGGGTCATCAAGCACCTAAGCGTGTATCAGTCCCTACAGACAGGCAGATTCGGAACTTAAAGCGGCCCTGGAAAAAAAAACTAAAAGTGACCCCATGTCATAGGTGGGTCCAAACTGACAGAAGATGGGACCAAAGAAGTAGACGGTGCCTGCAATACTGTAGTGTAGCATAAAATACCGCCCTAGCAGAACCAAATACCACAGGACAGTACAAAATACTGCCGCCTGCCAACCACAGTATTCAACTGTATCACCGTCATGAGAACAGTAATACAGTTGAGTTCAGGAGGGCACCTGGGACTACTGAGCATCAGATTATTGTGTACATCGCCTGCTGCCATAAAGAGGGCTTGAGTGGCCCCCAGGACATCAGTCCTCCTGGAAATTTCCCTGTAGGGTCTATGGCCAATCCGCCCCTACCTACAGATAAAGAGGATCAAGGAGAGGTAAGAGGTTGGATTTTGAGTCTGGGGTTAAGATTAATTTAAAGGGGTTGTGTCACTTCAGCAAGTGGCATTTATCATGTAGAAGTAGTGAATATAAGCCACTTATGAGCAGTGTATAATGTGATGGAAAAATGAATCCAGCCAGCAAAGGAAGCAATATAAACAATCACATTACATTAGTAAGTGGCTTATATTCACTTTCTCTATATGATAAATGCCACTTGCTAAAGTGAGACAACCCCTTTAAGGGCTGGATCTGGTATGGATTCAAAGGGTTATTTAGCTTTATAAGTATTGTGTTTTGAGACATCATCAATATAAGATCATTGGGGTCCGACACCTAGCACCCCCGCCGATCAGCTTTTTGAGGAGGCCACTGTACTGAACTGCCTTACCTACTGATTTTAATTAGTGCTAGTATAAAGCTTTGCCCTGCTCTCCTCATATGCATTTGGAGGCCTAACTGGTACCAGGAGAGGTGGAACAGAGTTGGCTCAGCATTATATGGAACCTGCATTCCTTGAGCGTTATGGCTTTTTTTAGGTTCCCGTCTTAAAGAGATCGCCTTGGTATGGCAGACGGGCACAGATAACTTCTTTGTACAAACTTTCTTGTAAAGTTATCTGCCAAGAATCTCACATTTACAATGTAGCGCAAGCATCGTGTAGATGGTGAGTATGGCGGTATTATATGTACTTGTTGTCTGTGATCGCTGAGTGCTGTTGCATTTTTTATGTTTTACCACTACTGTACTGAGCATAGCAGCCTCCTCACAGCTAACCAAGCACAGCAACCTTCTACTGGATAGCGCCATTCATTTGAATGGGACTGACACCCATCTAGGTCATGTGATTGATGAACGTGATGTCACAGGTCTTAGAAGGGGCCGCAGTGCTCACAGGAGCGCCATAGTCTCCTCAAACAGCTGATCATGCGGGTGCCAGGTGTTGGGCCCCCGACGATCTGATACCGATGGACAATTTGAAGGATAGGTCATGAATATGAAAATCTCAGACAACTCCTTGAACTATAAATGGCATAATTTAGCCAAAACCTTTATATTTTCTAATGTCTTGTTGCTCCACGGTAAGGGCTTCATAGTAAGGACCGTATACAAGGAGTATTCAGAAAAATGTGTTTTCTATCAAAC
Source organism: Rhinella marina (assembly GCA_900303285.1). NCBI lineage: Eukaryota > Metazoa > Chordata > Amphibia > Anura > Bufonidae > Rhinella > Rhinella marina. Next base: position 798,209 of record ONZH01030247.1, read on the forward strand.
CCAAAAGCTACATGCTAACTTACCATGGCCTGTCAAAACTATGTCATGTCCCATGAAATATTTTATGGGGCTGTCATGGGGGCATTATGACTAGCATAGTATGTATTGTGGATGCCATGGGAACAATGTATCTGGCATATGGGGCATTGATGATATTATGGCTGTCATGTATACAGTTGGCAGAGGTTGGCGTTGTGGCTTTCATGGAGGATTGTGGCTGGCATAAAGGACATTGTGGTTGTCATGGGGCAATCTGTAGTTTTTATCAGGGGAGTAACTAGAAATTGACTGGGCCCCACAGCAAATTTTTGGACGCCCCTTTCCCCCGTTCCACATATCCATCCTGGCATCACTTGTGTACATATGTAACAGTGGGTTCACATCACGTTTTTGCTATCCATTTGATATATGCATTGGAAAAAAGGGATAGCGTGCCAAAATAAGCGCTAGTACACAGCAGAGAGGGGAGACTGCCACGTACTGCATGCTATAGTACAGAAAGCTGACAGAGCGCAGCCTGGTCCTGGTGGTCAGGGGTGTGGACTGTGTTCCTCAAGGCTCACTTAATAATAATATATAATACATTAAGTGACTGTATATTACCATACAGAGACTAAATAACACTGCCGTACTGGATAATAGTGCATACCACTACTGCATAACAAACAATGTAAAATTATAGCTCCATACCATGACTGGATAATACTGCCATACAGTGACTGGATAACACCACATTACAGTGACTAAATAACCGTCATACAGTGACTGGATAACACCAACATACAGTGACTAGATAACACCTGCATACAGTGACTGGATAACGCCGTCATACAGTGACCGGATAAAACCACCATGCAATGACTGGATAACACCACCATACAGTGACTGGATAAAACCACCATACAGTGACTGGATAACACTCCCATACATTGACTGGATAACACCACCATACAGTGACCGAATAACACCGTCATACAGTGACTGGATAAAACCACCATACAGTGACCGGATAACACCTCCATACAGTGACTGGATAACACCGCTATACAGTGACTGGATAACATCGTTATACAGTGACTGGATAACACCGCCATACAGTGACCGGATAACACCGCCATACAGTGACTGGATAACACCGCCATACAGTGACTGAATAACTGGCATACAGTGACTGGATAACGCCATCGTACATTGACTGAATAACTACCATACAGTGACTGGATAACATCGCCATACAGTGACTGGATAACATCTCCATATAGTGACTGGATAACACCTCCATATAGTGACTGGATAACACCACCACAGTGACTGGATAACACCTCCATATAGTGACTGGATAACACCTCCATATAGTGACTGGATAACACCACCATACAGTGACTGGATAACACCTCCATATAGTGACTGGATAACATCTCCATATAGTGACTGGATAACACCACCATACAGTGACTGGATAACACCTCCATATAGTGACTGGATAACACCTCCATATAGTGACTGGATAACACCACCATACAGTGACTGGATAACACCACCATACAGTGACTGGATAACACCTCCATATAGTGACTGGATAACACCACCATACAGTGACTGGATAACACCTCCATATAGTGACTGGATAACACCACCATACAGTGACTGGATAACACCTCCATATAGTGACTGGATAACACCACCATACAGTGACTGGATAACACCTCCATATAGTGACTGGATAACACCACCATACAGTGACTGGATAACACCTCCATATAGTGACTGGATAACACCACCATACAGTGACTGGATAACACCTCCATATAGTGACTGGATAACACCTCCATATAGTGACTGGATAACACCTCCATATAGTGACTGGATAACACCACCATACAGTGACTGGATAACACCACCATACAGTGACTGGATAACACCTCCATATAGTGACTGGATAACACCACCATACAGTGACTGGAGAACATCTCCATACTTCCAGGGTCCAACTTCAACGATTGGTAGAGCAGCAGCTTCTGTTCAATGGCAGGCAGGTAACTGGCCAGTATAGCTTAATTTTTTTTATTACATTTCTTGGCTTTGGGCAGGTTTTTTAAGAACTTGGACATCCCCTTAAAGCTTAATTGTAATGTTATTTTAATAAGACAAATACACCTGTGCTAACAATAGAAGTTTATCTGAAACTCCACTTCAGACCTACTTGTGTGGAGGAGGCATTTCGCTTTCCGCCTTGCATAGTAGCTTTGTTTTTGTGGAACAGTTTAAGCTGAAGCATTTCCTATTACTATTCCCATTGCTTCCCACAGATGTCATGACTAATGCTGACCTTACATGGTTATTTCCTGGATTTTGATCCTGTTGATGAATTCGCCTGTTGCAGGTTAAGACCTGTCATTGGTCAGTATATAAAAATCCTCCAGTGCTCTGTATTTTACTTAGCTCTACATCACTTCAAAAACATTCATTTACTAATCAAATGTGAGGACTTGGTCCAAACCAACGTATGATGAATTAGATTGCCTTATCTGGCTGGCATCCAGCATTGTTTCTGGAGGTATTGAAAGGCTTCCATTTCCCCCTTTACTGATTTCAAAAAGTCTTAGTTTGAATAGGATACAGATATATCTCTGCCATTGTAGACAAGAAAAAGTATAGTGTTGTTGGTCTTGTAATTCTATATAGTTATTATGTAAATTATTAGACACAATGCCTAGCTCATCTGAATGTAATGATACCTGTCACTTACAGATCCATTGCTTTAGGCTACTTTCACACTAGCGTTTTAAAATTCCGGTATTGAGTTCCGTCATAGGGGCTCAATACCGGAATAAAACGCTTCAGTTTTGTCCCCATTCATTGTCAATGGGGACAAAACTGAACTGAAGACAACGGAATGCTCCTGAAAGCATTCCGTTCCGTCTTCAGACCGGAGAACAAACCGCAGCATGCTGCGGTTTGCTCTCCGGTCCAGGCATCCGCACCAAGATGGATCCGGAATGACCCCCAATGCAAGTCAATGGGGGTGGATGACGATTCCACCAGGCGCCCAGCAGAGGGCGCTGTGGGGAATCGTGACCTGTGTGAGCCGTCCTGACGCTCCGAAGACCTGCCGGGGAGCATGTAAGTATGTATGTGTGTTTGTATGTCTATATGTGTGTGTATGTTTATGTGTATGTATATGTATGTACAGTGTGACATGTGTGGGGCCGGAGCGCGGTTCCGGCTCCACACATGTCACTGCAGCAGGCCTGATCCGGCAGCACCCTTCACCTGCCGGATCAGGCCTGCCGCCAGTGTGAAAGTAGCCTTATTCCAGAGAAAGAGTGCTTTTAATCCATATGCAAATGAGAAGTGCACTGAGTGTGGGCCCAAGCCATTGTGTGCACCCTTTCTCCTCCTACTTCCTCTGTCACCCCCCTCCCTTCTTGATTGACAGTCACACAGACCTGCACAGTCTTCTCGCTTGGCTCTGTCTATCAAGAAAGAGAGGAAGGGTCTGGCAGAAGAAGCTGGTAAGAACAGGGGTGCACAGTGTGGCTTGGGTCCACCCTCTGTGCACTTAACTGCTCATTTGCATATTGATAAAAAGTATTTTTTCTCCAAAAACAATTGCTAAGTGACATGCATCATTACATTCAGCTGACCTAGCCCTACAAGGCATTGTTCCTGGTTTAAAGCTGAATTTCCTGGTGACTCCCTTTAAAGGGTTTTTTTATTGTTTCTGTTACTAGTTAAACCATTATAACAAGAATACAAAACTGACATATAGTGGCTAACAGGGGAAAAGCTGTCAGCTTCATTACTGGGAGATGGTGACCACTAACAGTGGTCTGCTAGTGTCTTAAAGCATTAGGGGCATAAGGCCCAGGACACATGTTTTGCCCTACTCCCCTCCCCAAAAAATACAATTTGATTTGAAGACAGTAGAGTTATATCCAGTGAGTCACAGATGATGGATACATCTTCCAGCTATGGTTCGTCTCTACAAGCAAGCTCCCCTCCTGCTCCTACACAGTAATTGTGCACCCATTTTTGCTCAACAAAGTAATACTGCCCCACAAACAGTAATAACCCCTCTCTTGTGCCCACCACAAAATAATAATGACTAATTTGTGACCCACAGTAATGGTGCCCTCTTTAGTCTCCCACAGAGTAATCAGGGGTGCACCACCAATGAGGCCAGGTGAGGTGATCGCCTCAGGCAACACCATGTAGGGGCAAGAGGGGGGCAGCGGAAGGGCCATGGTGTCACACTCTGGTGTGGCGGGTATAGCCACACCAAGCGTAAGAGGGAAGGGAAAAGGACCAAACAAGGGAAACGGTCACCTCCTGTAGGAAACCCTGAAACTAGGCCCTGACTGACTACCAGTATGAACTGGCCTTAGTGGTAGGAGAGTTCATATACAGGAATCTAATAACACCTGACCCTAGAGAACCCTGCCACTAGTGACAGGGGAAGGAGCCAACCCGCTCCTCCAAAAGGCCGGACGAACAGGAGACTCCAGAAGGCATAACCACAACAGGGAAAAGTAGGATAAACACAATAGGGAAAATGACACTTATCTTAATGCAGATATTGAAGCAACCGGATCTCAGCCAAGATCCACACCACACACAACAATGTCAGCAGAAAGTATAAACCGGAAGGGATACTGGGAGAGGAAAGGATAAATAAGGGAAAGATAATCACCACACCCGCAACAGCTGAGGGGAAGGGGTGTGGTAAACAGCAACCAAACCAAGATGAAAACATGTAAAATTATGTCTAAGTCTAGCCGAACGCCTGCAACCTGATGCAGGCATGTTCGTGACACATGGGCAATGAGCGCTTTAATTGTGGCAAAGGGGTTAGGTTAAGAAATTGGCATGGGCGGGGGCGTTTCAGTCTTCGCATCAGCCAGCAGAAAGGCTAGGTGCACCCCTGAGAGTAATAATTCCCATTTTGTTTTTTCCCCTAAAGATTTCCCTAAATAATTTGGTGTTGGCAGACATGATGAAGTGGCATCAGCACTCCTACTGCGCACAAAGAACAGTCTCTTTGCTTAGCATGTAGGGATGGAGAAACTCTTGTAATAGGCCTTAAACTGCATAGACCCATGCCTCTACACTTCAGCTGCCTAGGTCAAACTCACTGGCTCGTGCAATCAGACTACACAGCTCCTCCCTCAGAGCTGGAATGTCCAGCCTTCCTCCTGCTGAGTAGGGCACAATAATTAATGATGAGTTCACACTTCAGTTATATGATCAGTTATTTCCATCAGTTATTGTGAGCCAAAACCAGGTGCGGGTCAGAAACACAGAACAAGTGCAGCTCTTTCCATTACACCAGATCTCTGAGTAGGCTTCACTACTGGTTTTGGCTGATGGAAATACCTGACCGAATAGCTGAAGTGTGAACTTGGCCAAAGATGTGCTACCTATATACAACATTTTGAATCACATTTAAAGCATGCAAAGTCTACTAACATTAACAATGGACATCAACCCATTAAGTAGCAAATTAATCATTTGCAGTAGTCCTCTGGGGTACCGCACTTTAAATGCTTTTGCACTGTTAGCTTGCGATATGCATGGTGAAAGCCCTCAGAACATACGTCAAATGTATCCATAGGCCTCAGATTACCACTTCTCAGCAGGGGGGAACTTGCTGAAAAAGACATCATATGACAATGACTTTAATGACATTGTGGTCAGAAATACTGATATACAGTACATATATGGCTTTTTGTGAAATTCACTTGGAATGATAGGTATGCTTTATTAATACACTGTGGGTCAATAGTATTTATTATTCTGCTATTTGAAGGGCTTTGTCTCTGTTTAGTCAGGGAAATATATCATGATTATTGTTGTGTGCACCAACAACTTTTTTTTGTACTTTTCCAGCTTATTATATTAGTACACCTCTACTGCCCTCTAGTGCTAGAAGATGTTCTTTCTGTATCCATAAATACCATTTTGAGGAACTGAGTGACACTTTACCAATAAGGCTGAGTTCACACTTCAATTTGATCAGTTATTTCCATCAGTTATTGTGAGCCAAAACCAGGTGCGGGTCAAAAACACAGAACGGTGCAGATCTTTCCAATATACCTTATCTCTGAGTAGGCTTCACTACAGGTGTTGGCTCACAACAATAACTGAAGTGTGAACTGGGCCTAATGAAGAATACAAAATGTGTGCTAAAGTAAAGAAAGATGGAGAAATTAATCAGAGGTAGTCATTCTGTCAAAATTGCTTCAAGAAAACTTGTAAGCTATGAATAAGCCCTAATGAATATCTACATCAGCTAAGGTCCCCAAAGAAATAGACCTTTGTGGACAAAAGGCTGTCGGATATCAAACAAAATGTAGGGTGGCCGGACATGGACTAAAAAAAAACCCAAAAAACATCACTCACCTGGTCGGAGCCTCCCTATTGTAGCATCTTGGCTCCCATATCCAAAGTGTGATATGCTGCCTACATGCACGTTATCGCTGCCGGCACCACCAGTATTTGCACGTGATCACTGAGCCTCTAGTCATTTACCATGCTGCTCATGCTCGTCAGATACCACATAGTCACATACCTACCACAGTCTCTGACACCCATCTGTTCCACTACCTCCTCCTTGTGGACCTTCTGATATTTCACCAGAAATTCTTTTTCCACATTGACTACATTGGAACCCTGGTTTGGATCTTCATGTGGATGTTGAGGCACTGGCACTGTTAGGTTTGCCAAGTAACATAAAAGAATTTGCCAATGACCCAAGAATAGAGAACATCAACTAGTAAATAATAGTATATAAATATTTATTGAAGTATACATCACATAAATAAAACACTAAAAATATATCAGTGACAAAAAACAAGGTTAAGATGGAAGAAGCCAAATATTACTAAAACATACATGGAAACACCACTGAATATGTGGACAACTCGAACATAGAAGATATAGTATTACCGGCGGCGGCCTATGTAAATGCAAATACGCTAAACAATAAATAAAATCTTATTAAAAACAAACAATATCAAAATAAAAGAGATGTATGCCAGTGCAATTGCAAAAGCTATAAATGACCTAAATTACATGGCCAGGAACTAGAAGGTAAAAAATCCTCGACTTAAATAGCCACAATACAGTGGTCATGAAAAAGCTAAAATAGCATATACCAAACAAGGTCATAAATATGACTCACCCACCAACATTTTTAAAGCAGTATTAGGCTACTTTCACACTTGCGTTTGCAGGATCTGTTTGTGAGATCCACCCAGGCTCTCACAAACGGATCCGTCATGATAATACAACCGTCTGCATCCGTTCTGAATGGATCAGTTTGTATTATCTTTTACCCAGCAAAGACGGATCCGTCTTGAACTCCAGTGAAAGTCAATGGAGGACGGATCAGTTTTCTATTGTGTCAGACAAAACGGATCCGTCCCCATTGACTTACATTGTGAGTCATGACGAATCCGTTTGCATCAGTTTCTTCATGTGGACACCACAAGGCAGCAGGCAGCGTTTTAGTGTCCGCCTCCTAAACGGAATGGAGACTGAACGGAAGCAAACTGATGCATTCTGAACGGATCCTTTTCCATTCAGAATGCATTAGGACAAAACTGATCAGTTCAGGACCGTTTGTGAGAGCCTGTTACAACGCAAGTGTGAAAGTAGCCTTAGATGTTCATACCCTGCACAGAGCCCTGTAAGTTGTTCCTTCCCGTGGCTAAACCTTTAAAGCCCAATATTCCACAGAACAATGATTCTCTAGGTCAGATCACCACCTGCTTCCCAGTGACATCCACCAGGCCTTGGCATACAATATCGTGATGACATCTCCTCTTATGGGTTTCCAAAGAACTCACTAGGAGACTAACTATGCAGCGTATCCACAAGCCACATTGTCACTCCCCCACCTCAGTTACCAATAAACAAACTGCTCTGGTTTCCAGCCCACCGATGCTCCCACAACAAGGTGCTCTGGCTTCAAGCTCATTGTCAGGCCACCGATGTACAAGGCCAGGCCTAATGATTTGTATAGGCCAACTACCGGTATCCCAGACACCACATGCAGACAGTCCCTTAGAACTAAACCACTCTGTTGTACCAGCCCCTCTGTCTTTTCTATCAGCGCTGTGGTGCAATGTAACACAAATGGCTATATCACCATCAGACTCTTCCTGGTGTGCACTGGCACTTGACCTTCCTAATGTTAATTGACAGCTGAGAAGCCAACATTCTTGCTGCCAGCTACCATAACGTTGCTTGATAGTTCTGTAGAATGGCACAGTCTGCCAGATAGAAGAACCTAAACGCTATGGTGCACAGTCAATGTGTGGCACATGATCAACACAAACTACTGGTACATGTGTGGTATTTTCTCTGGCAGAATTATGAAAACCATATAAAGGAAACCTGATGAATCCCATTACAGTCAGTGAGGCCAGTTGGGTGGTATTAGTGTACAGCACAAGCCTACACTGAAACAGAAAAATGGAAAAAGTACTGCGGATGGATGCGGCCAGTTTTGGCCTTAAAGAAGTTGTGTCACCTTAGACATTGGTAGCATATCGTTTGGAAATGCCACCAATGTCAGATAGTTGAAGCTCCCGCCTCTGGCATCTGCACCTGTCTCTAGAATAGGTCCCATGGCTCCATTCCATGGCTTCTTTAGGGGTTTATGGTAGATTTTCCTGCCAGTCCTTAAAGGCCATGTACACTTGTGGGGACTTTTTTTTATTATTGCTTTGTACTAATTTTGAGCTAAAAATAATTTTTTCAATTGGTCTTTATTAAAAATATGGCGTCCTTTTTTATGTTCCAGTAGCAGCCTTTGGATTTTCTGTCACATCAGGAGCAGACAAGCTCCCTAGCTCTGCTCTCTGACATTATAAACACTCATTATAGCACATTTCTTACCTTACTGATAAGAATATGGATTAAATAAGTGTTTATGACCTCTCAGTAGTTTAGAGATGACGGCAAAAAATTTGTGACAGACCAGCTCAATATTTTTAATGTAGGCCAATTGAAAAAATGATTTTTAGCCAAAAATGAGTAACAGGCAATCATGAAAAAAATTGCTTCCGAAGGTTTACATAGCCTTTAAAGGGGCTGAACCAGGACATATTCCCATATTCACCCAGGCAGCCCCCCTGACTTCAGCATTGGAGTAGTTCATACCGTTCCGGTGATGGACCGGGCTCCTCTTAACGCTGCCAGGTAGAGGCTTCCGCCTAGCAGTAAGCCCGGTGACGTCACCGGCACTGATGGGCGTGCTTTAGCGCTGCCCTAGCCTGTAAAACATCTAGGGCATCGCTAAAGCTGGCCCATCAGAGCCGGTGACGTCAATGAACACACTGCTGGGCGGAACCCTTCGTCCGGCAGTGTGTTGTAAATAGAAGAGCCCTTGCCCTGCATGATCCTGCACAGGGCAAGGGAGAGCATCAGAGCATGAAATGCTCCGATGCTCTTGTCAGGCAGGCTGCCTGGGTGAAATTATGGGTATGTCCGGGTTCAGATCTGAACCCGGACAACCCCTTTAAATGTAATCCATATTACACCTGTAAAGATAATAATATGACCAGACTTTCTATAAGTGGCAACAGAGGAATGAATGGGAGGTCTATCGCCATGTAAAACACTGAATGGCAAAGACCGAATAATGAAGCATGCACTATGGACAGCACCTGTGACGTATGAATCAATATAAATGGACACTTAGCATAGAAGCTAATGGCTACAAAAGTGTATCTAATATGGATTATATTGCAGGCAGGGGTGGACACAGACAGCAGAGGGCCCCTGTGCAAAGAATGTGCCTGGGCCCCCCCATCCCCCATGCCAAATTTGCAACCTAACATATTCCGTCCTAACATTACATAAGTAATACTGTAATAATTACAGCAATACAAAACATACAGGTTAAGGCTACTTTTAGACCTGTGGCATTACGATCCGGCCACCTGATCTGGCAGAAAATGCAAGGAATCGGACGGACACAAACCACAACATGCAGCAGTTTGTGTCCCGCTGATTCTCTGCATTTTTGCCAGATTGTAGCCGGATCTCTGCCGGACCCCATTATAGTCAATGGGACCGGTGGCCATTCTACATCCAGCAGCGCCAGAGCCGGTGAATTACAGCAGGCTGTTCTCTGCTAGAACAGCCTATCAGAATCACCAACGCAGTTGTGAAAGTAGCCTAATACAACACCACGTACCTCGTACATCCAGTGATGTCTCCTGTGATGTAGATGTTCTCTTTCTTTATCTTCTCCATTCTGACCAGACCACCATGATGATTTCTTTCAGCCATCTCTTCTCCCTGCAGAGTTTGACAGACAGACATCTTGGTTTCTTACTTTCCCATCATTCTCCAACTTTCTTGAACACCCCATCCTGCCACTCCCCAATACTATGCCGCTGGGCTCCACAAAACTATACTGCAGATACTGTGCCAGGGTGCCCCCAGTAATAGTGCTCCCCCAAATCCCAACAATAGTAATAAATCTGTAAGCCAGAGTGCACTTAGTAGTAAAAGGGCTCTTACAGTGTCCCCAACAGTAATTGTGTCCCTGAAGTAATAATGCTCACATAGTCCTCCAGTTGTAATAAAGCCCACGATAATGCCCCTGGTAGTAATAATTCTCTTTATAATCTGTGACAGTAGAAAAACGCCCCCTTATAATGTGTGCCAGTACAAAAAATGTCCCATTGTGTGGCAGTAAAAAAAATACCTTATCTTAGTGCCCCCAGTAAAGCAAATGTCCCCAAAGTGACCTCATGTTTTCCAATGACCTGTACTGTGTGCCACTAAAAAAAAACATAGTGCCCCCAGTTGAGCTTAGGTGCCCATAGCGCCCCTATAATTTGTGCCAGTATAAAATACTCCTATATAGTGCCCCCATAGTGCTCCTCCTCCATCCCCAGAGTGCCCTCCTTAATGTTCCAGTATAAAATGTCCCTTTAGACTGCCCCACATAGATGCTCCCATAATGCTCCTCTCCCCCTTCCCCATGGGTGCCAGTATTAAATGCCCCTATATAATGACCCCATAGTCCTTCTTCCCCATAGTGCCCCTCTTAATGCGTGCCAGTGTATAGGGCCCCCAGTAGATGCCCCCATAGTGCTCGTTTCCCCCTTCTCCATAGTGCCCCCTTTAATGCGTGGAAGTATATAGGACCCCCAGTAGATGCCCCCATAGTTCTCCCCCCCCACTTCTACATAGTGCCCCCTTAATGCGTGCCAGTATATAGGGCTACCATTATATGCCCCTATAGTGCCCCCTCATAATATGTGCCAGTATATAAGGCCCCCAGTAGATGCCCCCATAGTTCTCCCCCCCCACTTCTACATAGTGCCCCCTTAATGCGTGCCAGTATATAGGGCTACCATTATATGCCCCTATAGTGCCCCCTCATAATATGTGCCAGTATATAAGGCCCCCAGTAGATGCCCCCATAATGTGCCAGTATATAGGGCCCCCAAAGTGCTCCTTACCCCCTTCTCCATAGTGCCCCCATAATGTGCTAGTATATAGGGCCCCCAAAGTGCTCCTTCCTCCCCCTTCTCCATAGTGCCCCCCATAATGTGCCAGTAAATAGGGCCCTCAAAGTGCTCCTACCCCTCTTCTCCATAGTGCCCACCATAATGTGGCAGTATATAGGGCCCCCAAAGTGCTCCCCAGAATGTGGCAGTATATAGGGCCCCCAAAGTTCTCCCCATAATGTGGCAGTATATGGGGCCCCCAACGTATATGTGGCAGTATATAGGGCCCCCAAAGTGCTCCTCCTCCCCTTCTCCATAATGCCCCCCATAATGTGGCAGTATATAGGGCCCCCAAAGTGCTCCCCATAATGTGGCAGTATATAGGGCCCCCAAATAAAACAATAAACACATATACTTACCTCCATGACACTCTCGGTGAAGCGATGCAGGCCTCTTCCGGCCTGTGTCCCCCTCTGTACTGCTCAGGTGGCACGATGACGTCATTGTGCCGCTTGTGCCGGCCTCTGATAGGCTACATGTACTAAGCCTGCAGCCTATCAGAGGAACGGGCAGGGGAGACGCCTCTCCCCTGCCTCGCTGCATTGTTCATCTGTATCGCTGTCCTTAGGACGGTGATACAGATGAATATAGAGATGAGCGCTTCCACAATGGAAGCGCTCATCTCCACTCCCACTGCCCTGCCGCCGGTCAGAAAGGGCCCCCCTCTTACAGTAATTGGAAATATGCCTGGGGTTTGTTCCCACCTCCTCCTGTTATCCCCTGAGTTTACCTATTAGGTGATATGTTTTCTGTCTCTACTTTGCATCACTACTCGTGTGTGAGGTTGGAGTTCAGTTGTCGAGGTTTATTATGGCTTTCCTTCTAAGTGTGTGTGAACTGTGTGTAATAATAATAATAATAATCTTTATTTATATAGCGCCAACATATTCCACAGCGCTTTACAGTACTTTCCAACGCCACCATTTAATGTTGCATATGATGTAGTGGGAAGCGGGAAAAAAATTCCAAACTGAGTGAAATTGCAAAAAAAAACGCAATTCCGCCACAGGTTCTTTTTTTAATTTACGGCATTCGATGTGCATTAAAACCGACCAGTTACTTTCATTCTACAGATCAGTACGAATCCGGCGATATCTAATATGCATAGTTTTTCTTGCGTTTTGATAGTGATAAAATAATTATAAAGTTGGAATTTTTTTTTTCGTCGTCATATTTTTACCCCTATAACTTTTTCGTATTTATGTGTAGGGAGCTGTATGGGTGCTCATTTTTTGCGGGGCGATCTGAACTTTTCATTGATACCCTTCTGAGGTGTGTAGGACTTTTTTTATTTAATTTTTTTTTAGGAAAAAAATGCAACAAAAAACGGTGAATTGGCCATTTTGATGCTTTTTCCATTTCGCTGTTTTCCGTACGGGAAAGAAATTTTTATATTTTTATAATATGGGCGTTTTCGCACACGGCGATACCCATGATGTGTATTTTTTAAATTTTTTTACTACTTTTATTTTTATTTTTGAAAAAGGGGGGTGATTTGAACTTTTATGTTTTTTTTATTTCTTTTTTTTTAAACTTTATTTGTTTATTTATTTATTTTTTTTTACACTTTTTTTTATAGTTCCCATAGGGAACTATTACAAGCAATCATCTGATTGCTTATATCATAGACTCCAATGCATTTTACTGAGGATTTTACTGCTTTCCTATGGAGCCCTATTACACAGAAGGGCTCCATAGGAAAGTCTATGCAGCAGCCTCCTGTCATTGACTATGACAGCGGCTGCTGCTTACACCCTCCGGTTCCTCCGATCGCCACACGGGGGAGCCGGAGCAACACTGGAAGCGCGTGCTTCTGGTGTTTTAAGCCCTCGGATGTCGTGGTCAGGATTGACCGCGGCATCCGAAGGGTTAAATGTCCGTGATCGCCATTACTGCCAGTCGCGGACATCAGCTGCGGGTGTCTGCTGTATAAATCAGCAGTTCACCTGCGGCCATCTTTAAACACACGCCTTTAAACACTCTGGGCGCGAAGGGGTTAACTGTTTTTTAGATTTGTTTGTCATTGCCACTTTTGTACATGTTGCACATATATTTTGAATAAAAAATATTATCTTTTCTATTTTTCGGTGCTCACTGTTGAAACAGCCTTTGTTTCTCCTGTTATATGTATGTACGTGTTTTGTGTGTGGTGGTTTGATCGCTGATTTGTTAATTGGCTGACTGCTCCTATGATCATATGCACGGTAGCCAAGTAATACCAATTCTGTCTTTTTTAGTTTTATTCCTTTTGAGGTTCACCATATGGGGTAGAAAGCATGATTAGTTTATTCTGCTGCTTGATATGATTATGGTGATACTAAATGTATGTAGTTGTTTTTGTTTAATTCCTTTTACACCATAAAATCCCTTTAAAAAATTATTTGTATTTTGTGTCGCCCACATAACTTTATTTGTCTGCTGACGTTGCTTTATTATTGGTTGTTTTTTTGCTGGATGAGTTGTAGTGTTTACTATTATATTTACTATTTTGGGGTACATATAACGTTTTGATCTTTTTTTTATACCATATTTTGGGGGTCATTATGATGTGGCAGTACCAATTATATGTAATTTATATTTTTTATATATTATATATAAATACCCCCCACAATGCCCAGGCACCTCCTATAGAGGATAGTTTCCGGGACCTCAGCATCCGCATCTGGCCAGATACCTGTATGGCCACCGTTGTATCTCCCTGTTGGCAGACCAAAACATCCACCGACGAGAGGAAGCAACCAATAGCAGGCCGTGACCAGCCTCTCTAGCATTGCGGGGAGACCAGGTAAGTATCGTCAATAGGAGGGGCCGGGGCATTGTGGGGGATATTTGTACTATTGGATAATCCCTTTAAGCACCCGGCAATGCCAAAATACAGAGAGATCCGGCAGACTCGTCCAGAACAGCCAGCCAGACAGATATTAAACGCAGTATGAAACTAGCCTTAGATGATACAGTCGGTATTGACCATGGCATCTAATGGATAAAACACCTGCAATTGGAGTTTTTGCTGGTGTTGTAGCAGGGTGTCAGTTGTGTATTACAGTTGACACCCGCTGATAATGATGATGCCTCAGCTCCTAAGCCAGTATCATCTCTATGTCATAACTGGAAGGATACAGTATGTAAATGTGTGCATTGCCATGCCATATATTTACAGCATGGTGCGGGAAGGGCTCAAACATTTGAATAAGATCTATGCATTGTTCCATACTGATACAGAAAATCACCCCATACTTTCCTCAGGGAAAGTCACTTTATGCCAGAGTTGCACAACATCTTCTGGTTGGGGGCCACATTGCCAGACTGAACCAATGACAAGAGCTGAAAATAAAATTTAAAGGGGTATTACCAACTGACATTGTATGTATGGCATATTGAATAAACAGTATATAACAATAATGTCTAGTTACACTTCCAGGACTCCCATCTAATGAAAGATACATGTGAGCAGCCACAAGACATAGACATACATGTCTGGTACCAGATGGTTGGGGGCCACATGGAATGGTATCAAGGGCAGCAAGTGGCCCCTGGGCCCCAGGTTGTGCACCCCTGCTTTATACACTCTTCTTCCCTTCTGCACTTGATTAAACTGTCTACCTGCAGCTGCCATTAGGGGGAGCTAAATGCATAGGAATTTATACAAGTGCCATTCAAAAAGTTGATAGCTTTTAAATTGAATCTGCCAGCTCCAAAAGACTCCTCAAATTAGAGTAAGTGGTGTTTAGTGTAAGTGGTGCTGAGTCCGGTTATGTCATTTTTATCTTCATACTCACATTTCTTTGGTCCCACAAATGAGCAGTAAAATGCTTTTTGAGTCCTCTCCATTATGGGCACGAGCATGTCATGATAGCTTTGGGCTGAAAATGATACCTAGGGGAATCATGAAAAGAGGTCCAGGAGAACCACGCAGATAGAAAAAACCTATAAATTCCCTTTTCTGATGCAGTCATATCCTCTATACATGGAATTCTATAAAGTTCATCAAAGTTCCTCTTTTAAGACTCAAAAAGGAAGGGTGTGGTTATGGTTAGTACAAGATGTAAGACTGTACGTTTCTAGAAAGCATTTTGAAAAATGACTGCTGTGAGGAAAGTTGTGATAATGACTCTACTACTTTATTCATTGACTTCTCAAGGAAAAGGTAGGTGCCATAGAATTTTTTTTTATAAAAAATTACGTAGCTTATGTAGCCATGAGTTCAGCCTCTGTGTGCTGCCATACATGCTCTGTCTGGTAACATATGCAAGGAGACATTCTCTTCTAGAAGCATTATACCTCTGTATATACAGGATCTAATAGAGTGTGCCATGATTTATATTTTGTCAAATTTGTGTGGAATTATACAGAAGAAAACCTATGTATGCTTCCTTATGAAATAAGAGGCCTATAGAACTATAGAAGAGGACTCATGTACCACTATGGGAGCCCCCACTACAGAGTTGTAATAAAACTCATATGTGTGATTGAGATTCTTAAAGTTGGGTTTAAGAAAGATACAGTGTATATTTTAATAGAAGGTATTAAAAGGAGTCTGACATCTCCAAATTTGGTTTCCTGACAAGGTTGGACTGGGACTGAAATTCAGTGCTGGCATCTTAAAACAGACAGGCCCCCTTGTTGTGTGATGAATGTGAATACTCCATGAGAGTGTCCATATTGTACCCAATAACAATAATGCCCCCACAGTACCCCAGTAGTAATAATGTTTCCCAAAGTGTCCCAGTAGCAATAAAACCCACTAAAGAGCCCCCAGTAGCAATAATGCCTCCTAAAGTAATCCTACTAGCAATAAGGTCCCCTAAAGTGCCCCCAGTACCAAGAATGCCCCAAAAAGTACATTGAGTACCAATAAGGCCCCATAAAGTACCCCCAGTAGCAATAAGTTCCCTTCATAAGCTACCCTGTAGAGCCTTCAGTAGTTATAAGGCCTCTCTATAGTGCCCTCTGTATTAATAAGGCCCCTTAAAATGCCCCCAGTAGTGTAGGGCCCCCTAAAGTGCCTCAGTGCAATATGGCCACCTAAAATACCCCCAGTAGTAATAGATCCTCTCTATAAGAGCGCCCTGTAGAGCCATCAGTAGTAATAAGACCCCTCTATAGTGCTCTCTGTAGTAATATGGCCACCTAAAGTGCCCCCAGTAGAAATAAGGTCCGCTACAGTGCCCCCAGTAGTAATAAGGCCCCCATAGAGGCCCAGTAATAATAATTCCGATTTATAGTGCCCCAGTAGCTATAATACACCCCTTAGTGTCCCCAATAGTTACAATGTCCCACTATGATGCCCTTCGTAGTTATAATGCCCCCCTGTAGTGCCTCTAGTATAACCTGTGATAACCTATGCATGAGTATGCCCATAAGCTAGCAAAGGTTACTGGATAGGGTTGTGCATAAGCCTGCACAACTCTGCTGAAGGCCTGCAAATCTGAACAGGTCCAAACTGGTTGCAGCTGACTTCGTGGAAACCAGGGCTCCGATGTCTACCAGGTAAATAAAGATAAATACAAAAATGGAGATTCCAGAGCGCTTTTAAGCTGACAAAGTTTTTAAAAGATATATAAAATAAAGTGCATAAGTACTATGTGTTTCGAGAGTGCGCTACTCTCTTCATCAGGATACTCCATTTTTTAATTTTTATTTATCTAGTAGTTCTAATGTCCCTCTGTAGTGACCCCAGAAGTTATAAAGCCCCTGTACTGCCCCAGTACTTATAATCTGTCCTGTAACGCTCCTGTCAAGGTTCAGGGAATAATGCAGCCCTGAGCTCAAACCCACATCACTGTCCCTGCCTACTTGCCTACTTGCACAGTCCGTCATAATCGACGGTGCGCAACTGGATGGCAGTCCCTAGATTACACATGGGCTGGGGCTTACAGGGAGGGGAACAACGGAAGAAAACAACAAAGACAGAACACATGGAAAGAGAATACCGCCAAACCGAGGTCAAAAGCCAGGAGGTCACGTCGATACAGACGGATAATGCAGGGGCAGAGTCAAAACACGAGCAAAGATCAGAAGCCAAGAGGTAACGTAGTACAAGGGGAGAAACAAGGACGAGGTCAAGTTCAAAGCCGAGGTCAAATAACAGAAGTCGCAATGGTACTCAAACTCTGGTGAAGGTAATAGGACCAATCACAGGCAGCCTGTGGCCAGCAGGCTGCCTGTTTAAATAGGCCCAGAAGATGGGTCATGTGACCCACATCAGAAACCTCAATACACCTGAATGCCGACTCATGGACGTTGGCACTCAACTTCCCTGCTGCTCATTGCCCAGGGGATGCTCCGCTGAGTCCTCCCTTCCCCTGGGTTGCTAGGGATACGAGGACACCGGCCACGTCTGCGGCCGACTCCTCATCCCTCCTCATCGTCATGGAGACGAGGACGCAGGCTGCGTCCTTGTTCCTGTATAGATGCGGGAGACTGGCGGCATGCTCCCCCCTCCTCGTTAGCATTTCCAGTAGTTATAATGTCCCCCTGTATTGCCCCAGTACTTATAACAGCTCCCTAATGTGTCAATCCCATTATGTTCCTCTAAAGTAGCCAAAAAAAACTCACCTAGCCAGCTTTCAGACAAGACCAGTTGCATGTTTCTAGCTGCTCCCATTCAGGAGATAGCAGCATCTGAAGCAGCCCTTCCCCCCTCCACTTTCTGCCCAAGCCCAGCTCGGGCAGAACAGTTAGCAGCTTTTCCCACTGCCCGAGCTGGACTGGAGCTGGACTTTATGTGGAAATGTTGCAAGTGCTTTTGCACGCTGGGTTTTACACAAAATTTTGCACATTTTAAGAGCTGTGCGTTTCTGTGCCAGTTTCAGAAAGTGAATGAAAAGTTTATTGGAATTTCAGAATAGATTTCTTTTATCATTCTTATGACAGTCGCAAAAAAGTTACAACTCCATACCAAGTGTCCCCCAGTTGTACTTTCACTGAAAGTGGTGCAACAACATTTCCTTTGTGCCAAATTTATTATTACCGTGTGCCATACTTACAGTAAAGTAGGCTCAGATGTGCATAGCAATGCCAATCTAAAAATGCACTTCAAATACACTTACAATGATAAATTCCCCCCATAGAGCATGTTTTGGCTGAGATTGGAATACACATTATATGTGGCGGCCAGAGGTAACAGTTTGCCAGGATTGTTCCTTTAAGTTGCTCCAAACTGAATTTATATAGCCTTACAGCTCACTTCATAATGGTGTCAGCCACATAGTGCACCACCAGTAGTCAGCCACACAGTGACCAACCAATAGTGTTAGCCACACAGTGCACCAGTAGTGTCAGCCACACAGTGCACCACCAGTAGTCAGCCATACAGTGACCAACCAGTAGTGTTAGCCACACAGTGCACCAGTAGTGTCAGCCACACAGTGCTCCACCAGTAGTCAGCCACACAGTTTCCATTACATTATACGCTGCTCATTTCCATGGTTACGACCACCCTGCAATCCAGCAGTGGTGCTCGTGCTTGCTCATTATAGGAAAAAATATGGTGGCCTATGCGCACTCCCACGGTTCTAGCTGCCAGAGAGGCCTTTTCCTATAGTGTGCAAGCATGGCCTCCACTGCTGGATTGCAGGGCAGTCATAATCCCTGGAAACAAGCAGTGTATAATGTGATGGAAAAATGAATCAAGCTGGCAAAGGAGGCAATATGGACAATCTCCATACATTAGTAAGTGTGTGTAAGTGAGACAACCTCTTTGGTGACAGTTACAATAGGTGCAAGGCTTGGCAGCTATAGATTCTATTAAAGTCACAGAACTCATAGTTTGCATTCTTTCTTGGAGGGCACAAAACAAATTGGTTGCAATCTCTCTGAGAGGGCATGTCTGTAACATTGTTTAGGAGAAGAATAAGCCAGAGTGCTGATTGACCATGTATGGTGTCTGGAAGATCTGTGAGCTGAAGGCGGCTTTATTAATTGGGAAGCAACAGTGGGTTGGAAGGTGGAAGTACCTTGCGCGGTAGTCAACCACTTAGTGACCAACTAGTAGTGTCAGCCACACAGTGCTCCAACCAGTAGTCAGTCACACAGTGACCAACCAGTAGTGTCAGCCACACAGTGCACCACCAGTAGTCAGACACTTAGTGCAGAGGTGTAGCTAGGCTTTCCTGCACCCGGGGCAAGGATTCAAATTTGCGCCCCCCCCCAACTTAAACAAAGAGACGGCAATTAAGTGGCGCGCTATGCGCGCCACGGCAAATTTTTTTTTGCACTAAGTCACTCCTCTAACTCTGCCCAATCCATAGCTACACTCACCCAGTCCCACCTAAAATCTATCACAGGGTACACGGCTGGGTACCAATACACCTTGCTATAAATTAAAAAACCAGCAGGTCCTACCTCATCCCAGGTGTCGCTGCCGTTGTCGTGATGTCCACTGGATCTGGATCAAGGTCTATGTGACGATAGAGAAAAAAGAATAATCACATAAGGAAGGGATAGTGACTGTGTCTGGCAAATACCTTGCAGGCGGCGATGTAAGACCGAGCCATCCCAATGTATAACAGGGTAATATAGGGCATTTCCCCACAAGGTACTAATGCCCACATTGTGGCCCCTTCACAATAGTTATGTCCTCTTTATGGCCCCTCACAGTAGCTATGCCCATCTCTGTGACCATCATAGTAGTTATGCCCATCTCTGTGACCATCATAGTAGTTATGCCCACGTTTGTGCCCCTCACAGTAGTTATGTCAGATTATATGCCCCCTCTCTGTAGTAACGCCACATTAGGTGCCCCCTCACTGTAGTTATGCCAGATTAATGATATGCCCCCTCACTGTACTAATGTGACATTAATATATGCCCCCTCACAGGTGCCCTCACTGTTCCAATGTGACATTAATATATGCCCCCTCACAGGTGCCCTCACTGTTCCAATGTGACATTAATACATGCCCCCTCACAGGTGCCCCCTCACTGTTCCAATGTGACATTAATATATGCCCCCTCACAGGTGCCCCCTCACTGTTCCAATGTGACATTGATATATGCCCCCTCACAGGTGCCCCCTCACTGTTCCAATGTGACATTAATATATGCCCCCTCACAGGTGCCCCCTCACTGTTCCAATGTGACATTAATATATGCCCCCTCACAGGTGCCCCCTCACTGTTCCAATGTGACATTAATATATGCCTCCTCACAGGTGCCCCCTAACTGTTCTAATCTGACATTAATATATGCCCCCTCACAGGTGCCCCCTCACTGTTCCAATCTGACATTAATATATGCCCCCTCACTGTATTCTTGGCCCCTTTTGCCTCCAGCCTTTATGAAATAAAAAAAAAACAATAAAATACATACTTACCTGCTTCCCTGATGACGCGCTCCCTCACTCACATTGCGACTCTGGCTGTGCCAGAGGCCCACTCCCGGGCTTTCAGCGCTCCTCCCACAGCCAGCAGTACAATGTGCCGCCTGCAGGGGGAGCGCTGGTGCTTCAAAAAACAGTGAAGCAGGGAGAAGCCTCCTGCTTCACTATGTAAACGAGCCGCCCGGCAGTCACAAGAACTGCCGGGCAAGTGCGCCCCCCCTGCCTCTGCACCCGGGGCACATGCCCCGCCTGCCCCCCCCTCGCTACGCCCCTGCTTAGTGACAGCCATGGCAGTGCCAGCCACACAGTGCGCCATCAGTAGTCAGCCACACAGTGACCAACCAGTAGTCAGCCACTTAGTGACAGCCATGGTAGTGCCAGCCACACAGTGTGCCTCCAGTCAGATCACAGTGACCAATCAGTAGTGTCAGCGACACAGTGCGCCACCAGTAGTCAGCCACTTAGTGACCAACCAGTAGTCAGCCACACAGTGACCAATCAGTAGTCAGCCACACAGTGACCAATCAGTAGTGTCAAGAAGCACATCCCAATGTGCAGGTGCAAGCTGCCATGGCTAGAAACACAAAGAAAAAAAATACAATGCAACAGCACTCTGCAAACAAAATAAAGTACAAAAATGCCATAATTATAGAAAGTATTCTGGTGCTAATGCTACACTTATTTAGTAAATTTGAGATTCTTGGTAAATACATTTTGTACACAATTATTTGGGCCCGTCTGCCAAACGTCAAGCCGATCTCTGTAAGACGGGAACCTACCACTAAATACTACCTGTTATGTGCCATAACAGCCGCTATAAAATTCAGGGAGTGCAGGTTCCACATACATGCTTGGTCCACTCTGCTTTTTTTGGTGCCAAAATGGCCTCTAGTAAATCCAGTGAATGCAGGTACCAACATGCATGCTGAACCCACTCTATAAGTACCTCTCCTGGCTTCCAATGAATGCAATGAGAGCCCACTCTGCACTCCTGACCAGCCTGTCTGCCCCATAGGCTAATTTTAATAAGTGTAAGTATAAAGCTGTAGCCACTCTCACTGCACTCATTGGAAGCCTTTTGACACCAGGAGAGGTATAGAGTGGGCTCTCATTGCATTCATTGGAAGCCAGGAGAGGTACTTATAGAGTGGGCTCAGCATGCATGTTGGTACCTGCATTCACTGAATTTAATGGAGGACATTTTGGCTCCAAAAATGATGAAAAGCAGAGTGGACCCAGCATGCATGTAGAACCTGCACTCCCTGAATTTTATGGTAGCCAGTATGGAACATAACAGGTAGCATTTAGTGTTAGGTTCCCGTCTTACAGAGATCGCCTTGACATTTGGCAGACGGGCCCAAATAATTTTGTACAAAATGTATTTGCCAAGAATTTCAAATTTACTAAATAAGTGTAGCATTAGCACCAGAATGTTTTATATTACTATGGTATTATTGTACTTTATTTGGTTTGCAGAGTTCTGCTACATTGTATTTTTTTCCAATCAGTAGTGTCAGGCACACAGTGCCCCATAACAGTCCCAGCCACACATTGCTCTGCTCCGTCTTTCGGATTAAGCATGTGTCTGATGGCTGTCCAGGCTCCGGGTTGAAGACTGTGCACTCAGGCCTCATAGAATGTATAAGAAATGACATTTAGAGACAAAAATGTAATATAATTGGCACTAACCTATCTCTATGTCAGTAATGGTCTGTATTTATGTTCTCTAAGGAATGTATAGCACAATATTACTTATGTAGCTCTAATATTTATTGTAGGCTATAATGACCTTCTGTTTTCTAAGAATTAACCGCCATCTTTGAATATTTTACAGTATACTCAGGGGACATTACCTGCAATGTGCCAGGACAAAAAGAGAAAATTGTATGGTACAAATATGAAGAAGAATATTTTAAGAGGGAAAGTTATAAAATGGGCAAAACTTACTCCGTTCCACCTGAGGGTGGAATATTCAGTTGTGATATAAAGCAAACAACAAACGTGAGCTGTAAATCCCACAAAATATTTATTATTCCACAATTTACAGGTATGTACCATGTATCTAAAAAATAAAAGGCCTTCTCTGGTTAGTAGGGTACCGTTATAGGGGCCTAAATATAATTTTTTATTTTTTTTGCAGGAGATAATGCAGATCTGTCAGGAGATTTTACAAAAAGGATTGGGCAAAATGTAAGCTTCCTGAGTGAATTTCACGACAATCGCTCATATACTTTGTTGTGGGTAGTTAATAAACAAAAGTGTATATTTTCAGCTGCAGCAACACGGTCAACAGATGTCTTTGACTTTTCATTAAATCAACTCTGCTGTCCTAGTGATCACATAAAGGATGAAGAAAGAATACAGCTTCGGAATCTAACATCTTTTATTGATCCCAATCAAAGGTTTTATTTGGACTTATTTAATCTTACGTCCTCAGACAGTGGAGAATATTTGTGTCTCAAATATTCCTGGGATGAAGGCAAATATAAATGGAAAATCTTAAATAAATATACACTTGAAGTAACTCTGGATGAAGGTACAGCATCTACACCAGGTACAGAATATTAAAGGGGATGTCCAAGTTATATTTATTGATGACCTTTCCTCAGGATAGAAAGTAAATGTTGTAAGCAGCACTATGGTGCCAAACAAACGACCTCCAATATGCAACAGCCAATCCCGGGTCCGTAATCCTTTAGGGCCCTCTAGATACTCCACAATTCACATTGGACGGCAGCATTTCCATAAAACTCTTCTATTTATTCAGGCATATAAAATGTACAAAAAACAGTCGCCACAGAAAGTGCCTGTGCAACGTTTTGGCTATGTCCTAGCCTTTATCAAGCCTTGCTGCCGTCCAATGTGAATTGTGGACTATCCTCAGGATAGGTCATCATTAACAGATCAGAGGGGGTCTGACACCCGTCACCCCCTCCTATCAGCTGTTTGAAGAGGAGGCGTGTACAGTGCCAGCGCTGCCTCCTCTTCATTGTTTACCTGCTCGCCATAACATCCGCATAGGTGAGCAGGTGTAATTACACCTAAACCGTCCCACTCATTTCAGTTTGGGACGGCTGTATAGTATACACTTGTATAGGAGCGATCTGTGACATTGAAATCAATGGGGCGGCTTGGGTGTGATTACACCTGCTCACCACTGCAGATGCGATGGAGAGCAGGTAAACAAAGAAGAGGAGGCACCACTGGCACGGGCGCATGCCTTCTCTTCAAACAGCTGATTGATATTGATGACCTATCCTGAGGACAACCCCTTCAAGTAGGCGCTAACATTCCTACACCTTATCTATTGTTCTATTTAATGGAGCATTGTGCATTCCTGTATGTCTGCTTTTTATGATTATGATATCAAGTAGCTTCTTCTTTATGTGAGGTGGCTGGGAGTTGCTGCACATTCATGCCTTTTCGTGCCTATGCGTGCTCCCATAGTGCCAGCCACCAGAGAGGCCATTGCTTTTTCCTATAGGGACCATGTGCTCAGCATAGTTCTCTGTTAGATTCCCATGGACAGATAACTTAGTCCAATATGTATTATCCAGTCAAGTATGCTGCACTTTATTTTAACTGTACTCAGCATATAAAATCTCCATGCAAGGGTCCAACAAGACTGTATATGGTCTTGTTCATAAAGCAATTATTATTCCGATACGGATATGCTATTTCAGGCTCAAGACTGAAATCTGTGACATAAGTCTTAAAGAAACACATCACAAAATCTTCAGCTGAAAACACAGAGAAAGCTGATTTTTAATGTAGATGGTGTGGCAGATGTTTGGACCCCATATGACCTTTGTAAGAGAATCAGCCCCAATTGTGACCCTTGACCATAGGTCAGGATAATACAGTGAAGATGCAAACATGTGGCATGGACTTTATTCCAGCAGTGCTTAAAGGGGTTGTCTCATTTCAGCAAGTGGCATTTATCATGTAGACAAGTTAACACAAGCCACTTACTAATGTATTACATATTGCCTCCTTTGCTGGCTGGATTCATTTTTCCATTACATTATACTGTACACTGCTTTTTTCCAGCTGGTCTATGTGCACCTCCCACGGTTCTAGCTGACAGAGAAGCCATTATCCCTGGAAACAAGCAGTGTATAATGTGATGGAAAAACGAATCAAGACAGCAAAGGAGACAATATGGATAATAACAATACGTTAGTAAGTGTGTGTAAGTGAGACAACCCCTTTAAGGCGACAGTTACAATAGGTGCAAGGCTTGGCAGTTACAAATTCTATTAAAGTCATAGAATGCATAGGTTGCAGTCTCTCTTGAAGGGCACAACACAAATTGGTTGCAATCTATCTTAGAGGGCATGTCTGTAACATTGTTAAAGAGAGGAAAAAGACTGAGTGTTGATGGCCCATGTATGGTGCCTGGAAGACCTGTGAGCTGAAAGCCGGTTTATTCATTGGGAAGCAATGCTGGGTTGGAAGCTGAAATGGCTTGTTCATCGGGAAGAGAGGCAGTGGTTTGGAGGCCATACTGATTTAGAAAGAACCTACTAAAATAGGCTTTGTATGGAACTATAGTATGATCTTGGGAGAACCATAAGGTGACAAGTACCAACATCGCATCGCTGAAGCAAGCCTGGGAAGCAGATGTTGAGGTGACCTATGGAATGATTGCTGCTAGGCGGTAGCGGAAAAAATCTAGTTGCAAGATGGGATAGCTTGCAGAACTTTGTGTGGGCTGTCACTGAAGCGGGGTAGACTGCCTTAGGAGGATTAAGTTCTGGGGAGTCTACTGGAGCTGCAAGAGAGAGAGAACAATCTAGAGGGGAGCAAAGGTGGAGTGGATGGTGCTAGACCCAACCGTGAAGTAGGTTGCAACTGGGTCTAAGAGGGGCAGTGTGGTATGACAGCCTGGTCATCAGCACGTAGTAGGAGGATGACTTGCCTTAGGTTTGTGGTATGGACTGTTTGGGTTGGTTCCATGGTGTAGTTGAGTGGACTAAATGGAAGTGGTAAGAGGGATTAGTTGATGAAGGGCTCTCACAAGTAGTGACCCTGCTTCTGGTTATGTACAAATAATTGTTTTGCGGAGTTAAGTATGTCTTAATGGTTAACAGTGACAGATTCTAGAGATTAGTGTGAAGCAAACATCTATGAAGGCAAGCTGCCTAACATTGTTGCATGTTAACCCCTTCGTACAGTGCAACATACATTTATCTCACAGGTGTGCAGAGATTGCATGGAGGAGGCTCCAATCCCACCCATTTAACTGCTTCAATGATGCAACTGTTCAAGTTACGTTGTAAGTTTAGGCACACCTGGTCAAAATTAATATTACTGTGAACAGTTAAGCAAGATGAAGATGAAATAATGTCCAAAAGGCATAAAGTTAAAGATGAAACACACTTTTCAACATTTTAAGCAATATCACTGTATTTTGGTTTTGTATAATTTTAGAGTGAAGAAAAGGAAAGTAGTACTTTGCAAAAGTATGGCAACCCAAGGAGATTTGACTGAGGCTTCAGACCTTAAATAGCCTGTTAGGGTTAAGGCTTGTTCACAATCATTGTTAGGAAAGGACAGGTAATTCAAATTTCAAAGCTGTATAAATACCCAGACTCCTTTAAACTTGTCCCAAAAAACACCATCCATGAGTTCTTCTAAGCAGCTGCCTAACACTCTGAAAATGATTGAGGCCAATAATACTGGAGAAGGCTATATAAAAATAGCAAAGCATTTTCAGGTTGACGTTTCCTCAGTTTGAAATGTAATTAAGAAATGGTAGTTAACACGAACAGTGGAGTTCTATAGCAGTCTGGAAGACCAAGAAAAATTTCAGATACAGCTCCTCTTAGGATTGCAATAAAGGTAAATCAGAGCCCCCCGCTTGACTGCAAAAGACCTTCAGGAACATTTAGCAGACTATGGAGTTGTGGTGCATTGTTCTACTGTTCGGAAATGGCCTTCATGGAAGAATCATTAGAAGGAAACCTCCCCGGTGTCCTCACCACAAAATTCATCATCAGAAATTTGCAAAAGAACACATAAACAAACCTGATGCATTTTGGAAACATGTCCTGTGGACCGATGAGGTTAAAATATAACTCTTTGGCCACAGTGAGCACAGGTAGGTTTGGAGAAAAAAGGGCACAGAATTTCTTGAAAAGAACGTCTCTCCAACCATTAAGCATGGAGGTGGATCAATCATGCTTTGGGGTTGTGTTGCAGCCAATTGGATGGTGAACATTTCATGGGTAGAGGGAAGAATAGATGAAAGCAGACATAACGCTAACTATAAAAAAAGTTGAAGTTGAAAATAGGATGGCTTTTACAAATGGATAATGATTCTAAACACACCTCAAAATCCACAATAGACTACCTCAAAAGGTGCAAGCTGAAAGTTTTACCATGGCCTTCACAATCTGAGGCTAGACCTCAAAAGTGCAGTGCATATAAGATGGTCCAGGAATCTCACAGACTGGAAAACTTTTCCAAGGAAGAATTGATGGAAATCTCTCAACCAAGAACTGAAAGACACTTGGCTCGCTACAAAAAGTGTTTACAAGCTGTGATATTTGACAAGGAGGGTGCTAATAGGTACTAACCATGCAGGGTGCCCAAATTTTTGTTTTGGACCCTTTTCTTTTTAGTTATTTTGAAAAGGTAAAAGATTAAAATTAGAGATGAGCGAATCATCCAAAATTCGCTTTGCCGAATGTTCGTCAAACTTTTCAAAAGATTCGTACTTCATACAAATCTATTCGGCGAAGCTGCGTACAAATTATATGGTATTATGTGGTGTTTTGCAAACATTTGCGCACTAATAACTAACGTACAGTTGTTAAAGGTACGCAACTTACGTGAACACGTATGCATGAGCGTACAAATTGCGTACGAAAATGACGGGCTTTGCTGGAGCGGAATGGTGGAGCAGGAGGAACGCTCTGACCCCTGGCTACATGATACTGTATCAGCAGATGAAAGCAGATCATCCGGCCGTGATTGAGATGAGTGTGCCATCCACTCCACTACCTCATCCACTTTCTCCTCCACTACAATTTAGCGCTTTGGTGGGTTAGCCTGGTGGTACAGTGACCAACTATTACGAATTCTACAAGTAAATGCTTCGGCTACAGGTCCTTTGGCACTGCTGTCCTGTGCCACCTTCTGCTTTTTTTTTGGAGCTCGAGGTCTGGCTGGAACCCTTTTGCGTTTCCATGCCAGACATTTTTCACTTGACTGTGGCCCTGCAGCTGGTCTTTGTCTCTCTCCCTGTCTCTCTCCCTGCCTGATTAATTACTAGCCCTGCACTGGCCCTGCAGTATCCCTGATATGTGTAATATGGATTCCCAGAACAATTACACCCCAATTTTAACAAAACAGTTCTCTTTCTCTCAGAACTTCACAGACAGTGCTTCTGCTCGTCTCAGCAGTCTCAGCACAACTGATGCGTCACTGGCTTACTGAGGCTGAGCCAATCAGAGCAAGCCCTTCCCACTAGGTCAGGTGACCTCTTTCTTCCCGGGCTTTTTGCTGCGCCGAATAATGAACAGTAAAAATTCGCTAATTAACTGAATTCGTACGCATCAGCGTATAAAGTAACTTATACGTAACATTAGCGTACAATTTATCGGACAAGTACGTAGCGAATGTGTAGAAAGCTTTAAGAACATTTTCAAATCTGACGAAGCAAATCTCAAAAAATCCGGATTCACTTCGCAGCGGAAAATTCCCAAGATTCGTATCGAATCTACGAAGCGGCGAATAGATTCGCTCATCTCTAATTAAAATAAAAAATAAAAATTTTGCTTAAATTATAAATGGAATGTGTCATCTTTAGCTTTATGCCTTTTGGAGATTCAAGTCATCTTCAACTTGCTTAACTGTTCACAGTAACAGTAATTTTGAACAGGGGTGCCCAAACCTTTGCATGCCACTGTATCTATCTATCTATCTATCTATCTATCTATCTATCTATCTATCTATCTATCTATCCCTTTACTTAATGTATCTTCTTTGATGGATAAATGTCTTCAACCTTAGTATTGTTTTACAGGAACTTCTTTCTATATAATTGCTGGTTCTATAGGAGGGGTTATTGCAGTTCTTGCCATTTTATTGCTGTCAATTTTTTGCATCAAATATCGAGGTAAGATTATAAATTAGGCATATAATTGCTGGATGGATAGTTGTGCAGTTTGGAAGGTGGATGGATGGTTGATAAATGGATGGACAGGTGGATGGATAGATCTGTTCTTTTTCACTGCTGTTAGCAGGAATGCTTCCAGGCAACACAGATATAACACAGTGCACAGTGGCACAAAAACTGTCTGGGAACTTACTAGACAGCAGGAATCCTCACCTATACAAAGAATATACAAAGACATATTCAATGGCAATCATATCAAAACCATAACTTGTAAAATCTGTACCTGGGCCTCTTACTGCCTATTTAACACTATATGACATATGTATCTTTTGACTCCCTTAGACACCAAGGCCAGGTATGACTACTATATCTGCAATAGCTCTAGTGACCCTGCAAATCATATGATCCATTCTCAGTTCTGCCCTTAAAGTGGCTGGCCCATCTAATAAATTGGGGACACATTGCTAGGATATGCCACCAATGACTGATATTTTAAGGTGAGGGGCAACGTGAAGGTGAGCAGACCATGCATGCCAGGCAACCCTCTTTTCTATGGTAGTGCTGAAAATAGCCGAGCGGCACAGTTGACTATTTTTGGAAGTCACTTAGAAATGAATGGGAAGCAGGTGCAGCCAGCGCCATAGCTCGGCTATTTTTGGCAGTTCCATATAAATGAATGGAGGGCGGACGCGCATGTGCAGTTCGCTCTCCTTCACTTTGTGGGCTCCATTCTAGAGATAGGTGCAGGTCCCAGAGGTGGAACCCACACTTATCAAACATTGGTGGCATAACCTAGCAATATGCCACCAATGTATGAGATGGGCTAAACCCTTTAAGTGATCTAATTGTTGGCTTTTATGATCCAGGAAAATGTAAAAACCAGTATGATCTGATCATAATCTGATCATAAAATCCCATACTGCACAGTGGCTTGGTGGTAAGCACTTTTGTCATACAGCACTGGGGTCCTAGATTCAAATCTGACCAAGGACAACATTGAGAGTTTGTGGGTTTCCTCCAGGTACTCCAGTTTCCTCCTACACTCCAAAGACATACTGATAGGAAACTTATATTGTGACCTCCTTTGAGTACAGAGTGATGATAATGTCTGTAAAGCGCTGTGTAGTATGTCAGTGCTATAAAAATGAGTAAAATAAATAATGCAGGAAAAAGGTATGACAAAATACTTTTAAAGGAGCACTCAATTTTTTTGCATATATTACTAACTCACCACGAGTACCCTAGCAGTATCATTTGTTATACCCTAACTCAGTTGCAGCCATACATTTTGAACCTTATTCAAACGATAGGAACCTGTTCATGTGACCTCAAGTCTAAGTAACAGTGCAGAGCTTGCTGTAATGTGTAATCAAGAACTCAGTCTCTCCTGTGTGGCTGACTTCCTGTGAACTACAGGATGATGACATCATTACCAATCAAACTCTTCTGGCAGCCCTCAGGCTCCTCCCCTCCCGAATTTCCATGTATATCCCTGTATTCTGTTAAAGATATAATGTCTCCCCTATCTAAAGGACCAGGAGTGCACCTATATAATAGGTGGGAGTGCACAATAATTAGCTGCAGTTATATAAACCCCCATGACACTGCCTGTTTATACTATCTGTGTAGTCTCTGGTATGAGATGTAATAGCTAGGGTGGCCACTTGCTTCACCCCCAAAAGCCAGAAACTCTAGCCACGTCGCGCGAGTCAGCCAAGCCCTCTGAGTCTGCTAAGCCATGCCCCCTATTGCCAGCGATGGTGAAAAAAAAAAGTACTGTAATACCTTCAGGTGAGCTGCGAGGGGCCAGGGTGCTTCTCTCGCCATCAGTCAGCCACATAGTGACTGGTCTGCTGGCTCTCGTGACTGACTGGGGGTGAGAGAAGTCTCAGTCAATCAGTTTGCCTGTGGCTCACACTCAGACAGCACAATGCTACTGTCTGAGCGTGAGCTGCTGAAAAGGAGGACATCTCTGAGTCCGTCCAGGACCTGCGCCAGACAGAGGACAGAGAGCCAGAAAACTGGACTGTTCAGCCTAAAACTGGATGTCTGGCCACCCTAGTAATAGCTGACAGGGCAGAGTTGGCAGAGAGGCTCAGGCTGCATCCCATAAGAAAACATGGAGACCTTGCAGTGTGAGAGGAGAATAGATGTGTCAATGTTCTATCATGGCAGCTTATACAGAGGTGTGCAGTGTGATGAGACTCCGCCCCCTTTGTCTCCGCCAAGCCAGGCATGATGGGAAATGTAGGATTCATTAGGAAAATCTTATCTTGGGGAGAAGGAATCAAGATGGTGAACAACCCACCAATTGCAGATAAATTAAAAAAGGTATACACAAGTCATACACAAGAAATCTTGTTATATACTAATGGCCTATTCTGCACTATATGGGCAAAGAATAAAAAATCTGGAGAGCTTCTTTAAACTAAAAAAATGATAAAAATCCAGATTTAAGGAAAAAAAAGAGAGAAAAAATTCCTTCTTTTCTCTCTCCAGTATAAAATTCTGGGTGAGAAATAGACCACTCTGCAACATAGATTCACAGATTGAAGAATTTGGCACGCTAATGATACAATGTAACATTGTACTTTTTTTCTCCATAGGCAAACAGAAGAACACGTATAGAAGGTAATGGATCATTTTTTTTAAAAGTATGTAGATAAACTTGTTTTTGTTATTTATTTTTAATTCAGTTGCAAAACAAATCAATTAGGAATCTACAAATGGGTATTTGGGCATGACATTCCATAGAAAACGGCATAGTAGTACCCAGGGGCGGTCTTGGCATTTCTGGGGCCCTAAGCGAAGTTATGTCCTGGGGCCCCCACCCCCCAATGATGCACCACGCCCCTGATGACACGCCCTCTGATGACACCCCCCCAATGGCACGCCCCCCCACACATCAAAGACTGGGACTAGAGCATGCTCGGGTGGAATTTGCGTGCGCTTTTTCAAATCTGCACGCTAATTCATATGCATATTTTAGTATGTACACTAATGTGTATGCATTTTATAAATTAGTACGCATTAGTGTACTAATTTATAAAATGAGTACGCATTCGGACAAATGCAGTACGTGACAGCTGGGCGGGCGGTCTTGGACACCAGCACAAGAGCGGAGCGTGGGGGCCCCCTTGGACGTCGGGGGCCCTATGCGAATGCATAGGATGTGTGGTGCCCAAGACCGCCCCTGGTAGTACCACATCTCTATGCCTCCTCATGTCGATCTCACTGTTTAGTGATTGAAAGCAGTTTATTGAGTTTTATACAGTATCTGCAGTTGCTTAAGTGTTGGCTACACAGCAGTTTTGACAGTAACAGTTGTTGAGCAACCAACGATCGCAGTAGAAATAATTGGGGTCACTGTGCGACTCGTACGCTTGCTGCGATTGCGAGACATGAATCACAAAAAAATCCAGCAATATTGGTTTTTATTGGGATTCACGTGTCATGGTCACAGCAAACGTACGAGTCATGCCGTGACCCTATTCATTCCTATGGCAGCCTCTCTTCGCTGCGATCTTTGGTTGAGCGACACCTGTCGTGGCCAAAATCACCATGTAGCCGAATCCTAAATGTGACAAGGCAGAGAGAGCAGTGGTTACAGCCCCCTCATGAATACAAAGGAATTATTAGCATAAGTGCAAAGTATCCTTTTTAGGGTTAGACAAATGGCACATTTTTCTCTATTTGTCATAATAAACCTTTGAATTTTTCTTATGACCAAGGAGATTATCAGATTTATCATCTGACATTAAGGCCCCTTTCACACGGGCGAGTTTTCCGCGCGGGTGCAATGCGTGACTTGAACGCATAGCATCCGCAGTGAATCCTGACCCATTCATTTCTATGGGTCTGTGTACATGAGCGTTTTTTTTCACGCATCAGTTCTGCGTTGCGTGAAAAACGCAGCATGTTCTATATTCTGCGTTTTTCACACAGCCCTGGCTCCATAGAAGTGAATGGGGCTTCAGTGAAAAAGCGCATTGCATCCTGAAGCAAGTGCGGGTGCAATGCGTTTTTCACTGATGGTTGCTAAGAGATGTTGTTTGTAAACCTTCAGTTTTTTATCACGTGCGTGAAAAACGCATCAAAACGCATCACACCCGCGCGGAAAAAACTGAATAACTGAACGCAATCGCAGACAAAACTGACTGAACTTGCTTGCAAAATGGTGCAAGTTTTCCTGAACGCACCCTGAACGCATCTGGACCTAATACGTGACGCTCGTGTGAAAGAGGCCTAAACGTATGGAGTTTTTCTGAAATATATACTGTTTCTGCTTGATGTTTTGTATAGTAGAAGGAAGTAAGCTGGGAGGTAACCTACAGCAAGATAAGGCCTCTTTCACACGACCCAGTTTTCCGTGTGGGTGCAATGCGTGAAGTGAACACATAGCACTGACCCATTTATTTCAATGGGTCTGTATACATGAGCGTTTTTTTTCACGCATCAGTTCTGCGTTGTGTGAAAAACACAGCATGTTCTATATTCTGTGTTTTTCACACAACCCTGGCCCCATAGAAGTGAATGGGGCTTCAGTGACAAACGCATTGCATCCTGAAGCAAGTGTGAATGCAATGCGTTTTTAACTGATGGTTGCTAACAGATGTTTGTAAACCTTCAGTTTTTTATCACGCGTGTGAAAAATGCATCAAAATACATTGCACCCGCACGGAAAAAACTGAATGCAATCGCAGACAAAACTGACTGAACTTGCTTGCAAAATGGAGTTTTCCTGAACGCACCCTGAACGCAATCGGACCTAATGCGCATAGTTCGTGTGAAAGAGGCCTAAAGCTTCTTACACGCAAGTGCCTGTAACTTGCCTAACCGTTTGACTGATATAATGCATCAGAAACAGAACTTTTGAAAAGTTTGAAATAAATTCCCCGAAGATGTTTGAGGTTTTTTTTTTTTTTTTTTTTTTTTTTTTTAGCAAGAAGTAAAATAAAAATGGAAGTATGATTGCAGGTTCAGACTACATAGTGTTCAGAGGTATAAATACTACCATAGCAGCTATGGGGCCCGTGGAGCCTATGACAGGGGCCCCTAACAGAGTCTTCAATGAGGTTGTGAATAGAGGATAACACCTTGTATTTTTTTAACATGTTCACCATGGTCCCATTTAATAGCATGATTTGGGGCCCTAACTTGCCTAGTTATGATGCTGAGAGCATTTATTGACAGATTATTTTCCAGTTTGTAAAACACCGACAAAATTATTTTTTTTTTCATATTTTACACCAAGAGATATAGAAGATGTCATCCTGAATCTCAAGCGCATGGGACGAGCAGTTATTATCACACTGCACCTCTCCTTTAATGTTCTACACTTGTTTTATCATTTTATCATGGATTACTGTATTTTTTACTGCATTTAATTCTTAATGGGACTCCAAAAGTTTTTTTTTTTCGAAATGATGCCATAACTTGTATATAATTTAGAGTGCCTGTGGGCACTGGTTGTTGCTAAAATACTATGGTACCTTTACCTTGTGTACTAATCCAAATGGACACATGTTCTGTTCTGGTTATATACGTATTTCTCTTTTTTTATTTGTCAGTTCCCCTGTAGACCTCCCAGATGAATATGAATGTAAGTAATTTCATTCTAGAATTGATAACCTAGTATGTAAATGTTTCTATGTCAACTAAACAAGTTAAAGTATTGTAGAATAACAAAATACATGTGGAGAAAATTGTCATTGAAATAACTTGAAACTGACAAAAGTAATAATAAAAATTTACTGAAGATCAACTAATGAAAATCGGACATTGTTTTTGAATTGTGGTTCAACAGAATAATTTATAACAAACTAATGAAACTAATGAAACTGGCCTGGACAAAAATGGTGGTAGCCTTAGCTTAATATTTTTTTGCGCAACCTTTTGAAGCAATCAGTGCAGTCAAGTGACTTCTTCACCTGTCCACAGGTATTTTGGCCCACTCCTCATGGGCAAACAGCTCCAGCTGTCTCAGGTTTAGGGTGCATTGCGGAACGGGTGCGGACCCATTCATTTCAATGGGGCTGCAAAAGATGCGGACAGCACACGGTATGCTATTCTGTTCTGCGGTGCCGCAAAAAATATAGAGCATGTCCCATTCTTGTCCGCGAGCTTGCGGACAAGAATAGGCAATCTCTATATAGCGCTGGCCATGTGCGGTCCACAAACTGTGAAACGCACGCGGCCAGTATCCGTGTTTTGTGGATCCTCAATTTGCGGACCGCAAAACACTTACGGTCGTGTGAATGTAGCCTTAAAGAGATAGGACAAGGGATTCTTTAATTTATTGCATGGTGTATTGGTACTGCCGTGTACCCTATGATAGATTTTATTAGGTGGGACTGGGTGAGTATAGTTGTGTACTGGGCAGAGTTAGAGGAGTGGCTTAGTGAGCTCATGAATATGGGGACTCATTGGCAGGCGTTGGAGCTGTTACAGCACAAAAAAAATGGTGACAGATTCCCTTTAACCATACCATGTGCCATCCCCATGCAACACAGCGACTTAAAACCAGAATTTTAGTCTTTCCAGTTCTGGTGATTTTATGAAGATATGTCCATGTAAATTTAGGCTTAAATGGTAAGAGTTAACTTTCTGCTAAGGTTACACTTTTATCCACTAATGTCAACTTTTTTGCTGTTTTTAAAAAATTTTTTAAATTTGATGCAGTGTTGCACGAAGGCTTCTGCATGTATCAACTTCAGACTAGCATTTAGACAATGTCTAGTTTCAGAAAATATATGGGTTTGAAGGGTTAGTATGATTTATTTTATTTTGCAGAGGTGCAGGACCCTTGACAGCGAAAGGGTAAATGTCTGGTCTAATGCCTACAGTATAGGATTACATTGAAATGCACTTTTAGGCCGATTTTACTCACAGCACTTACCTTCTGAGTGTTTTTTTGTTTTTTTGTTGTTCGAAAATACAGTAAGGCTAGGGCTACACGACGACATGTGTCGCGCGACATTGTGTCGCATCAATGTCGCGCAACAATTTTTATAATGGAAGTCTATGGTGTCGCACTGCGACATGCGACATGCTGCGACTGCGACACGACAGTCGCACAAAAACCCATCCTGGATGGACTTTTCTGCGACTGTCGTGTCGCAGTCGCAACATGTCGCATGTCGCAGTGCGACACCATAGAATTCCATTATAAAAACTGTCGCGCGACATTGGTGCGACACAATGCCACGTGACAACTGTCGTCGTGTAGCCCTAGCCTAAAACAAAATGGTGGCTCAGTAGTTATGTGCCTTGTAGTGCTGGTGTCCTAGGTTCAAATTTGACCAAAGACAGCATCTGCATGGAATTTGTGTTCCCCCAGTAGTTGTGTGGTTTCCTCCCACACTCCAAAGACATACTGATAAGTAATAATAAGCAATTTAGATTATGATCTCCACCAGGGACAGTGATGACAGTGGAGTTCTGCAGAATATGTTTGAGCTATATAAACAAGTAAAATAATAAAATATTGTACCATTAACATACACAGCATGTCGGTTTTACGTGTCATTGTAGTATTTTTATGAAAAGGCATCATGTCCAGGGTATATTGGTTTTCTCCAGAGACTTTTCTATAGGACTTCAAATATACCAGGAAAAAGACCTATATAAAACGCTACAATATGAAAAAAATGCTATTAAAATGCTTAAAACACATGTGGGGTCATTAATTAAGACCAGCGTTTTAGACGCCGGTCTTAATAACCCTACCCTGTTGTTATGTAGAGGCGTCGGCCATGCGAGTTGCTTAAATCTACAACAGCTCCCTTGCTGGCCAAGATTTATGTCATTTTCTACACCAAATACAGGCATAAAAAATTATAAATGAGATGGGCTGGCTGGCCTCCTTCCCATCCCACACCACGTCCCTTTTTCCACCACCTTAGAAAAGTGGCGTGAGCAGGGTAAAGTCGCAGATTCGGCCACAAATCCACCTTGTGATCGAAAGTGGCATAAGGCCTCTTTCACACCAGTGTAACATAAGTGTTCGGCACATAACTTACTCCAATCACTATCATGGGGGTTAATGCAGGCGATGAATGCAGGGGATTAGAGATGAGCGAATCATTGAAAATTCGCTTCGGCGAATGTTCGACAAATTTTTGACAAGATTCGGTCTTAATACGAATTTACGTTAAAAAATAATCGTTGTTTTGCGAACATTCCTACACAAATTACGAACATACAGTCAGCGTTGTTAAAAGTACGCAATACGTAAGCATTAGCGAACAAAAGTGTGTACGAATCCTTAGCGTACTATTGACTCGCGATTGCGTCATACGCACGAGGCTAGGCCACGGCGTACAGTCCTCAGCGGCAGTCCATATGAGGTAGAAAAGTAAGGTGCTCACTGCTAGCTATCCAGCTAAGTGCATAATCTACTAAAAACACCGTACAATGAGTGCATAATCGGACACATTGCAGTACCGGAAAAAGAATACACACAATGGGCTAAAGTGCTTGAACGTTGCTAAACCTGTACAAACATTATTGCTAAAATACAGCAAAGACATAATTATGCAAACATTTTAGTGCAATCAATTTCACATTTGCAAGCATAAAAGGCTCAGATACATACGTTTGAGTCTCTCCTTATGGCTGCTTGATAATAAAACACTGGAAAAACACTGGAACACAGTCCAAAATTCAATTGTAATCCACGTGAGGTAATTTTGTAATCCAAACAGGTAACATGTAATCCACATGGATGGTATAAAATAGCAGCAAATAGAGAACCCTCTTTGCAAAGGGGGCTCCCAAATAACCTGAGAAGGGGGGGGGAAAGGGAAATAGGCACGTTTAGGCGCAAATGGAAATTTTTGTGCAGGATGGGGGGTGGGGGTGGGGGTGGAGTCCTGACAAGCCATGTCCATCTGGGTGAGAGTCAAACAGGGGGCAATACAAACTAAACAAACAAAAAAAATGCCAACTCCCATAGGTCCTCTTGAAGTGTCCTTGAGACAGCCAGTAGTTCGGTCCCTTGGATGAGGGACCTGAATTCCTCCTCGCTTGAGCTGCTACTGAAGGACATCAGAGGATGCTCCTGTCTCTTGTAGGCCACGCTCACTGCCGTGGTGGAACTCCACTGCCCTCTTCTTCCGGAAGTCGGACTTGACCAGGTCCGGGTGGTGGTCACGCTTGTGAGCGCTCTGCAGCCACTTGCACTTTTCCGGATCCTCCTGTCGAGACAGCAGGGGTAAGGACTTCTGGCTGCAGCGGTTCAGGCAAGGTTGCATCCAGGGAAGAAGCCCCAGCTCCCCTGGCTGCTGCTGGCTTCATCTTCCACGGTAGCTGGTATTGGTGAATCACCGTGGATTGGAATGTAAAAGATGAAGTTGTCAGCTGACCCAGCTGAAAGGACTGTGATGGTGGTGGTGGCAGTCCAGGTATCAGAGGCTCCGGCTGTGGCTTTTCCCTGAACCGGAGGACGGCATCTGGTGACTCCTGAAGGCAGCGCACTGGTACTTCGCCTGGTGGTTCCTCCGGCCAAACTTCAGGTGGAGATGTTGGGACCAGGGGCTTAGATAGTAGGGTAACCCCGGTAGCGAAGGGGCCTTTCAGGGACGCCATGGGGGTGTACCCCACCTGATCCCTCACATACAGGCTGTGATGAGGCTGGGGCAGGTACGGCCGTTTAACTGACCTGCGGCCCACAAAGTACTGCCAGGAAGCCAGAGCCTCGCTCGACCGAAAACCACAGGACAGTTCCCTTTCGGCGCTCCAATTTAGGATCTCCCGGCCTAGGATGGTCCAGTACCTGGATTATCCAGTCCTCCACGGCATTCTTGTAATCCCAGAGGGTCTGTGCGTGGGCCGTCACTGATGGTGGCACAATCGGGTTCTGCCTTATGGAAGGTGTTGTTGATCTTCTCCTGGGCGGCAAAGTAGACGCTCCAGCCGCCTCCGCCACACCAGCCACAGCAGCAGCACCAGGCGCCTCACGATGCACAGCAAACTCAGCAGCCGGTAAAGAGAATGGGCACTGAAGTTGGGTTTCTCTTGAGTTCAGAGTGTGGCACCCTGATGTCTGGAGCGGGCGGTGGTTCCCAAAGAACATCCGTTCGGACGCAGCTCTTTAGCCATGCTTGCTACTGATCAGTGTTCAGCACTGGTCTAAACTGGTTCAGTGGAGGGTGGAGTACTGAAGGAGGAGTCTTCACTCCCTATACGTGCAAATAGTTAGATCCCGGTGGGCCAGGCTGTTTTTTTCCAGTTCTGAGGGGGGCGTATCTTCACTTTCCCGCTCTTGCGGGAGCGTATCGTCATTTTCCAGCTTCACGACGAATGCGTACGTTTCGTATGTAGTGTACGTATCGTACGTATCATTAGCATTCAAAATTTTACGTACATTTACGAATAATACGAAGAGAATCCGAAAAAATCTGGGTTCGCTTCTGAGTAGAAAATTAGTAAGATTCGATACGAATCTACGAAGCGGCGAATAGATTCGCTCATCTCTACAGGGGATCTAAATGAGGAGGTATAAGGGGGCAATGTGACCAGTTGGAAGTAGTTTAGTCAGTATTGGGAGTAATTGCCGATGATAAGTGGCTTAATTATGAGGGAAAGTAAAGATGGGACTGGGTGCTAGCAAAGGGGGGGGGGGGGTTGAGTGGTTTAGGCTTTAGGACAAAAGGTAGGTGTTTAGGAGAGAAAATGAGGGTGGCGGTAGGTGACTAGAAGGTGTGCAATGGGGTTAGGTGTATCAAAGTAACAGCCCAGATGAGGAAATTCAGAGTATTTTTTTGCAGCTGGCCATCCTCCATCCCTATATACATTGATTTGTGCAATTATGTCTATTTATAGTTGTGGGGCTGAAGTCATGCCACCTTCACTCGGTGCTCATGATGGTTTCGGGGGCTCATTGCAGCTGTGAGTCAGGGCAGCTGCCAGCGGGGAGGGGAACACTATGCAATGGGCCTGGCTGGAGGCGTGTTTTTGACTGGATTGACTGGATTTTTTTGCTGTAATCCCCAATTTTTCCATTGTTAATAAATTGGTGACTGTTTGGCAAAATTTTGCCAAGAAAATGGTGTAGTTTTTAATTGGGTTTTAGTTTGCAAGAAACGGCCTAGCGTGTGCTCCCCTTATGACAAAATCTGTGACATACCCCCAAACAGAACCTCCAATGCAGATGTGAACATGCCCTTAATTGCATCTGTTACCACCCAAGTCTCAGTAATGCCTCATTCACACGTCAGTGATTTCCATCAGTGATTGTGAGCCAAAATCAAGAGTGGATCCTCCACAGAGATAAGGTCTAATGTAAAGATTCACTCCTGTTCTGTGTTTAGAGCCGCACCGGGTTTTGGCTCAAAATAACTGATGGAAATAACTGACCAAAGACTGGGACACATTTACTATAGTGTATACGACTGTATTCAGAATTAAAAAAAGCCGTTTCCTATTTTATTTTTAAGTCTCAGTTTACAACTGATTTTGCGTCTGTTTTACGATGCATTTGTGTCTTGTTCATCTAATTCTTATTTTTAAACTAATTTTGGAGTTGTCTTTGTTTCGCACCTTATTTCTGATGTATTTATGTTGGTGTGCCTTTTCTTGCACCTCAGTTAGGCGCATAAACAGTCTTAATTCTACTCTACTCCTGACCAGGCTTATTTTTTTTGTCTGTTTTAAGTGGGAACTTGCACAATCTTTGGGTTGTGACTATTTTCCGGTCATTTGTGCAATGCGCAAACCAGTGAGACAAGTCTTAGTGAATACAGTATGAACCTGTCTTACAAGAAAACAACCACTAGGTGTCAGACATAAAAAAATACTATTAAGCTCTTATATTTAATTTAAAGACAGG
The DNA here is from genome assembly GCA_900303285.1 of Rhinella marina. Classification (NCBI taxonomy): domain Eukaryota; kingdom Metazoa; phylum Chordata; class Amphibia; order Anura; family Bufonidae; genus Rhinella; species Rhinella marina. The sequence goes on from ONZH01030247.1 coordinate 839,020, forward strand.
CGTTTCAAATACGCCAGACTTTTTTTACTCCTAAAAAAAGGCGTGCTTAATAAATGTGCCCCACTGGATTTTTGTGCGGAAAAAACGCATCGTTATACAATATCAGCAAAATGAATGACATTTGACTAATCTCATGTACACTTTGCATCTATTTTCCATGTGGAAATTGACTGGCTGTTCAAATAACGGGGATTGGGATAAGACTGCATCAAAGTCCGCAACAAAATTGCCAATTAACACATGTGGACTTTGGTGCGGAAAATGCAGAAATTCTATTTGACAATCCGCACCCGTGTACCGGTAGCCTTGTAGAGAGATAAAATGAATCCACATTCAAATAATCTTAGTGTGGATTCGCTGTGCACAACGTCATCTTGAAAATGATCATAATTTCTTTTGCAAACTTTTCATAAAAGTGCTAAATAAGAAATGTACTTTATTCCAGGTACTCCCTATGCAGTGAGTGGACAGAAGGAGGAGATAAACAACTGCGTGTATTCACTGGTACAAAAGCCACGGCCAGCCACAGAAGCTGAATATTCTGAAGTACAGCTGACAAAGCCTGCTATATCTGGTGCTAGTGACTAAAGCAAATACAGTTTCTGATGCAGAGAATGTTTAAGGGATGAATGGAAAAACATGATGGAAGATGGAGATGATGGATGCATTGCTTAGCTTACAGTGAACATGAACCTTCAAACTGGACTATAGTTACATTTCTGCTTTTCTTTCTTATACAGTGCTAAAACTTGAAGCATAAGGGTTCATGGACACTGCTGTATTGCATAATAGTGCTTTAGAGGTGCACACGTTTTCTAGTGTATTGATTTCATACAGAGGTTTATGTCAGATCCTCTGTTCATAAAGCTGCTGTATTGCAGTACCAAGTCATGCAGTGGTGGACTGGGGACTTAAAATGGCCCTGGAAAAAAAAGTGGCCCTATGTTGTAGAGCTCTCCCAGCAGAACTATATACCACAGTGCAGCACAATATATTGCCCCAAAGTGGTCCTTCTGTGGTGGCCATCAGTAGATACCATTTTATGTCCTACACCTCCAGTTGTCTCTGATTAATATATGGAGCAGGGGGCTTGCAGGTGAGTTGCAGGTCATAGTTGAATTCAGGAGGACATGTGCGGTCGCTGGGTGGGTACATGAGTACCTGATTCTCACAGCATTAATTACCACTGAGAACCCATTATGTACTCGGCCAGTGGCAGAGAGGAGGGCTTGGGTGGCCCAGGGGCATCGGCCCACCGGGTAATTTCCCTGTAAGGTCTATGGCCAATCAACCCCTGGAGTCATGCATACAAGTTCTGTGCACAGGACATGTGCTTGAGCTCCTAAAGAGTTCTTTGAAATAGAAAAGGTAGCTGTAATTCTGTAATGTATTTTTTTAACTTCCCCTTCTTCTGCTTTCAGCTGTGGTCACATGACCATGTCCATGCAGCTCTTTCTTATTTCCTGTGATGTTATGTCCATGGGCGTGTCATAGCAGCAACTGGGGCAATGATAGGGGAGCGTCTATGTAACTAGTTGAGTGGGAGAAGCTATAAACTAGCTGGGTGGGAGGAGCGATAAACTAGCTGAGTGTTGTTAGAGGCAGTAATAGGGAGTGTCTATCTAACTAGCAGGGTGGGAGGAGCTATAAACAGCAGCGGTCTACATATAACAACAATAGAAGTTCTCCAGCACTTACATAAAAATGTTGAAACTTTATTTCACTTTGTAAGGGTACGATCACATGGCATGGTCATGAGCTGTTTGAATCGCGGCCGGCTGCGTTCAAGAACCATGATAATTAGACCGCAGCTGCCTTTTATTTAATTAAAGAAGACCACACTGTATAGCCAATCTTTATTGTTAATGGTCATGCGGTATTGAAGGTGCCGTGCAGACATTAACAGTGAAGACCCGCTATACAATGTGGGCTTCATTAGTTAAATAAAAGGCAACTGCAGCCTAATTGGCCATGCGGTTCTTGAACGCAGCTGGCCACGACCTGAGTCATGACCACGCCACATGGTCATACCCCTAAAAGCAGCAGACAAATAATAAGACAGAGTTTTACGCATTTTTGGCAAAGCATAGGTTCGGTGACATGGTGAGGTTCAGGCCACAAGGCTCCTGAACCCCTTTAACTACTGCTCTACACCTACATTCCAGGGGAATACATTGAGTTATGTATGTACAACACAGTGCTTTCTCGTGGACTACAGCAGTCACACAATCTACAAATAACACATATGGAAATCTACACATCTAGAAGCATAAGCTAAAGGCTCTTTATAAATGCAATGACCTTACTTCATGCTGAGAAGATCGAAAAACAGGACTTTTTTTCAGAAGAATCACACAGCATTGTTTTTAAACTGCTGTCCCTGGTTAAAGTTAAGTTCACGTGCACAGATCCATTTCTCAATTGATTTTGTATCCGCTTTCCTTCAACCACTGTCGCAATTGTGGTTTTGTTGTAGAGACAGTGCTGGGAAGATGCTTGTAACAGTTCTTCTGGGTAAAACCACATTGTTATACAGCACAAGAGCTAATTCATCCTAGATGCCTATTTAGAAGGCCTCATTTACAACACCGTATCTTTGATCTGCGTCTGGTCTGCATTTTTTGCAGTTTGGATGCGGACTCATTCATTCTAATGGGGCCGCAAAAAGAGCAGATGGCACATGGATGTCATCTGTGTGATGGTCCTGCAAATTATAGAGCATGACCTTTTCTTGTCTGCCTTGTGGACAAGGAAAGGGATTTCTATAGTAAGAGAAAGAGAAAAGTGCAGGATGGACACAGCCACTATCCGTATTTTGTGGATCCGTGGTTTGTGGACCATAAAATATATATGGTCATGTGCATGAAGCCAGACTCCCATGTTTAGTTTTGATGTAGTTTTTAGTTTAGTCTTTGATGAATTCCTTTACAAGAGTGGAGTACAGGGCCTCTTTCACATGGTCAATATCTGGTCAGTATGTTTGCTTTAGTATTTGTAAGCCAAAACCAGGAGTGGGCCCAAAACACAGAAGAGGTGCAAATATTCCTTTTTCTCTGCAGGTTCCACTTCTGGTTTTGGCTTACAAATACTGACCAAATACTAATGCAAAATACCGATCACCGACCACCGCTGCTGGATTTTAAGGTGGTTGTAACCCCTGGATATGAGCAGTGCATAATGCTACTGAAAAATGAATCAAGCCAGCAAAGGAGGCAATATGGACAATACATTAGTAAGTGTATTGTATTAAAGGGCATCTTTCAGCAGATTTGTACCTATGAAACTGGCCGTCCTGTTGCATGTGTGCTTGGCAGCTGAAGGCATCTGTGTTACTCCCATGTCCATATGTACCCCCAATGCTGAGAAAAATGAAGTTTTAATATATGCAAATGAGTCTCTAGGAGCATTAGGGGCATTGTCATTACACCTAGAGGCTCAGCTATCTTCAACTGTCGCTCCCTCTGCACTTTGATTGTCAATCAAAGTGGAGAGAGAGTGGCAATTGCAGAGAGAGAGAGCAGAGTCTGTAGGTGCCCATAGACGCTCATTTTCATTTATTAAAACATTTTTCTCAGCAATGGGGGCACATATGAACATGGGACTAACATAGATGCCTTCAGTTGCCAAGTGCACATGTAACAGGTCAGCCAGTTTGATAGGTACAAATTTGCTGACAGATGCCCTTTAACTTTGTTTACATGATAAATGCTATTTGTTGAAGTGAGACAACAATTCACAATAACAGACAAGCTGCCTCAAGACGGCTGTCACCCATTTTACTGGGTGCTGTGTCATAGTTCTAAGTATCACAATTACAGTGGACTTTGACCTTTTTTTTGTTAAAAAAAGCTACTACTACCCTTGCTGCCACTACTACTATCCTTACATAGCCCCATATTTCTTGCCTTGTCCTTGATGCTCCATAATGTGCTTCAAAAAGGGATAATCATTTGATGGCTTTGTAAAAAAGCCGTTGCATCTTAACTTTCTAAGACAATCATCGATCAGTTAAAAAAACCCAAATCTGTTATTCCCCAAAAAGGATAATATTTTGACCGCTTGGTAAAACTAAGCCACTGCGTCTTCTGTTACCACCATGTGTATATAAGTACCAGCAGGTATCTGCAAAGCAAAGCAAATACGAGAGTGCAGTGTTTCATTAAACAGGCTGTTTTTTACCACCTGCTACCATCCGTTTACCATCATGTCTCTTGGTCTGAAGAAGAGGCCAGTCTGGCCCTGAAACGTGTATATTATGAGATATTAATAAAAATCAAGTTTATCACGTAACTCTCCTGTCTGGACTAATCTGGCCACGCTGCTGCTGATCCCATTGCCTCTATGTTTACCCATAGCCATTTATGTCGCTGTTACTTTGACAATCCTGGCAGATTAGGGGGTGTGCCCTTTCTTAGGGGGTGTGTCATTTCTCAGGGGGCATGTTCTTTCTGTTGCAGATCTCTCCCTGTAACTGTCACAGCTTCTAACAGAAGATAGGTCTAGTAGCAGTTGAAGAATGGAACTGAGCATGTGCGACTACCTCAATAGGTGGACCTTCACATTACTATATGGATTAAACATCAGGGGACAAAATTATAATGATGTATAGAGAATGTCTTAAAACTGGAGTATTTTTGTAACAAAACCTAAATTACAAAAGTAACTAATTTTTCAATCTGAAATATGTTAAAAAAACATTTAGTGGTGGTACAGTCCCTTTAACTATGTTCTTAAATAATACATTTATTAAAGGGTTATTCCGATCACATACAATGGGGGGCATATCACTAGAATACAGAACAGAGCGGGGAGAGCTGTGGCTGGAGGACCCCGGATTTCCCAAGTGAATGGGAGCACACTGCACAGGCTCAGGCCCCTGCTCCCATTCATTTCTATGGGGCAGATGGAAATAGCCGAGCTAGCGCTCTGCTATTTTCGGTGGCCCCATTGAAATGAATAGAGGGTGCTGTGCATGCATTCTAGCTATATGCCTCCATTATCTGAGATGGGACAACCCCTTTAACTATTTCCGGATCTACTGTGGAAGTCCGGTCTTTACAGATGGAGCTGGCAGTGCTTGCGAGCGGGCACCTTCTTTAAAGACCAGACTTTCACACATAGCTGTCTGGTTTCTGCTATTTTGCACAGCAGAGACCAGGAGGTATTGTCTGCAGTTGGCAGTAATGCTGATCATGGACGTTTAACCCCTCTAATGTGACCACAGAATCTGGAATGCTAAAACTTTACTCGTAATATGTCTTTTCCAATAAGACATGAGTACAAATATTCTGAATTGAAGATAACCTTGGTAAAGGACATATTTGATGAAATCAATGAGGTTAATAGATTCAATCTGTTGATACAGTAAATTATTCAGCATATAGGCTTAAATAAGTGTTTATGACCTCTTAGTAGTTTAGGAATAAGGTTTATTAGATGACCACACAAAGTGAAAGTGAAAGTACCAGTCACAGACTTAGAAAAACAGTTAACCCTTTGTGACTAAACAGCTCAATATTTTTAATAAAGGCCAACTGAAAATATGATTTTTTGCCAAACATAAGTGAAATGCAATTATAAAAAATTGTACATAGCCTTTCATTTGTACATAAAGTAAATAAATGGAGAGAGGAAGCAACTTCGAAAATTTCAGAAATCCCCCCTGACTTGACGCACCACGTTTATTGAATAGGAAGCACCTGAAAACTTTAGCAACCAGGGTAAGCTCTACCTAATATCAATATTTTACTAAAATGTGAGGAGAATTCTGAGCTGAACAGAAATCACAGTTTGTGCAGCCATGTCTATGTTTGGGAGGAAGGTTAGAGAAAACAGGCTCACAGGATAGTGAAAAAGCAAGCTTCACCCATTGAGCTTCGAACTTGAAGCTTCACCTGTAGACATGTCACATAAAGCTGGTTTGAAAATAAATGAAAAAAAAAAGTCAGAGACAATGTGAATAGCTAGTAAGTAATTTTAATCAGGCTATGTTCCTGAAATAGGTGGGTTAGGAGCTGTGTTATGCGTATGATCCCATGGAATTGTTGATAGATCACTCAGTCCCAGTGAACCAAATACATTGGGCATATATACCATATAACACATTACTATGCTATGTATACCTTTTATAATTAGACTCCATAATATGTGGTACCTAATGAATAAACTGTACATACCTGCTCCCCACAGCTCTGGTTTGGTGGCCTTGATCCGTTCAGGGAACTTCACATCCCCAGCTTGTTTACTTCCAGCTGGGGTACTGAATGGGTCATGTGCACCACTGCAGCAAATGACTGGCCTCATAGGTGATGTGCCCTCAAGTGCGACGTCACTGCTCAGTCATGTACCACTCGGGGACACATCACTGCTGAGGCCAGTCATTGGCTGCAGCAGCTCATTCATATCCCTGCCAACAAAGCCAGAGCAGATGACTATGACTCTTGCATCAGGTATCACATTCTACAGAGACAACCGTATTTAAAAAGAGACAAAATCCTAGAAAACCCCTTTAACATTCTTCTAAGCTGATTAATTGCCAAATCAAAGTTTAATTTGCCCAAAAGTCAGGAGAGGAGAGAGAGGCTGGAGATAAAACCATTAGATGAACCCTGACTGATTTCATTGTGAATACAAAAAATGGTGACAGTATCCAAAATGTAGCAACAATGCAACAATTCATCCTATAAGGATGGCTAACCAATCCCTAAACTCAGTGTAGATGCCACCTACTGGTAACATCATGGCATTAGATGTGTCATAATATAGATCCATGCCATAAATATCACAACGGGGCTGATGTATACCTCATGTGTTACGTCAATGGGTCAAGTGACGCAAGGGAGACACATCACCACTGCACCCGGTCACTGATGCCCATCAAATTGGATGTTGACACGTGGAACTGGAGCACATCAGTGGCAGTGGGGGGCCAAACTATCTGGAACCCAGAGGCAGGGAGCAAGTGAGACCCCCAAAGGTGGACAACACCTAAAAGATGAATAACTGAAGGTGCAGAACACTCTGCATATCTATTTTGGAGGTAAGCCCCTGACAGGGTTGTCATACTCAAGCACAGTTTACGTATCCTTTTCACAGGGGATGCGGGAAGGAGCAGTAAGCCTCTCTGAATTATGCCTCAGGGACCTGCACAGCCAATGCACAGCCTTGCACCCACTGTCCTAGCTGCTTATAGGCAACTTATAAATATTTGGATTTAAAGTAGCACTGCCTGGTGACAAATGCATCAACTGCAACAACAACATAAGTAATGAGTTCTATGGGATCCAAAGTGCTCTTTATACCAGTCAAGTTCTGCACTGCAAGGTCTGATAAAGAGACTCACTATTGAAGAATAGATCAGTATTCATCATATTATAATTATTTTTCCCAATATTAATCAATTGTGTTCTGGGTGATGATAAACTTTTTGGATTCAGCTGTCAGACTTGGGACATCATTTCATCCATACCCAACAGCGGTTCCTCCAATGGACACAAGATGTCAGTGTTTAGCTGAGTAAGAGCCCCGGACTCATTTCCAATGATGATAGAACAAAGTACAAATTCACTTTCCTGCAAGAATCTACATACAGTATTCTCCCTCACCTTACTATTATCACGAATGACATTTTCAAATATTGGCAAAAATGTTTCTCTGACACACTGGAGGTAAGTAGATAATTTGCATGCTACTAGTAGAATGTAATCATATAAAGCATTAAGCTTACTAGAAAGTCATATTGGTTTCTGATTGGCTTCTGAGCTTTCTCAGCATTTTCCTGGAGGGAGATCAAGATGGCTGCCAGAATATGCAGGTGCTGCAGGTCAGTAGGAAGCAATACTGTCATACTGTTATTATTTAAGTAACCGTCAATTTGTACAAAGGAGTAAAGCTGTAATTAACTAGAGAACAGTACTCAGAAAAAAACATATTCAGCCTCAGTAAACGGCTCTGATTTATCATCTGGAAAATATTGGATTTCCTTCACTAAGAAAAATTCTATATGCATAGAAAAAAAAATAAAAAAAAAATAAAACCAATTCTCACTAGAGATGAGCGAGCATACTCGTCCGAGCTTGGTGCTCGTTCGAGTATTACGGTACTCGTAAGTGCTCGCTGCTCGGACGAGTATCTCGCCATGCTCGAGGAAATGGCAACTTCCACATCGTGCATTTTTGGCGCCTATAAACTCAGCCAATCACAAGCCAGGAGACTCTGCGGTACACCCAGCATCACGTGGGGCCCTTACATGTCGATAGCAGGGGTTGGCTGGCGTGATCAGGTGACCCTGGAATATACTACTGACTGGCCGCGGTGCTCGGCTCAGATGCTGTCTGGATGTCGTTAGGGATAGAGCTGCTGCGTTTCAGGGAGAGTGTTAGGGCCTGCATTTAGTTCTCTGTTAGGCAGGAATCACCCATAAAGAACCCAACAGCCCTTCTAAGGGCTACAAGAAATTTTTTTTTTTGTCTCCTGGCTTGGCTGGCTGGCTGGCACTAGTAGTGCAGCTATCGCCATATATAACCCCTTTTTTTTTAATGTTATATCTCAGTGATACAAATCCATTTCACACAGCAGTGTGGAACCATTGTGTGTGTCACAGTTCAGTACACTCACTCCAATCCGTATTTTCTGTCCAGGTGACACTTTCTGTACGTCACTTAATACAACCAAGTCTTTTGCTGTCACTTATATAGCTTGATCCCAAAAATCTCTGTGCGACATTTGTCTGGGTCGCAGTCAAAATAGCCAACGTCAGCAGGGTGTCAGTTAGCTCTACGATAGTTTCTGCACGTCACGTTCCAAAAAAAACAAAACTACAAAAAAAAAAAAAAAAAGTTTTTTTTGTTGCTTTAGCTCAGTGATACAAATCCATTTCACACAGCTGCGTGGAACCATTCGGTGTGTCACAGTTCAGTACACTCACTCCAATCCATATTTTCTGTCCAGGTGACACTTTCTGTACGTCACTTAATACAACCAAGTCTTTTGCTGTCACGTATATAGCTTGATCCCAAAAATCTCTGTGCGACATTTGTCTGGGTCGCAGTCAAAATAGCCAACGTCAGCAGGGTGTCAGTTAGCTCTACGATAGTTTCTGCACGTCACGTTCCAAAAAAAACAAAACTACAAAAAAAAAAAAAAAAAAGTTTTTTTTGTTGTTTTAGCTCAGTGATACAAATCCATTTCACACAGCTGCGTGGAACCATTCGGTGTGTCACAGTTCAGTACACTCACTCCAATCCGTATTTTCTGTCCAGGTGACACTTTCTGTACGTCACTTAATACAACCAAGTCTTTTGCTGTCACGTATATAGCTTGATCCCAAAAATCTCTGTGCGACATTTGTCTGGGTCGCAGTCAAAATAGACAACGTCAGCAGGGTGTCAGTTAGCTCTACGATAGTTTCTGCACGTCACGTTCCAAAAAACAAAACTACAAAAAAAATAAATAAAAAAAAAATAGTTTTTTTGTAGTTTTAGCTCAGTGATACAAATCCATTTCACACAGCTGCGTGGAACCATTCTGTGTGTCACAGTTCAGTACACTCAATCCAATCCGTATTTTCTGTCCAGGTGACACTTTCTGTACTTCACTTAATTCAACCAGACTGAACAAGTTTGTGGGTTTCAGTACAGCAGGCCCATTTATTTTTTATTTTTTATATAATACACTTATATACAGAAAATGTTGAACCCCAGGGCTAAGGGTCGAGGACGAGGGCGTGGGCGTGGGCATTCAATTACTGCAGGGGGCAGAGGCCGTGGTTCTGGGCAGGGTGAGACAGTACCTGCTGATGAGGGAGCAGGGGAACGCCGCAGAGCTACACTCCCTAGCTTCATGTCTCAACTTACAGGGACATGTGGTAGAGGACTGTTGAAACCACAACAGTGCGAACAGCTGATGTCGTGGATTGCGGACAATGCTTCAAGTAATTTGTCCACCAGTCAGTCTTCCACGCAGTCCACCCACGTTACCCAAGGGAGCACTCATCTGGCTCCTCCACCTCAACCTCCTTCCCCCCAGTCTGCCCCCTCCCAGGAAAATTTGGAATGCGATCCGGCATACTCTCAGGAACTGTTTTCTGGACCCTTCCCAGAGTCACAAACCACTTCTCAGGTTGCTGCTGACCTCGTACCCGATGCCCAAGTTTTCCAACTGTCACAGTCTGTGGGTGATGATGATGATGATGATGACAATGTTGAGTTAGTGGAAGAAGTTTGTAAAGAGGTGTCGGAAAATGAGGAGACACGGTTGTCAGACAGTGGTGAAGTTGTTGTCAGGGCAGGAAGTCCGAGGTGGGAGCAGACTGAGGAATCGGATGATGACGAGGTGACTGACCAAAGCTGGGTTGATAAGCCGAGTGAAGACAGTGCTTCTGAGGCGAAGGCGAGTGCTGCACCAGAACAGGTTGGAAGAGGCAGTGGTGTGGCCAGAGGGAGAAGCAGGGCCAGAGCTGGTGCATCAGCAGCAACTGTTTCACGTAGTGAAGCTCCCGTGGCGAGGCCTAGATGTTCGCAAGTCTGGAGGTTCTTTAAAGAAAGTGAGGATGACCGACGGACTGTGGTGTGCAACCTATGCCACACCAGGATCAGCAGGGGTGCCACCACTACTAGCCTAACCACCACCAGCATGCGCAGGCATATGAGTGCTAAACACCCCACTCAATGGAACCAAGGCCGTTCACCACCTCCTGCGGGTCACACCACTGCTCCTTCCCCTGTGTCACTTGCTGCCTATCCCGTGACCCTCGCGTTAGAAGCATTTTTTCAAACACCGATTACTGGGTGTTCACTCTCCTGGTGTCACGCTGCGGTGAGGGAGGGAACACCACACCGAGCATATATACCGAAACACAACAGAGTTGAGGACCGGATCAGCAGATGGAATCCCAGGAAAGGTGCATAGCTCCAGCACCAACGGAGGCTGGAGCACAACTCTGTTGTGTTTCGGTATATATGCTCGGTGTGGTGTTCCCTCCCTCACCGCAGCGTGACAGTATGACATATTAGGTGGCCACAAGGACTGGGCAGATGGAATCCCAGGAAAGGTGCATAGCTCCAGCACCAACGGAGGCTGGAGCACAACTAATCCACCAGGCTAGCAACAACAGAATAAAAGCACCTAGTGACCACACCCAGGTCAATATGTTAACCCCATGAGAACCAGACAGGGAAGGAAGGAAGTATGCAATAAGGGAACATACCAGCAACCAAAACTACACGTTGCCCCTGGCAACCACGGCCTACTACCGCAGCCAGAATACCAGGGCACAAACATGAGCAACATGGAAGCCGTGTCACGGAGAACAACCGAGACACCAACAATATACACGTTGCCCCTGGCAACCAGCATACAACCAAATCCGGAAAACCAGGGCACAAACATGAGCAACATGAAACACGTGTCACGATAACCACACGGTACGTGACACCTGGACCCACGGTACAAGCAGAACCTTTCCACTCTCATCCCTGCAGAGGAAAGGAGTATGAGAGTGAATAGATATCAACAGGCCCTGGTGCACAAGCTGAAACAATCCTTCCCATCTGACGCCGCTAGCGGCAGAGGGCATGGTTCTGTGGGCCAAGTAGCAGGGGAGAGGAGCCGAGCAGGCAGCTTGTCCAGCACTGGCAGGGGAACGCTCTCCAAGGCCTTTGCCAGTTTTATGTCACACCAGCAAGACACTATCACCTGTCCCCAGTCTAGGCAGAGTAGGGGGGAGCTGTACAGAAAGATGGTGAGGGAGTACCTAGCTGACCATACCAACGTCCTGCGTGATCACTCTGCTCCATACAACTACTGGGTTTCAAAGCTGGACACATGGCCTGAACTGGCGCTGTACGCCTTGGAGGTGCTGGCCTGCCCTGCGGCTAGCGTGCTGTCAGAGCGGGTATTCAGTGCAGCTGGTGGCGTCATCACCGATAAGCGTACACGCCTGTCAACTGACAGCGCTGACAGGCTGACGCTTATTAAAATGAACAAAGCCTGGATTTCACCGGAATTCAAATCTCCTCCGGGGGAAAGCAGCTAAAGATTAACATTACTTATGTATCCGATTCCTCTTCTCTACTCCTCCTACTCCTCCTCCATATCGTCTTTGCCTAACGCTGACCAAAAAAACGCCATTTTTCAGAGGTCCAACTGGCACTCTTTTACCACAATTTTTCAGGAGGGCCCCCTACAGGCCCTCTCTTCAAACAATTTTTCCGGAGGTCCACCTACAGGCCCTCTCTCCAAACAATTTTTCCGGAGGTCCACCTACAGGCCCTCTCTCCAAACAATTTTTCCGGAGGTCCACCTACAGGCCCTCTCTCCAAACAATTTTTCCGGAGGTCCACCTACAGGCCCTCTCTCCAAACTATTTTTCCGGAGGTCCACCTACAGGCCCGCTCTCCAAACAATTTTTCCGGAGGTCCACCTACAGGCCCTCTCTCCAAACAATTTTTCCGGAGGTCCACCTACAGGACCTCTCTCCAAACAATTTTTCTGGAGGTCCACCTACAGGCCCTCTCCAAACAATTTTTCCGGAGGTCCACCTACAGGCCCTCTCTCCAAACAATTTTTCCGGAGGTCCACCTACAGGCCCTCTCTCCAAACAATTTTTCCGGAGGTCCACCTACAGGCCCTCTCTCCAGTCCCAGTTTCCAGTTTTATTTGCGCAAACTGCGTAAATTTTTTTTTTTGGGATAGGTGTGAAAAATAATATTACCTGCGTATCTATATTGCCCAACATTGGATACGGTAGCAACAAGAAGACCGAACACATGCTGCCCGCAGGGTTCCACAAATTCCTGGTCCACAATGTCAAGGAGCTCGAGGTTCTGTTGATGAGCAACAAGTCCTTCTGTGCAGAAATCGCCCACAACGTCTCCTCAAAGAACCGAAAGACCATTGTGGAGAGAGCGGCACAGCTTGCCATCAAAGTGACGAACCCCAATGCCAGACTGCGCAGCGAAGTGAACGAATAAATATCACTGTGGTTATTTGTGCTAAATAAAAGTTAAATAAACACAAAAAAAAAAAATTGATCTGTTCCTGTGCCTGATCCACCCAAGTTGAATCTGTCCCATCATGAGAAAATCCCCCCAAGGAGTCCCCACTGTAACTTGCTTCCCATACAACTAACTCACCCCCCGACACCTGTGTCTCGCCATTGTCCACCACCTCCTCAGACAACACTGGTAAATCCCCACTGTCAGCACACGGAGACTGCAAATGGTCTTGCGAATTGGGGCAGAGAATGTCCTGGGGTAGCACATCAGAGAAGGGGTGACTACGGGGTTCCAGGGAGTACGTGACCACATGCAATCTCCATCTAAAAAGTCATACTGAGGCTCACCACCATGCTTTACACTGCAATCTTATTACTGAGGCTCACCACCATGCTTTACACTGCAATCTTATTGAAAGACAGACAATCAGGGGTTCACCGCCAGGTTGTCAGGCAGCATTTTTAAGTGGGTCACCTTTACCGTGTCCCTGAAAATTGCCTTGGGGTCATCGCCAGACTATTTTTATGAAAGGCCATGGGGTTCTATACACACAGTGCTGACGGAAGCCCATCAGCCTTTCTAAACACAATTGAATCTGTCCCATCATGAGAAAGTCCCCCCAAGGAGTCCCCAATGTAACTTGCTTCACTTTCAACTACCTCACCCCCGACACCTGTGTCTCGCCATTGTCCACCACCTCCTCAGACAACACTGGTAAATCCCCACTGTCAGCACACGGAGACTGCAAATGGTCTTGCGAATTGGGGCAGAGAATGTTCTGGGGTAGCACTTCAGAGAAGGGGTGACTACGGGGTTCCAGGGAGTACGTGACCACATGCAATCTCCATCTAAAAAGTCATACTGAGGCTCACCACCAGGCTTTACACTGCAATCTTATTACTGAGGCTCACCACCATGCTTTACACTGCAATCTTATTGAAAGACAGACAATCAGGGGTTCACCGCCAGGTTGTCAGGCAGCATTTTTAAGTGGGTCACCATTACCGTGTCCCTGAAAATTGCCTTGGGGTCATCCCCAGACTATTGGCCAGATTTAGAAAAAATGGTGCAATTAGGGAGCCTCAGAGGCATCCCTACATGCTGCCCCTGCTGTTTCCTGTCCTTTTCCGTGGTGTTTCCATAATTTTCTGAGGTTTCCAGGTTTTCACCCAGCCTTCCCTAGGCAGAGCCCCGGTCCCCTGCAAAAAATGCTCGAGTCTCCCATTGACTTCAATGGGGTTCGTTATTCGAAACGAGCACCCGAGCATCGGGAAAAATTCGACTCGAATAACGAGCACCCCAGCATTTTAGTGCTCGCTCATCTCTAATTTTCACTCATTAAATCCTTTATCCTAGCCTTTATCTTAGCCTTCCAAGAGCCAGAACTTTTTTTTCTTCCTAAAGACATACTGTAGCCATATTCTTTTTAATGGCAACATGAAATTTCAAAACTGTAAATAAATTGTTTGTGGGTGGAATAAGGAAAAAATGAATTCCACCATAACTGACAGGGTTTTGCTTTAACAGTGATTATTATGAGAAAAAATGACATGACAAATTTGGACATTTGTGAATGCAGTTATACCGATTATGTATATTTTTTGTATTTATCGGACATTTAATGTATTTGGATATTTATTTATTTGTATTTGGATATATTTTATATATTTTCAGTCAGGGAAGGCAGAGTACATGGTCAGTAAATGGTCCAAAGTCAGGGCAGGCAGCAAAGGGTCAATACGGACAGAAGGTCAGAGTCCAGTAAATAGGCAGATGTCAGTACACGGGCAGACAACTGAATACAGCACATCTTCACAGACTAGCAGGGGCACTGCTAGGGTCTTGAAAGACTTGGAGCCCAAGCCCCAATGCATATGTGTCAAATTCTCAATCAAACCCCCCCTCAGCCCCAGTGACAAAGGCATAGATTTGAATGGACGTTACATTCCATGCTATCACACGTACATGTGTATACAGCGCTATGTACCTCTTACATCCAGTGATATCACCTCTGATATCTTTCCTTATCTTCTCCATTTGGGCCAGACAACACATAGCGACTTCTTTCAGCTGTGTCTTCTCTCTTAGGTTCCTCACTGTTTCATCATCTTCTTCCTCCTGGTGCCCCAACGGTGTTATCCTGCTGCTACCCACACTGTGCCCGATGTGTTTCCCAATGTCTCCAAATACTATACAGCAGAAATAATAGTATAGTGCTCTCTACAGTGATAATGCTAGTGATCCTGTTAGTCATAGTGCCCTCTATAATGTTTCCAACAATAATAAGGTGCCCACAGAACCCCCAGTAGTAATAATGCCCAATCGTGCCCCAATAGTAATAAGGCCCTCTAAATACATGATAATTTATTTTTCACCCTATAAGACCAGGGCTGTGGAGTCGGTAAGCCAAAGCCCTGACTCCAACTCCGACTCCTCAATTTCCCCTAACTCTGACTCCGACTCCCAATCCGACTCCGACTCCCTCATACATGTCGCATGTTTAAGTGATAACTTTAAACAAACTTTGCATAAATCAATAGTACAGATATGTCATGACAAAAAGAGTTTGTAATATCTGTTTTACTAGATATCTTTCTCTGAACTTTCAGTATCAGGCTTTTCTCTGGGTACAGCTCACTAAGGGCCTGATGTATGAAGACTGTCTCGGTCTAAGAATTTCTTTGTTTCCCATAGCAACCAATCAGAGCTCCACTTTCATTTCTCCAGCGCACTATATGAAATGAAAGGGGGGCTCTGATTGGCTTCTATGGGCAACAAAGAAACTTCTACACCTAGACAGTTTTCATACATAAGGCCCTAGATGTTTTACATCAGAGGAAAAGCAAACTAAAACATAAAACATACTGAGAGAACATGCACTGGACAATTGATTTATGCACAGTTTATTGAAAGTTTAGATATACTAAGAAGTACTTGCCTTAAAGGGGTTTTCTCAGCACATTGATTCACTGGCTGACAGGCAGTTTGCACTCTCTCTGTCTCCTCAGGCTGTGGTGGTGGTGCGGGGGTCTCCAGCAGTTATTAGCATATATTAACTTACTTTGACAGAGCAGGAGATTGTGATCTCTAACACAATTACAGGTAAAGCCATGCTTCTCGGTCCTCACAACACTTGGACCTTTTGCTTACTGCAGGTAATCACTCAGAGCTCAGTCCCATGTCCCATCATTCTTCACTACTCTCAGCCAATCAGATAACAGTCTTTCTGGTTTGCAGGTTACCATAGAAACCTCTGTACAGTGAGATACCTGCTGAACTGTCTATATTTCATAACTAAAGTAAAAATCTACTGACCACTGTATTTAGAAAATGTCTTCTTTTAATTGTCCCTTTATGTTGAAAGCTAATCTTTGTAACCAGTGAGAAAACCCCTTTAATCTTGGTTTCTCTAGTATATCTGAGATGAGTGCAGCCATTCCTTCCCAGTGCCTTTTTCCTCTGATCTGTAGCAGAGGAGCTTCACTTCTGAGCATCTACATAAAGGGCAGCACGCAGTAATCTCAACTGAAAGCCTAGATCCTTACACCAGGAATAGAACAGACATTTATAGGACATTTCATTTTCCGAAATTCCTATGCAAATATATTCAGCACATATTGCATTGAACTAAATGTACCAATTTATTATATATTTTAGGAGTCGGTCCATTTTTTACTGACTCCAACTCCGACTCCGACTCCACCAAAATGGACACCGACTCCGACTCCACGACTCCAACTCCACAGCCCCCGTAAGACGCACCTAGGTTTAGAGGAGAATAAGAAAAAATTTTTTTTTCATTAGACCTTAGATCAGACAACCAATCTGACTCCCTATGTTAATCAGACCTCAACTCAGAGCCCCAGTCAGACCCCCAGTTATACTAAGGCTCTCAATTAGACCTCAGCTCAGACACCAATGTTAAAAAGTAGAGATGAGTAAATTTTTCAAAAATTAAATTTTGACGCCTCCCCAAATTTTTCCCAAAAAATTAGCTTTGTTCCAAATTAATTTGTCACAAAGCTCATTAAATCAGCTATATCCTGGCCTGCAGGGAGAGTTTATCTCAGTATATATCACTGTGCATTTTATCAATACTTCCAGTCCTTTCTAGTAGTGAAACAGTTACTGTATGTCAGTATGACAGGCAGGTGACAGACGTCACTATTAGGCTCAGTTATGGGTCAAAAACAGAACAGCTGTAGATATTTTCATGATACCTTATCTGAGAGTAGGATTGGCTCCTGATTTTAGCTCACCATACAGTAACTTCTGGAATTAACTGACCAAATAACTGAAGTGCGAACTCAGCCTTACAGGTCTATGTTAGCGTCAGATATAATGTACTAAACTGTGCAGTGGCCCAAGATTCTATATAGAGTGAAAGAGCTGTCTCATTTTCACTGTCAGCTGATTCCACATAGATTGCCAGATAACCTGTTCTGTGGCTCCATGATTGGGGAGGATGTCAACAGTAAGTTTGTGTTAACATCACTGTTTATTTTTGCATTCTTCTGATTTGTCAGAAGAACAACCAACAACAACAAAAAAACAATGCTGTCTTTTGAGCATCCGCCTACACACGGTCGGTATTTGGTTGGTAATTGATCAGTATTGGTAAGGCAAAAACAGGAGTGTGTCCAAAATGGAGATGACACATGAAGGAAATATTTGCATGTCTTTTGTGTTTTGGACCCACTCCTGCTTTTGGCTTCCAAATCATCATCAAATCTTGATGAAAAATACTGACCGTGTGATAGAGGCCTTATAGATGCTCCAAACACAAGATCCATTGTGTTTTTTTGGTTCTTCTGATTAATCAGGAGAATGGTAAAATAAACTGTGGTGTCAACAAGGCCAAACAGGGATGCAAGTGGCCCCATCACAGATTGGTGAAGGGGGCAACAGCATAGGGAGTCAACATAGTGGACCACTCACAGAGTGGTGAGGATGACAACTGCAAGAGGAGTCAATATAGTGGCCCAGTCACAGAGTGGTGGGGAGCAACCGCATGAAGGGGGTCAACATAGTGGCCCATTCTCAGAGTGGTGGGAGGCAATAGCAGTGGCAGTAACAGCACAAGATGGTGGCAGTAGGAAAAGATGGCAGAAGAGGCATTGCGAATCAAATTTTTCCTAAACTTCGGATCGAATACCACTTTGGATGCTTTGATTTGCTCAACACTATTACTAAGACCTCTAATCAAACCTCAGACCCCCAATCAGACCTCAGCTCAGACCCCAATGTGAATGACCCCCAATCAGACCTCAGATCAGAGTCTCATTGTAGATTAGACACCCCATTCAGACCTCAGATCAGACCCCCAATGTGAATTACTCCCCCAGACCTCAGATCAAAGGACCCAATATGAATAAGACCCCCTCATTAAAACCTTAAATAGGTCTCCCAATTTGAATAACCCCCAGACCTCAGATCAGACCCCTAATGTGAATTACTCCTCCAGACCTCAGATCAAAGCCCCAATATGAATAAGACCCCCTCATTAAAACCTTAAATAAGTCTCTCAATTTGAATGACCCCCAGACCTCAGATCAGACCCCAATATGAATAAGACCCCCCATTCCAGACCTTAGAGCAGTCCCCCAATGTGAATGACCCCCAGACCTCAGATCAGAACCCCATGCTCAGAGTAAATAAAATAAAAAAATCAACTTACCTCTCCTGCTCCGGATGCTACCACCGCTCTTTCCAGCTGTCTTCTTCTTTTTCCTGCTGTGTGCTGTGTTGTAACCCGACGCACACAGCATGAGGTCACAGAGCGCTGATTTCTTCACATTGTGTACAGTCACAGCACAGTAAGTAGCTGAGGACCAGGAAGCGGTGAGTAAAGAGCCCGGCAAGTGCTGTATTCACCTCTTCCCAGTCCACCTGTACTAATGAGTGCTTCCATAATGGAAGAGATCATTAATATTCGCCTCATAAGACGCACTGACATTTCCTCAGATTTTTTTGGGGAGAAAAGTGCATCTTATAGGGCAAAAAATTTCAGTATTTAAAACAGTATACTGATATGTGAGGTATGAGGTATAATAATAGATGCAGTGTGTACAGATATATAGTATATACAGTAGTGTACTGATATGTGAGGTGCAAGGTAAAATACATATTTCATGTACGGCACACGCCTGATGCCCAGGCAGCATTTCAATAAATAAACATATCCTACTTAGTATAGGAAAGATGAATAGTAAATTTATAGCAAAGCAGTTCAATCACTTCATTTGTTAGAAGTAATAAAAAACAACATGCACACCTTACTGTGACCCCTACACAGAAAAGCAGCATACTGTATGTATATTTGATATTTCTATTCAAGCAAGAGAAATCCGAATGGCTTAGTGGAGGGGTTGCTCCAGTGTATAATAAAACAGACACAGACTGATGGGTCATTTATGCTCCTTTGCTTTATAAAATCCAAACACAAAGGGAAACATATTTCTGTGAAAACTTAAAAACATCAGACTTGAAAGGACATTATTTAAGACTAGCTAGAAAAGATGTAAAAAGTATATGTACTGGTTGCATTGTGACCTGCTCTATTCATTAATATCAACATTTGTTAACCTCTTAACGGCAGTTTTTGACCTTTAAAGGGACACTGCCATAATTGTTTAAATCACTTTATGTGTGTGAACTTTTCATAATTTTTTATATTTCTTATATACAACTAATGAAGATAGATTTGAATGCTATTTCACCATAGACGAGTACAGGAACTGAGGTTTTGCAGAAAACAGATGGAAAACGAGAGATAGACTGTATGTGGGAGTAAATGGTTCTCCAAGCTTATATCTACATGTTGCACAGATAGCAGGTACAAAAAATGTATGATAGCAATTGGTTTAAAGGAGATGAAAAATGGTTTAATTGGTATTTGGTTGCGGTGGCTACAGAGTTATATGGGGTGGAGAAGAGTTAAAGGAATTTTCCAAGATATCACCAAAATCAGATTAGTGGGGGGTTTGAGAGCAGGATCAGTGACTACCCGGAACTAACACAGTATATGGAGGAAACAAACTTTTTTTAGACTCTGGAGTTAGGTAGGCATATATTTGAATAAAGGTTGGAACTTTCTGGGTAGGGAGATATTAGGGATAGGTGGATTGAAGGAAAGGGCTGAGTTCAAGGTAACACTAAGGCTGCAAACCCCAGAGGTTGATATAATGTTAGCACCATTTGCAGTAAGGGAAAGATCAGGAAGAGGGTTCAAAGTGGTGGGAAGATAAGGAATACATATTTGTCTACTATCAGTTTTAGATATATGTCAGATATCGATGAATACATATTATTAAGGAGGAATATTTTCAAGAGTGGGCTTGTAATGAAAGAGTAGAAGTGGGCCAA
Organism: Rhinella marina; assembly: GCA_900303285.1. Classification (NCBI taxonomy): domain Eukaryota; kingdom Metazoa; phylum Chordata; class Amphibia; order Anura; family Bufonidae; genus Rhinella; species Rhinella marina. Next base: position 859,380 of record ONZH01030247.1, read on the forward strand.
GAACTGACCCTTGGCTATATCAATACTAAGGACAATGAAAGGACAAGAGATAGTATTCTGAAAACTAAGCGGAAACCAGGAATGTGCTGTGTCTAGAATGACCGGGGGAGTAAATTATTTGTAGTGCTCAAGGGTTGTCAGCAGTTTCAAAGGAAAAATAGGGGTCAGTGGGGAGAAACAGGGAAAACTGACCTCTTGATTTTAGTACAAGAGATCACAGGTTATTTTTATTGGTGCAATTTCAAGTGACCGTCTAGATGGAAATTAGACTAAAGATCATCAAGCACATTAGATTTTTTTTCTACGGATTCTGTTAGATAATCTGTAGGGGGTTTACAAAGGGATTTAAAGAAACACTAAATATGTATAAAAATATGATGAGAAAATAAAAATAACATACCGATTCCTCTCATCCTGTGCTTCTATTTTGTCTCATAATGCAATTAAGACTACAAAAAAAAATCAATAAAAAGGTATTTTATATGTGTTTCCCAGGAGCTCAGTCATGTTCCCTTCCTTCCCACCCCCATGTCTGGCTGTAAGATAATTGCCCTGTCTGCAGGGGGACACAGATTGTTAGGTCCTACCTCCTTGGTTTAATCCCAGCTCTCAGCCTGTCACCAGCTGGAAATGAAACAGTTTAGAAGGAAATTAACACATATTCAGTGCAACTTTCTACAAAACTGAAGACTGAGAGACAATTACCGTATTTTTCACTTTATAAGACACACCTGATGATAAGACGCACCCCAGATTTTAGAGTAGGAAAATAAGCAAACAATATTTTTCATCACACCTCATATCAGACCCCCCATAAATTTCAGGACATCACATCAGACCCCCATATCAGCCCTCCATGTCAGAACCCCATCAGCCCTCCATGTCAGACCCCCATCAGACCTCAGATCAGCCCCCATATCACCCCACTGTGCCCCCATATCACCCGACTGTGCCCCCATTAGACCTCAGATCAGCCCACTATGCCCCCATTAGACCTCAGATCAGCCCACTGTGCCCCCATATCAGCCCACTGTGCCCCCATCAGACCTCAGATCAGCCCCCATATCACCCCACTGTGCCCCCATATCAGCCCACTCTGCCCCCATCAGACCTCAGATCATTCCACTATGCCCCCATATCATCCCACTGTGCCCCCAAGATCAGCCCACTCTGCCCCATGAGACCTCAGATCAGCCCCCATATCAGCCCCCTCTACCCCATCAGACCTCAGATCAGCCCATCAGCCCCCATATTAGACGACTGTGCCCCCATCAGACCTCAGATCAGCCCACCCAGCCCCATAAGGATAAAATAAAAAAACTCTCTCACCTCTCCTGCGCCGTGGCTCCGCTCCGGATCCGGCGCTCCTCTGTCTTCTTCTGCCAGCGCTGCACTGTCTCCTGACTGTGTGCAGCGTCAGGTCATAGTGCGCGCACTACGTCCTGACACTGTATGCGGTCAGGACAGTGCAGAGCCGGCCCGGAGAAGACAGAGGAGTGCTGGACCCGGAGTGGAGCTGCGGCGCAGGAGAGGTGAGAGAGTTTTTCTATTTTATCCTTATGGGGCTGGGTGGGCTGATCTGAAGTCTAATGGGGGTCCTGCCACCTAATATATACTAGTGAGCGCTTCCATAATGGAAGCGCTCACTTGTATTTGCTTTATAAGACGCAGAGCAATTTTCCCATTAGTTTTGGGGGAAAAAAGTGCGTCTTATAAAGGGAAAAATATGGTAGACAATTTATTTGTGTTTAATTTAATCATTAGTTTCTTGCCATATATAAGTGGATTACTTTAATAGATGGTAAATCAAATTGCTTATTAGTCAGTGAATAGCATTTTGGGTCCAAATTGGCCCTCATATTCAGTTAGTTGTGTATGACTCTCTCCTTGGACCTTGCCACCAAGACCCCATTAGTAAAGTGAAAATAACGGCAACATATTTGACTATGGGTAGATGAATTGTAGCTGCACTGTCAGGGTTTTTTTTTAAATAAAAAAATGGTCCAAAAATGATCCCTTTTTGCTGGCTGATGCCTTCTTCTCTGTCTTCTGATCTGTAAAACATTGGACACAATTTTGAGTGATTCATGCAGGACAAATGACAAAAGTATCGGATTTGCTGAAAATGGAATCTTTTGGGAATTTTGCAATCAGATTTGCATAGAATTGATTATCTCATCTCTACATTATACCTAAAACTGCATGAAATATTTTTAATATTCTCTAATAAAAGGCTATGTTTATCAGAAAGACAGTATTTTTCTTCGATTTTCTTCAAGAAAATATACTTAAAGAGTGTGTAATTATATTAGGTGAATAGTGTGCTTGCTATTGATTAAATGACCAAATTAGAATTATTTTCTTGAATTCTTGGAACATAAAAATTGGATAGCAGAGAAGTTGCCAGTACATGTATCAATTTACATTACAAATTGTAGTGGTTAATTTGTGGCTAATTGATAGCGTGCACAATGAAATCTTTGCCAACGCTACATAACACATGCTGCCATTCTTCAGGCCAGGTAACCGGAATCTCAAGTTAATGACAGTGTCAGCAGATTTCCTTTAATTTACAAACCTGTTTCATTATTTAAAGCTTCTGTCTAGTCCAAGAACTGGAAAGTCTTACTGAGCCCTCTGTGGAGCATATTAAGTAGATACATTAAAATAAGAAATGTAATAACTTTCCTTCATCCTCCTGTTTTTCCTCTTCTGAAGCCAGACTGGCTTGGTGAACGACATCACTAGGTGTAACTGCCTGGTGAGTGACATCATTCATTTGTGACTACTTGGTGAGTGACATCATTAGGTTTGACTACCTGGTAAAAGACATCACTAGGTGTAACTGCCTGGTGAGTGACATGATTAACTTGAGACTACCTGGTGAGTGACATCATTAGGTTGAGACTACCTGGTGAGTGAAATCATTAGGTGTGACTACCTGGTGAGTGATATCACTAGGTGTCACTACCTGGTGAATGACATCATTAGGTTGAGACTACCTGATGAGTGACATCATTCAGTTGTGACTCCTTGGTGAGTGACATCATTAGGTGTGACTACCTGGTAAAAGATATCACTAGGTGTAACTGCCTGGTGAGTGACATGATTAACTTGAGACTACCTGGTGAGTGACATCATTAGGTTGAGACTACCTGGTGAGTGATATCATTAGGTTGAGACTACCTGGTGAGTGAAATCATTAGGTGTGACTACCTGGTGAGTGATATCACTAGGTGTCACTACCTGGTGAATGACATCATTAGGTTGAGACTACCTGATGAGTGACATCATTCAGTTGTGACTACTTGCTGAGTGACATCATTAGGTGTGACTACCTGGTAAAAGATATCACTAGGTGTCACTGCCTGGTGAGTGACATCCTTAAGTTGAGACTAGCTGCTCAGCATAAGGACCATCTCAGACTGCCACTTTCCTTGTATTGCCACTGCAGGGTTCTGCTGAGCAATCTTTAGCTTGACGATCTGATCATCATATGCAATTCACAATTCATTTCACTACAAAGTTCATGCTCTTCTGATTACTTTTTGATTTTTTACCTACAGATTTTACATACACACTTTTTACCAGCAAACTTGCACAGTATAATTTTTTCATACAATTTATTTCCAGTTCTACAGAGGAATAGCTTGTTTTAAAAAAATCATCATTTCAAAGAAAATAAATAAAATACGATAAAAGAATACAAAATACAAAAGATAATTTAGTAACAAGTCTTGACATGATCACATAGAAAACACACCTCACATTTTCTAATGTACATTTTTTCTAGGTTTATGAAATCTTTCTGACAAATGACACCAACTTCAATTTAACTCTTATGATATCGGAGGTTTTTTCGTTTTCATTTTTCTTCCCTAAATGAATGGAAAATCTAAGCGCACTCACATTAGTAAATGTGGGACATTATGTTTATGTGCCTTGAATTTTTTTTTTACCTTTCTGAAGAGCATATATTTTTAAAGGAATCTTTTGGCTTTTAAGTATCCATAATCACTCATCTGTCTTTTGTCTATCCTTGATAATCTATTGTTTCAGTAGGCCATTCTTGGTTAACCAGCAGACATTACTGGTGGCAGGGGCATAGCTATAGGGGGTGCAGAGGTAGTAGTTGCTACCTGGACCAGGAGAGTGAGGGGGCCCGAAGACCCTTGTGCCACATAAGAAGACACCAGTATTATAGAAAGTGCATGCTGGTCAAGGTACACCTCTAGCTGGAAGGAAGGGGTTAGGTCAAGGATTTAGCATGGGGGGGATTTCAATTTTTGCCTCAGGCGGCACGAAGGCTATGTGCTTCCCTGTCCACAAAGCACTGAGGGAATGGGAACTCTTGCACCAGGGCCCATGAACATTCACCTACTTCCCTGACTAGTGGTCAAGTAAAAAAGTAATTTTTTTAGTGGCCCAGTGGAGATAAGCAAACACATAAAAAACTTGACTTGTATTTGGAGGTGATTTTAATTTTTTTTTCTAAATTTAGGAGCACATTATATCTGGAAAATGAGAACATGATCTCAGTGCGTTATAATGAAATATCATTTGAGGAAGAGTTAAATGCAGATAATAAAACCGAGACTGGATGTGAACAACAACCCTTTGATATATAATACGTATGGAGAAGATGATTTTAAAAGCAATGTACAAGGAAAGTGAAGCCATGGCATTCTGTCTGTATTATAATATTAATTATTATTATTATTATTAGTTTTACCTTGTTTCTTCATTAAAGACTGAAATTAGTGTGACACTGTGTAAATTACTGCAATTACTCAGTTGGGGGGGGGGGGATATGATTAGTGCACAGTGCTTCTCTGTATTTTCTATATTTTCCATTCTGTATTATCTGTTAGTCTGTTACGTTCTTTATCTATAGACACACTTCTGTTTTTTTTGATGTAGTAAAAATATTGTGATCAGCCTTTTATCCATTTTGGGTCTATGTGCTCCTTTATGCTTGTACTTTTATATTTCCTTTCTTATTTTTGTGTTGTTGACTATCCACACTACTCCGAGTCCTTACCCTCTCCATCCTCCTGATACACATCATAGGTTGTAACAAGCGTCCAGGTTTTGTACTGGTATTGGAAAATATTACTCAGAAAAAATTAGGAGCACTTCTAAGATCTAAACCATTAAAGGAGTTTTATCAAGATTTTTTTTTTTTACTAAGAGTGCTGTGGTCTTCTCTCTGCTTTTCCTAGGCAGAGTGATGGCCCGTTTATGTATCACGTGCAGGGCCAGATTAAGGCTACCAGAAGTATGGAGCACAAAATTTATGATGGGGCCCCCCCTCGACGCAACTTACGGGAGGCCCTCCAGAACAATGTAATAAAGTTCCGTTGAGGGTTATGTTTGAATCCAGTTTCAAGAATTTAAATGTAACCCTTGAACGGAAAGCCCAGTGAAGGGCTAATAGTGCGCCCCCCAGGCCTTATTTGCACAGGTGTACTGTGACATCGCAGTGTTTATTATCCCTGTACTGTGACATCACTGTGTTTATTATCCCTGGACTGTGACATCACTGTGCTTATTATCCCTGGACTGTGACATCGCAGTGTTTATTATCCCTGGACTGTGACATCACTGTGTTTATTATCCCTGTACGGTGACATCACTGTGTTTATTATCTCTGGACTGTGACATCACTGCGTTTATTATCCCTGTACTGTGACATCATTGTGTTTATTATCTCTGTACGGTGACATCACTGTGTTTATTATCCCTGGACTGTGACATCACTGTGTTTATTATCCCTGTACTGTGACATCACTGTGTGTATTATCTCTGTATGGTGACATCACTGTGTGTATTATCTCTGTACGGTGACATCACTGTGTGTATTTTCCCTGGACTTTGACATCACTGTGTTTATTATCCCTGTACAGTGACATCGCTGTGTGTATTATCCCTGTACGGTGACATCACTGTGTTTATTATCTCTGTACAGTGACATCACTGTGTGTATTATCCCTGGACTTTAACAAGGGAGGAGAGAAGCAGCACCGCAATACCTCTGTTGAGGTTTCTATAGTAAAGAATTGTCCTTTTAAAACATATACCTCCAATGGGGGTGTGGGGTGCACGCAGTTCCAGGTCCTGGCTTGAAGGTCCCGCAATAGTACAAATAATGTAGATTCCGCAGCACTCCAGAAATTGTAATCAAGCTTTGTGCTTTATTTTCAATTCATGTGGCAAACATCAGCAAGGTGGCGACGTTTCGGCTCTATGAGCCTTTATCAAGCTAATGAACAAGTATACATAATCCTCTTATATAGCCCCACACAGTGGGCGTGCATCAAACATATGGGGTGTGTATCATTATGATTAACATAAAAAACATACATCACAAATCTCCTCCTTCCTATAACTCCATAATCACCTCTTAACTGTGTATCATACAATCAAGTGTGTCCATAATGTGCTCATCTTACCATTGCAGGCCGGTACGTCTGGAACCCGGAGAGGACACCCATTGCATAACTCCATCCACGTGCAGCGTCTCATCCCGGGTAGTGCGCATGCGCACCTGCCGGGAGGCGCGCGGCCGTGTGGAAACAGATTAAACTCCCAATGTATGACGTAGTACACATCAGACCTCCCCAGTGGGAGGCACTATGTAGATCTTAACCAATCCGGAGCCGGTAGCCATAGCAAATAGGTAAACATAGTCACATGGCCACAGTGATTCCTTCCTGGTATCCTAAATCCTATATACTAGATACGAATTCTAAGTGCACTGGTGGGCAGTTTTAATATGTAAGAAGAACAAGTCCTCTTATCCATGGGATCCCCAGTAGAGGGACAACCCACGGATGTAAAAGAGGGCCTGTGATTAAAACGGCAGCATACGATTGCACATCACCATAAGCGACATGCGTCTACTATGGAGCCGCTATAATCCTCAAGGTCTCCACAGTTTAGTAAGGCTTATTCCTCCCGCTGGGTATCATCGGGTACCTCAATCATGAGGCAAACCCAGTGATTCAACTCCTGCAGAGGGGATTTGTCTTATGGGACCCCAGTCCGTGCGGTGCACACGCCATCCTTTAGCATATGCGCCTATCCCAGATTGGGGGTCCCAATAGCACTACAGTCATAATGTCTCAACTACATGTATTAGCACATAGGAGAACATCTGTTGGCTATAGCGTTATAACTGTGTTAGGAGACCTACATGAGAGAAAAAAAAATCAAACATACATAAACAGTCCACCAAAGCTTCATTATTTAACAATGCTGTGGGAGGTTCTTGATGCTACTGTCACACGTAATTCTTGGTGCCCAGACCCAGCTCCAGTAAGTATCAGTCTCTGGAAAAAAGAAAGAAGAAAGTGACACTATTAGTGACATTATTTAGATAGACAATAAAAATTAATGAAATCTCAACCTTTGGTTGGGCAGCACTTAAGTTACATTAAAATACATATGTAAAGAACACATATATATATATATATATAAGAAGAGTAAAATACCTATGTCTACACGGATATATGTCGCAGTCACGAATCCTATAGGCACACACCAAATGGGAAGTCCCTATTCAAACCTCTTGGTTCTAGCGTGTCTAATTCAAAGATCCACTTTACCTCCTTTTGTTTCAAAAGTTTTTCGCGGTCGCCTCCTCTCTTCAATTTGGGAACACCGTCGATAATTCTGAATCGCAGCTGTGAGATATTATGTCCTTTTTTACAAAAATGATCTGGGATTGGGAGATCTATTTTTTTGTTCCTGATCTTCGATTTATGTTGGGTGAACCTCTTTTTAAACTCTTGCGTGGTCTCTCCCACATATAGGAGGCCACATGGGCATTGTAGGACATAAATGACAAATGTCGAGTCACAGGTGTATCTTTCTCTAATTTTGTACCTCTTTCCCGTCATGGGGTGTACAAAACTATCGCCTTTCATGATGCTATTGCAGTGGCAACAGTTTAAACATGGGAAACAACCCATTTTTCCAGGTCTCTTAACATCCTTTACATGATCTGCATGCACCAGTCTGTCACGTAAATTATGTGTCCGTCTATATGACATAAGTGGAGCGTTTTTAAATTCTTCCACTTGTGGATGTGCCTGTTTCAAAATCTGCCAGTTTTTATTAATTACCCTTCCTATCTGATAACTAAGGTGGGTATAGCTAGAGACAAATGGGATTCTCTTTTTCTCTTTTGTGTTTATTCTCTCTGTCCCTAATCCTGGAATCCTGATCCTGTCTTGATGTTTTTTTATGAGGGGTTTTGGGTATCCCCTCTGGAGAAATTTTTGTCCCATTTCCTCTAGTCTTCTGTCAGCCACTGTCTCATCTGTCACGATTCTCTTAACCCTTAGTAATTGACTATGGGGTAGAGATTCAACCATCTTTCTTGGATGTGCACTGTCAAATGTCAAAATGTTGTTCCTATCTGTTGGTTTGTTGTATATGTCTGTATATAGTTTGCCTTCCTGTATATACACTAAGGTATCCAAAAATTGAAGTTTTTCATGTGAAAAGACTACAGTGAATTGTAGCTCTGAGTATATGCCATTGAGATATCTGCCAAAGTCCAACAATTCCTCTGCCGTGCCAGACCATAGCAGAAACACGTCATCTATATATCTCATCCAGCCCCTTGCTTTCCCAAAGTGGCTGGATGGATATATAAATTCTTCCTCAAACTTCGCCATATACAAATTAGCATACACCGGTGCCACGTTTGATCCCATCGCGGTCCCCCTATTTTGAATATAATATTTATTCTGGAACATTAGATAATTTTTTGTCAATATAATTTCCAGTAGATCTAAGAAGAAGGTCCTTTGTGCATTTGTATATGATGATTGAGACAATGTATGTCTTATGGCCTGTAAGCCTTTTTGGTGATCTATACTAGTATAAAGACTGCAGACGTCAAATGATACTAGAAGGTCTCCTTGTTGAAGTTCAAGATTTTTTAATTTTGTTAAAAAATCTGTAGTGTCCTTAACATAGGAACTTGCTTTGCTTACAAATTTCTTAAGAACCCTGTCTAAAAAAGTGGCTACGTGTGACAGTAGCATCAAGAACCTCCCACAGCATTGTTAAATAATGAAGCTTTGGTGGACTGTTTATGTATGTTTGATTTTTTTTTCTCTCATGTAGGTCTCCTAACACAGTTATAACGCTATAGCCAACAGATGTTCTCCTATGTGCTAATACATGTAGTTGAGACATTATGACTGTAGTGCTATTGGGACCCCCAATCTGGGATAGGCGCATATGCTAAAGGATGGCGTGTGCACCGCACGGACTGGGGTCCCATAAGACAAATCCCCTCTGCAGGAGTTGAATCACTGGGTTTGCCTCATGATTGAGGTACCCGATGATACCCAGCGGGAGGAATAAGCCTTACTAAACTGTGGAGACCTTGAGGATTATAGCGGCTCCATAGTAGACGCATGTCGCTTATGGTGATGTGCGAT